>CATNEM010000214.1:0-65083 GCA_950096795.1 Macrostomum cliftonense | reverse complement strand
GGATGACATGAGCCGCCAATGACCTGAGGCTGACACTCACGGGCCTTCAGTACCGTGCAAACCCGCCCTGAGGAAACTAAGTAGAATTGGGTAGCGATTGGCCTGAGGGCAAGGTCCCACGCCTGCTCTGCTGTAGCTAAGGTGCCTTTGACTGGTCTTGGGGTCATTGTATGAGCCCCAAGGCTGCCACCACTCTGTATGACCTGGCGCACCTGATGACTTTCCAGATCTAACGAAGCCAGAGCTCCGCCCGGGTATTGATTCGGGGGTTTTAGCTAAACAGCGGGGCAGGGCGTAGCCGATTTAGGGGCACTGCACGGGCTTCTATCGGGAGTGCCGGGATCATTACTGAAGGGCTTTTGTGCAGGGAGTCCTTGGAGGCGGTGCGGAGAGAGAGAATCCGGGAACATGTTACTAAGAGTAGTGAGGTGAGAACGTGAACTCTGATACTTCGAACGCTTCAGTGCGAGATGGGTCCGCTTAACCAGGTTTTGCTATCTCTACCCGCCGTCACGTGCACATAGCTACTACGCCGCTCATACGCTCATTACACACAGGCGCGCCGCCAGACGCGGCGAGCTGCCCTCGAGAGTCTGTTCGCTAGTTTCCCCTAACTTCCCCATACTTCACCGCCCAAGGTGAAAGGCTTAGCAAGCCATTAGCAGTCTAATAAAGATGGAGTGAAAAAGAAGATGGATTTGATGATTAGGCAGACTATTGTCCTAAAGTAGCAGAAGGCTAAATCACTCACTCAGCGGAATTAATGTATTAATGTAGCCAGATAAAATACTACTAATAAAGTAGGCTCAATTCTCTAGTGCAAAGCAAAAGGGCCGAAATAGAACAATCCCCAAAAATACGCGCTAGGCGGAAAGCAGTAAAACAAGCGGGAGAACTTACCGGCGGCTGGCACGGAGAGAGAGAGAGGCCGGAGCTGAGATGGCGGCTGTCGATCTGGCTGATGGTCGCTGAGATGGCGGACTGTACGCCGACGAGGCCGAAGGCCGGTGCTGTTGCTGTCTAGGCTCGATGCCGACGGAGAGGCGCTAAGGCCGCGAATGGATGGGCAGGCTGATAGAGCTCTAAGGCTCGCAGATTTGGCCACAAGGCCGAGTGCGGGGGCCACAAAGGGGCACAAGAGCCGCACTGGAGTCCTAAGACTCGAATTAGACCGAAGTCTGAACGGGAGATGACTCCAAATTATTGAGCGTCGGTACGCTTCGCTTCTGAGGATTTTGGAGGTCAAAAGCAGCGGCTTATATAGGCCTCAAAATCCAAAATGGCCGCCATCTCATCTCACGTTGCCATGGCTCCCTCTCTCCGATTGGCCGCCGGCTGATGACGCTGAAATGAGAACAACCAAAATGGCCGCCAACGCATGAGAACAACGGGGAATTACGCAAGCTGGAGAGGGGTGGGAGGTAGGTGATAATGAGGCGCAAATGATGAGGGGGCCGTTGAGAGGGGATGAAGAACAATGAGAAAGAGCAGAGAACAATAGAAAAGCAAACAAAAACGGGGAACAATAGGGAAGCAATTAGCAAGAAAACATTGGAAAGATAAACAAAAATTGGGAACAATAGAAAGGTAAACATTAGAGGAAAAAGAACAATAGAAGCGGAGGTGGGGAGGACGGCATGAGAAATGGGGTTGGGGGCTAACGGGGGCGCGAATGAAAATGTCACTAGGCAGGGGCAGAACAAGGGGAGAATCGATAAATAAGTTAGTAAAACGCGCAGAAGATACTGTTAGTAGCATAAATTAGGGGGTAGAAATAGAGGGTTTGAGCAGATTATTATGGGGGCGAAGACTTATCATACTATAAGTAGGGAGCACGCGCAGGGGCAAAAGAGGGTAAAGCGGGGAAAAGGAGGGTGAAAAGAGGGGAAAAGACTAGAGGAGAGGGCTCCAGCAGGCGCATCTCCGGTCCGGGAGTGACGGAGACAGGCAGGCGGGAGTGGACGTGGCTAGAGGGGAGGCCGGAAGAGGGAGAGATCCCAATCCCACCTCGACGCTCTAGTGGCTGCGTCTAGGGGAAGTGCGCGGAATTCGGAAAAATTCCGCGCCCTCAACCTCGCCCAGACCGCAGTTACATCAATACCCGTAAAACATTGGTTGTCTTGGTATATACTCGTGAATCTAAAGATCACAATATAGCAGTTTTCTGAAGGAATAAATGAAAGAGTTGCGTGAAGAAACGAAATGTTAATTTTGTTTTCACTAATTTTAACTAGCAAAAAATTTTAGTTAAACTAAATACTTGCCAAATCGCTCCATTTTAATAACATAAAGGTGTTCGACACAATAACAAAGGTATCATAAAAAGTTCATAAAACTTTTGTAAACTGGCTGACTTGCTTTGCAAAAATTTTAGTGTAACCAAGTCAATTAAGTTTGTTATCTCGCAGACACTAAAACACGGGTATTGATCTACTCTACTCGGAGTCGACGCTGATAAGCGACTTCAGCAGTATGCCCGACGGCAGGCGAGCCCGGCCGTTTAGAAAAGCAAGCTCCACCAGAACCAGACAGCCAGCAACACTGCCCCCAACTCGTTGTACAAGGCGAACGGCAGCAGCCATAGTGCCGCCAAGCGCGATGAGGTCATCAACTAGCAGGACGTTAGCACCAGCCCCAATAGCATTCGACTGGATTTCGAAGCGATCCTCTCCGTACTCCTTGGTGTAGGTCTCCGATTCCACCTGACCGGGCAGTTTTCCCGCTTTGCGAATTGGAGCAAATCCAACACCAAGACGCTGGGCAAGGGAGGGACCGAACAAGAAACCACGCGACTCCAGTCCAACTACCAGATCAACCTTAGGCAGGCTCTGCGATGCGGGGGTTATGATGCTTCATTTGAATTATTAGTACAAACAAGCGAAAGTTACATCTAAAAGGTAACTAAAATTTTTACAACAGCAACTAACTATTTCACGAAACAAAAACGTACCGACTTTATAGACTTTTCAGCTGTACCAAAAACATTTAGTGACACTGTCATGTTGCATCTAATTTAAAAGTATTTATGTTAATGAATAAAATATTCATTATTCCAAGTTCAAAAGAATAGGGCAAACTATTGTGAACATTCACAAAAAAAGCTTTTGTTATTTATCAAATTGATAAAAATAGCTAGTCAAAAATTAACTGAAAAAATGATACCAATTACTGACACAAATTGGCCACGTATAAAAAATGTACCAACTATTAGCAGCTTGGTATCCATCGTGAAAACAACGGAGGCCTTGCTAGGTGTAGCAACGTGTGGTTAAGCCACTTGAGTCAACCAAAATTTCAAAGACAAAAAGAAACTTGAGATTTGTGTAATGAGGAATGTGTTGGCATTTAAGAATCGCTGCAGGGTTAATCATCATGAGTTATAACTTTTAACTAAAAAGGGGCTAAGAGTCGGCAACGGGAAGTCTTGCGTGAAAATTTACATTTTTTAATTTTGTACATTCACTGTAAATCTTTAATTACAGTAATTACAGTAATTACAGAATTTTTAATTTCAAGGTATGACATTATACTCTGCTGATTTTTTTCTGTTTGTAAGGTATTCCTGCTTAAATAAAATAAAACGTGAAATGATGGGGCTAAATTTGCTGCTTATTCCTGCATTTCGAGACTCGCAAGTCATGCTTGGTAAGTAGCATATTGTACTTTTGTACAGAAAGCGGAAATAATAAATGGTCATCATGCTGAGCTTCTTTGTTTAAAGGAGCACATAATGCATTAGTCACAAAAATAGATAGCAAAGTGCAAAACACCATATCTTAACGTTTATTATTACCTGCGCATCCGCCACCAGGCAGTCGATTGCATCCGCAAAGATTGAAGGAGATGCCACAATTCCCATTATGTCTCTGAAATTTGTTTAAAAATTCTTCGTTAGAGCTTCATAAGGACCCAGCTTGATACTATTCTAAGCTTTAGAAAAATTCAATAGAAAATTTAAATAAAATGAGGAAATAATTGTCAGTAATTAGAGATTTGCAGCTTTACACTCGTAGGAGCGTGGTGGAGTGTGGTAGAAGTGGACTTCTGCACTCATAAAGTCGACGCTTGATGACAGCATTGCAATGGGCTAGTGAAGGCTAGTGCAGGCCGCCCTAACTTTTACTTTGCTTGCGCAATATGTAGGATTCGGGTATCAATAATATATTTTACAAAGCGATTTCCGAAAAGATCCATCTAAATAAAAATTCTCCGAGTCCGAAAAGATAACTGTAAAAGCCGTCCAACATCGGCATCGTCGAGATATTAGGCGATTCTTGTCGAAGACCCTGGTGGCAAAAACAATATTACTCTGTATAAGCCTTTAAGGTGAATCCACAGTGGCAAGGTCCATTTGTCGTAGGGGCAGGGGGCTTCGCTCTCAGCATCCCGGGTGCAAACAGACACGTTGTTATTTGGTGCCTTGATTTCAAGAACATAGCGTTGGTGGTTCCAATTGCTCGGAGCCGCGAGGTGGCACTCTTTTGAAGGACACGAAGCTTTTCCAGACAGTCCATGAATGCTGAACATGGTGCACGACCATTGCATAATATGCAGACATGCCTGGTTTGGTGCCTTGATAAAGAAAAGACGACGTTGGTGGTGCCACTTGCTTGGAGCCGCGAGGTATCATCTCGTTGATGGTCCCTATGGTCATCTCTGTCTACATGTCAGACTAGAGGGTCGTCGTCGTCGTGGTTGACATAAATGAATATTGCATGCAGACGAGGCTTAATCTTAGATTTTAGCTTTGGGAACCCAGCAGTCTCTGAGATGCCGTCGCCGATGCTCCAGACGGTGATGAAGAGGACCCTGGTGACTAGGATGCTGAGAAAATTGTAGCTGCGACTGATTAGTGTAGTTTGCTGAGCTGACGTGGATTTAAAAAGAATTTTTGTGAGCCACCAGACACCCGACGAGGATCGCTGAATGTATCGGTGATACTGATTTTTCCTGATTCTGGAAGGTAGTCTATCGAATAGAGCGGAAGATTTTAGTCAGTGTTCTGAATTTTGTGGCAATACGAGCAGTTTTTATGATACAGAAAAAATGTGGGTATTTGAAATACCCCCCCCCCTGTGGTCTTTCTACTGTTAATCTTATCGAATTGAGACTTACTGTTAGTGGGGCTAATGAACAGCGAAGGCTGCTTGGGTTGACTGGTGAGCTTTAATTAGTAAAATTAACCCTCTATAGAGATTCTGTCTAGCAGTAAACTAATAATTTATAAAACTGTGTTTTGACTTTGTTTGATGGTGTTATCAATGTCTTTTATCCCCTTAATATTCATTCTGAAGGATGCAAGAATGCATGAAAAGGAAACTGTAAGGCTGATGAGAATATAGCCGCAGATACAGCTTGTGATTTGTGCAGTCAGCGTGTGACACAAAATAAATTTCAAACGATATCACTGAGCATTATTGCAATTCTCAATTGCAAGCAAAACATTTAGAGAACCTGACCATTTGATGGTCCATTTGACCATTGACACGAAAATGCATGCCTCTTGTCCGAAACTCACTTGAAGACTACACCGGGCTTCGGAAAGTCAGGATAGTCAACCAAAGCCGACTTGATCCGCTGCAACTTGGCCTCTTGTTCAGACATGTTAGAAAAGTGCGCTGAAAGTTTAAAGCATTAAACTAACTAATGCTGTGGCAGGAAAAGAAAGGAAGAAACTGGTTTTGATTTAAAAACTGCATTGTAAAATAACAAATTGACTATGTTTATATTTTCTAATTATCCGGTTTCTAATTCCCATGACCAAAATAATTCTCGGTAAAATAGAATTGACAAAAATATTTCAATTTTCAAAATTACGTATGCTATAGATAGGCCGTAGCTGAAATTTGGCTGCCAACTATATTGCATAAATAAATTGAATAGCAAGAGTGATGCACAAATTCAACAAAATATATTATTTGAGACACTTTTATGCTTACACCAGATGCTCAGCTGACATAATCATGACACAAAGGATTAGCTCGTACTTAGAACTTTAAGTCAAATAACAATGCAATTCAGATTATTACCAAACAAAAATATAGCGCGTAACTGTAACTATAGTAAGTTGCTATATTTAGAGCTTACATTATTATAATTATTCATATGAGGACTGCATTAGTACGATTAGGAGCACGAGTAAATGACAATTTTAAAACTAAAAAATAACGGCAACAATTGCTTAGAAGCTCAAGTGAGCTAGCATAAATTGTGAGGCTAAGCGTTGAATTTATGCGCGGGCAATTTAATTGCCAAAAACACTGGGAGCTAAACTAAGGTTAGAGGACTATCAGTCAGTACTCGTAGATGAAAAATAACAGCAAAACTGAATTTTAAACTCTCTGATTATTCCGTATTAACAGCAGAGGCTTCAGCACAGGCGGAGTTCAACAAGCCATCGGTTCTTGTAAGTGACTGACACTTGGAGGCAGACTGCTGGGCCAGCTCGGCCAGCTCTGTCAGGCTGTAGTACGGAAAGTGAGTCCTGCCCCAGCCGGCCGGCTTGCGGGCGATGGCAAGCCCGCGGGTAGTGCAAGCACCGCTGATGATGGCCTCGTCAATGAGCTTCACACGTCGCTCGTAGGCCCTGCAGCTGCGCGGTGCCCAATCGCATAGTGAGGGCGCCACCGATACCCAGACCCAGTAAGGCCGGCTGTCCGACTCTTTTGGGTACCCGAACGGCATGCTAACGATAGGACATAAGTAAAATTTATTTGCTTGGCAATCGGTTACTTTGCAATAAGAATTCTTAGATTCGCAGCATCACAGGCCTCGCAGACTGCGGTCCGATAGCTAACCACTTGGCTTTTTAAATCAATGGTAAGTTCCACAAAGTGAAATCACACGTACAAAGTATACAAAGTAAGGAAAGAGTACGAGCATTGAAGATAACTTCAACGTACCTAGTATAAGAAAAAGGACTCTGTTTCCAAGCGCAATAGGATTAGCGAATAAACTGGATCATCTGGGAACACAGGTCCGCAACGGAGAGACATTGAACCGCGGTCCGACAACATCAGCAAGTCAGCACTCAGAAGGTAGACACCGCCGGCCCCCATCTCCGACAGCGATTGCAGCGGGAGCTTATCCCACGTCAGTGGCACAACACAGAGACCCAGCTGATAGACAGGCGATGATGGCATGGGACTGGCCCAGCTGAAGGAATTGAAATTCACCGAGCGAGTTTGCCCACCAAAAGTCTGGTCATATGCATTGCTGGCAGAAATGCGGGATCGAAGTGCGGATCCAGCTGAAACACAGAATGGCTGTACGGGCCGTAAAAAACTCGCAGATCGAATTCTATGGGACAAATATTTTATGCAACGCTATGAATGAATTAGACTTGGAATTCGGGAAAATTTCTATCAGCACAAGATCTATTTATTTCTCTAATATAGTCAAAGAAGTCCGGTCATTGTGAATCTTTTATGGACGACAGTGGTTTTCATAGTAGACCATGGCCCGCACATGTTATTAGTGTAAGCTTAACAAAATTAATAAATTTAAGGTCCACCCGTTCAGTGCAAAAACCACTTGTGCCACAACTATATGACCGCTTGAATAACCCACGACTATCAAGGATGGAAATTACGCCCCCGCAAAGCTGATCCTGTCTCAGTTAAGTATAAAATATATCTCACCTGCAATATGCCGATCAGGCACAATATTTCCGTCATGGACGCACTGACCATATCCGCAAGCAAACAAGCAGGCTATCCTGCACAGGCTACATCAGCTAGTTGAGCCAGTGACCAGTGTTGAGACATGTGCTTCCTTTCGCCCTGTACCTCGGTCTAGAAGACTAACAGTTGCCCTCTCGACACTAGCGGCGCAAATTAAAGCGCCGTTGTTGCGAAGGAATTCGCATTACCCTCTGGCCCCATATCAACGCACGTTTTACTAATCGTCCTGTTCCGGAGTCTAACTGCAAGATACGGTCCCTGCCGGCCACCGAGGGTCAGCCGACCAGCCTCTGGGTCATGAAGCATAGCGGCTAAATCAACGGTCATTCCCGGACAAGAATAAGACCAGCGCCGTTTGGCCAAATTTTCGAGTAACAGGCAACGCCTGACCTGCAGAAAAAGTTCCTCAGCTACAAAATAACCTCATGTAACTAATTATATGTAAGTTTTATTACATATAAGTACGTTACTCTTAAATTATCACGCATAGAATTAGTGCTTACTTTGCCATCGTGAATACTCCAGAACTCGAGAAGGGGGCTGGCAGCGCACACTTGACGCAGGTCTTTTTGAACGTGAAGCGATACATACTTTGCTAAGCTGAGGTCCATAGTATCCCGTAAGATGACCACCGCAGTTAACACACCATAGTAAATCTTCATAGACTTATCAAAGTGCACACCAGTTACTGTCTGAATCCGCACCGTCCATGACAACCCAGTTATACATAAGGTACTCACCTATGGCAGGGCACACTACCCATCTGACCTGCTGGACTGGGATGGTGAGGTTCTGACTAGAAAAAAACTGTGATGCTATATCCATTGAGCCACTAGCAGATGCTATGCCTACTGAAGCAGAAGAGCCCAGTGAAAAAAAACTGGGACTGTTGGTGATACATAAGAATAAAACAAACTGAATTCATCCTTTTTATACTAAAGAAATTTTGCAGAAATAAAAAGATGATTATATAAAAAATCTAGAATACTAAACACAGGCTTGGTAACAGCAATCCTAGTATTTCAATTTCCATTTTAATTAATATTCAATTATAAGTTCTTTTAATAGTAACAGTTTATATAACAAATAAATAAATTCTTAATTGATTAATAATTAAGTTTAGCAACAAAAAGGAAGCCATGTAAAACTTTGCTACCATGACTCATTTATTTAATATAGTAAATGAACTTAATTGTTTTAACATTTACTAAAACAGTTATTGTAATTAAATGTTAAATTAGTTACCAATATTTTTGCATAGTGGGCACTTTAGAGGGAAGGGACAGGAAATGTGTCTAGGGTGCATATTATGCAAGTCAGTAAGTCAAGTAGCTAGTCAAGATTTTTTTACTCTATAATTCAAAAATTATCTTAAAAATTTATTTGGCTTGTGGATTCGGTGTAATTTTTTTCTAAAATTTATCAACTTGATATATATTAGCTAAATAGCATAAGCATACTTTGAATAAGCTTCAAAAATTCAGTGCTATAATTCATATTTATTTGGCTCTTTATAGGCCTTAATTTTTCTAAATATTACTAGATATGTTCATTAGAAAGCTGCAATTTAAATTTATGAAAAAATGGAAACTTTTTTTTCAAAATGCTGAAATGAAAATTCATTGGTGAAATAAAAAACAAATGTTACATGAAAAAGTATAAATAGATGCATGGTGAAGCCCAGGGAAAGCAACCTTGACCTTTTGTGAGGCAATATTGACTTAGCTAAAAAATTATTAACAGCCTTCAAGTCTTATTGCTTTATACCTGCTTAGGCAGAGAAAATCTGCTTCTAATAAATGAATATTAGGAATACCTGCCATATGCAAAGAAACTGCCCAGAAGGCAAGAAAAGGGGAAAATACCTACTAGAAGGCAGAGAAACTAGCCAAAAGAAAAGAAATACCTCTACAAAGCAGAGAATACACCAGTTTATGGTAAGAATAGACTGCTAAAAAAGTGAAATAAACTGCCACAGTGCAAGAGAAAAAATTTAGGACAATAATAGGAATAGGGCAAAGGAAGTAGAGTAGGAAATTAGGCCACAACCCTCTAATCTAGGTACCAATCCTAATTTTTAACTTTTACCACTTGGTCCAGTAAAATGCTACCAGATATAATTAGAATGCTACTAAAGATACTACCAGCCTAATGAATTAAGTAGGTAGTTTTCCATGAAATAAATAAAGTTTCAAAATGTAGGAGCCCTGTTACAACTTTTGTTTTTGCAATAGAAATTTTAAAGAAAGGAAGAAAACACTAGTACATTGCAATGTCAGGATTGTATGACCTTATTGTAGCTTTATCAAAGGTGCCAATTTTTTAAGCTTCTAAAAATGAAAATTAAAAAATATTGAAAATTAGAATGGACCTTTAACTTGAAATTTGAACTATGACTAGCTGCCTCCCAGGGAGTACAAACTGGCATTTTAAATCACTTATGTACTCAATAGAAATATCCATAAGTAGCTAAAAAAATCTATGCAGCAAAATTGAAATCTTTCAAAGCAGTCTAAAATCTTTCGTGCATTTAGCAAATCTTCTAAATAGAAATAAAAATCTACCTGAAAGCAAGCAAGAAAATCAACCAACAAGAAAATCTTTCCAAAAAGCTAGAAAAAATTTTCCCCAAGCAGTTAGAAAATCCCCTTTAGGCAGTGAAAAATATCCAAATTAAATATAAAATACCCAAAGCAGTTAAAATACCATAAGCAGACAGGGAATTTTCTTTCACCCTTCCATCTTTCTTTGTTTTTTCATGTCTTCATAGCTCCTTAGAGCTAATGTTAAAGGTGGCCAAGTTGTCTCCTAATGAGCTAATATATATTTTATTGTAGCTACTTTGTCCCTGTCCCCTTTGATATTTTCTTGTTTTTCCTGTCGTTGAGAGAAAAATTGCCCACAACAAAAATATTTTCGGCTGAAAATCCTTCTAGAAGACAAAAAATCCCCCAAGCAACAGTAAATCTTCCTGAGCAATTAGAAAATCTACCCAAGCAGTTAGAAATCTCCCAATCAGATAGAAAATTTCCTCAAGCAGACAAAAATCCCTCTAAGGCAAGTAGAAAAGGACCCCAAGAAGACATGAAATTCCTGAGCAGTTAGACAATCCCCCTTGAGTAGTTAAAAAGTCCCCAAATAGTTAGAACATCCTCCAAGCAGTTAAAAAATCTGTCAGACCATTTAGAAAATCCCTTTCAAGCAGTTAGAAATCCTTCAAGTAGATAGAAAATCTGCTGAGCAATTAAAAAATTCCTGGAGCATTTAGAAAATCCCCTTTGAGCCATAGTCAGGAAGGTGGCCTTTTGGGAGGAAAATTCCCATGCACATGAAGGGTCTTGGCGCACATTGGCGCACAAGTGCGGTGCATACAAAGGGTCTTGGCACACATTGACACATAAGAGTGTAGTGCACATGAAGGGTTTTGGTGCACAAGTGGTGCAAAATTGGTAACATAATAGGCAAAAATAGGCAAAAATGTGCTACTTTGCGAAGATTTACACAAGATTACAAGCAAAAACATAGCAAATGGGAAGAAGTAGAGAAGAAATTGTCCGTAGGGACCTTTTTTTGGTCTTTCAAACTTTGCCCCTAGAATATCTACTTCTAATGGCACTTTGATGGTGCACAGATTGTCCTCCAAAATTTATTCCAGTGCACACTGTGCCACCTTCCTAACTATGGCCTTTGAGTCGTTAGAAAATCCCTTTGAGCCATTAGAAAATCTATACATAGTCAGAAGGTGTGGCACAATATGTGCTGGAATAAATTTTGGGGGATACAATCTGTGCACCATTGAGTGCCATTTGTGCACTTACTAGGGGCAAAAGTTTAAAGGACCAAAAAAAGGTCCTGTAGACAATTTCTTCTTTACTTCTTCCTATTTGCAACAATTTTTTGCTTGTAATCTCCTCTAAATCTTTGCAAAAGTAGCCACATTTTTGTTAATTTTGCCTATTATATTAGCAATTTTGAATCTCTTATGTACCAATATATGCCAAACCCTTTGTGTGCCCCACGCTTATCTGCCAAAATGTGCCAAGACCCTGTGTATGCGCCGCGCTTGTGTACCAATGTGCACCAAGACCTTTGTATGCGCGGGAATTTTCTCCCTAAAAGGCCACCTTCCTGACTATGGTACATGGCAGTTAAAAAATCTCCTTGAGCAATTAAAAAATTTCCTAGAGCATTTTAAAAATCTTTTCAAGCATTAGAAATCTCCCAGAAGATATGCCAATTTTGTTTTGTTATTATAAATTAAAGAATAATCTACTAGGCCTACTTTATATTCTTATACCATAATATTGTATTAAATATAGTACTAAAAATGCCCAAGCAATTTATGTTCTAAGTTGGGCCTATTCTTAGTTTTTTTTCAAACTAAATTAGTTTTCCCAATCAATAGGCCTATGTTGCCTAAATTGGCTATGTTTTTAAGATACTAGGCTAGGAAACATTTTATTAGAGACTATAAAGTATATTAGTGTGAAGTGTCAAATTATTGGCTTACTTTTTAGAAAAAAAATCATAGCAAAAACTAGCGTCATTTAGCCAGAATCTGCTTGATGCTGAAAATGAGATAAAAAGGTAATTTCGTTGTATTTAACACCTTAATTACTGAAGGATTCAAGGAAACTATTACATATGGGGTATCATTTAAAGTCAACCTAAGTGCAACAACTTTAGATAAATAGTTATACTTATAGACCTACTTTAACTTACAGACGCAAATTGTATATTGTGATAATTTGAAATAAGTGAAGAAAAGAAAAAAACATTGCTTTCTTTTTTTGTTACTGGTGCTATTGCCCAGCAGAAACAGTGTGCACGAAACGTGTCGGCCCGCTCGCCTACACACTTTATGCGATGCTTTAGTGTGCGTAAATCGCTTTATTTCGCCGAATTGAGTCGTTTGCGCACATCTAAAATCACCTACTATGCTGCAGAAGCAAGCAGAAACAGTGTGCACGAAACGTGTCGGCCCGCTCGCCTACACACTTTATGCGATGCTTTAGTGTGCGTAAATCGCTTTATTTCGCCGAATTGAGTCGTTTGCGCACATCTAAAATCACCTACTATGCTGCAGAAGCAAGCAGAAACAGTGTGCACGAAACGTGTCGGCCCGCTCGCCTACACACTTTATGCGATGCTTTAGTGTGCGTAAATCGCTTTATTTCGCCGAATTGAGTCGTTTGCGCACATCTAAAATCACCTACTATGCTGCAGAAGCAAGCAGAAACAGTGTGCACGAAACGTGTCGGCCCGCTCGCCTACACACTTTATGCGATGCTTTAGTGTGCGTAAATCGCTTTATTTCGCCGAATTGAGTCGTTTGCGCACATCTAAAATCACCTACTATGCTGCAGAAGCAAGCAGAAACAGTGTGCACGAAACGTGTCGGCCCGCTCGCCTACACACTTTATGCGATGCTTTAGTGTGCGTAAATCGCTTTATTTCGCCGAATTGAGTCGTTTGCGCACATCTAAAATCACCTACTATGCTGCAGAAGCAAGCAGAAACAGTGTGCACGAAACGTGTCGGCCCGCTCGCCTACACACTTTATGCGATGCTTTAGTGTGCGTAAATCGCTTTATTTCGCCGAATTGAGTCGTTTGCGCACATCTAAAATCACCTACTATGCTGCAGAAGCAAGCAGAAACAGTGTGCACGAAACGTGTCGGCCCGCTCGCCTACACACTTTATGCGATGCTTTAGTGTGCGTAAATCGCTTTATTTCGCCGAATTGAGTCGTTTGCGCACATCTAAAATCACCTACTATGCTGCAGAAGCAAGCAGAAACAGTGTGCACGAAACGTGTCGGCCCGCTCGCCTACACACTTTATGCGATGCTTTAGTGTGCGTAAATCGCTTTATTTCGCCGAATTGAGTCGTTTGCGCACATCTAAAATCACCTACTATGCTGCAGAAGCAAGCAGAAACAGTGTGCACGAAACGTGTCGGCCCGCTCGCCTACACACTTTATGCGATGCTTTAGTGTGCGTAAATCGCTTTATTTCGCCGAATTGAGTCGTTTGCGCACATCTAAAATCACCTACTATGCTGCAGAAGCAAGCAGAAACAGTGTGCACGAAACGTGTCGGCCCGCTCGCCTACACACTTTATGCGATGCTTTAGTGTGCGTAAATCGCTTTATTTCGCCGAATTGAGTCGTTTGCGCACATCTAAAATCACCTACTATGCTGCAGAAGCAAGCAGAAACAGTGTGCACGAAACGTGTCGGCCCGCTCGCCTACACACTTTATGCGATGCTTTAGTGTGCGTAAATCGCTTTATTTCGCCGAATTGAGTCGTTTGCGCACATCTAAAATCACCTACTATGCTGCAGAAGCAAGCAGAAACAGTGTGCACGAAACGTGTCGGCCCGCTCGCCTACACACTTTATGCGATGCTTTAGTGTGCGTAAATCGCTTTATTTCGCCGAATTGAGTCGTTTGCGCACATCTAAAATCACCTACTATGCTGCAGAAGCAAGCAGAAACAGTGTGCACGAAACGTGTCGGCCCGCTCGCCTACACACTTTATGCGATGCTTTAGTGTGCGTAAATCGCTTTATTTCGCCGAATTGAGTCGTTTGCGCACATCTAAAATCACCTACTATGCTGCAGAAGCAAGCAGAAACAGTGTGCACGAAACGTGTCGGCCCGCTCGCCTACACACTTTATGCGATGCTTTAGTGTGCGTAAATCGCTTTATTTCGCCGAATTGAGTCGTTTGCGCACATCTAAAATCACCTACTATGCTGCAGAAGCAAGCAGAAACAGTGTGCACGAAACGTGTCGGCCCGCTCGCCTACACACTTTATGCGATGCTTTAGTGTGCGTAAATCGCTTTATTTCGCCGAATTGAGTCGTTTGCGCACATCTAAAATCACCTACTATGCTGCAGAAGCAAGCAGAAACAGTGTGCACGAAACGTGTCGGCCCGCTCGCCTACACACTTTATGCGATGCTTTAGTGTGCGTAAATCGCTTTATTTCGCCGAATTGAGTCGTTTGCGCACATCTAAAATCACCTACTATGCTGCAGAAGCAAGCAGAAACAGTGTGCACGAAACGTGTCGGCCCGCTCGCCTACACACTTTATGCGATGCTTTAGTGTGCGTAAATCGCTTTATTTCGCCGAATTGAGTCGTTTGCGCACATCTAAAATCACCTACTATGCTGCAGAAGCAAGCAGAAACAGTGTGCACGAAACGTGTCGGCCCGCTCGCCTACACACTTTATGCGATGCTTTAGTGTGCGTAAATCGCTTTATTTCGCCGAATTGAGTCGTTTGCGCACATCTAAAATCACCTACTATGCTGCAGAAGCAAGCAGAAACAGTGTGCACGAAACGTGTCGGCCCGCTCGCCTACACACTTTATGCGATGCTTTAGTGTGCGTAAATCGCTTTATTTCGCCGAATTGAGTCGTTTGCGCACATCTAAAATCACCTACTATGCTGCAGAAGCAAGCAGAAACAGTGTGCACGAAACGTGTCGGCCCGCTCGCCTACACACTTTATGCGATGCTTTAGTGTGCGTAAATCGCTTTATTTCGCCGAATTGAGTCGTTTGCGCACATCTAAAATCACCTACTATGCTGCAGAAGCAAGCAGAAACAGTGTGCACGAAACGTGTCGGCCCGCTCGCCTACACACTTTATGCGATGCTTTAGTGTGCGTAAATCGCTTTATTTCGCCGAATTGAGTCGTTTGCGCACATCTAAAATCACCTACTATGCTGCAGAAGCAAGCAGAAACAGTGTGCACGAAACGTGTCGGCCCGCTCGCCTACACACTTTATGCGATGCTTTAGTGTGCGTAAATCGCTTTATTTCGCCGAATTGAGTCGTTTGCGCACATCTAAAATCACCTACTATGCTGCAGAAGCAAGCAGAAACAGTGTGCACGAAACGTGTCGGCCCGCTCGCCTACACACTTTATGCGATGCTTTAGTGTGCGTAAATCGCTTTATTTCGCCGAATTGAGTCGTTTGCGCACATCTAAAATCACCTACTATGCTGCAGAAGCAAGCAGAAACAGTGTGCACGAAACGTGTCGGCCCGCTCGCCTACACACTTTATGCGATGCTTTAGTGTGCGTAAATCGCTTTATTTCGCCGAATTGAGTCGTTTGCGCACATCTAAAATCACCTACTATGCTGCAGAAGCAAGCAGAAACAGTGTGCACGAAACGTGTCGGCCCGCTCGCCTACACACTTTATGCGATGCTTTAGTGTGCGTAAATCGCTTTATTTCGCCGAATTGAGTCGTTTGCGCACATCTAAAATCACCTACTATGCTGCAGAAGCAAGCAGAAACAGTGTGCACGAAACGTGTCGGCCCGCTCGCCTACACACTTTATGCGATGCTTTAGTGTGCGTAAATCGCTTTATTTCGCCGAATTGAGTCGTTTGCGCACATCTAAAATCACCTACTATGCTGCAGAAGCAAGCAGAAACAGTGTGCACGAAACGTGTCGGCCCGCTCGCCTACACACTTTATGCGATGCTTTAGTGTGCGTAAATCGCTTTATTTCGCCGAATTGAGTCGTTTGCGCACATCTAAAATCACCTACTATGCTGCAGAAGCAAGCAGAAACAGTGTGCACGAAACGTGTCGGCCCGCTCGCCTACACACTTTATGCGATGCTTTAGTGTGCGTAAATCGCTTTATTTCGCCGAATTGAGTCGTTTGCGCACATCTAAAATCACCTACTATGCTGCAGAAGCAAGCAGAAACAGTGTGCACGAAACGTGTCGGCCCGCTCGCCTACACACTTTATGCGATGCTTTAGTGTGCGTAAATCGCTTTATTTCGCCGAATTGAGTCGTTTGCGCACATCTAAAATCACCTACTATGCTGCAGAAGCAAGCAGAAACAGTGTGCACGAAACGTGTCGGCCCGCTCGCCTACACACTTTATGCGATGCTTTAGTGTGCGTAAATCGCTTTATTTCGCCGAATTGAGTCGTTTGCGCACATCTAAAATCACCTACTATGCTGCAGAAGCAAGCAGAAACAGTGTGCACGAAACGTGTCGGCCCGCTCGCCTACACACTTTATGCGATGCTTTAGTGTGCGTAAATCGCTTTATTTCGCCGAATTGAGTCGTTTGCGCACATCTAAAATCACCTACTATGCTGCAGAAGCAAGCAGAAACAGTGTGCACGAAACGTGTCGGCCCGCTCGCCTACACACTTTATGCGATGCTTTAGTGTGCGTAAATCGCTTTATTTCGCCGAATTGAGTCGTTTGCGCACATCTAAAATCACCTACTATGCTGCAGAAGCAAGCAGAAACAGTGTGCACGAAACGTGTCGGCCCGCTCGCCTACACACTTTATGCGATGCTTTAGTGTGCGTAAATCGCTTTATTTCGCCGAATTGAGTCGTTTGCGCACATCTAAAATCACCTACTATGCTGCAGAAGCAAGCAGAAACAGTGTGCACGAAACGTGTCGGCCCGCTCGCCTACACACTTTATGCGATGCTTTAGTGTGCGTAAATCGCTTTATTTCGCCGAATTGAGTCGTTTGCGCACATCTAAAATCACCTACTATGCTGCAGAAGCAAGCAGAAACAGTGTGCACGAAACGTGTCGGCCCGCTCGCCTACACACTTTATGCGATGCTTTAGTGTGCGTAAATCGCTTTATTTCGCCGAATTGAGTCGTTTGCGCACATCTAAAATCACCTACTATGCTGCAGAAGCAAGCAGAAACAGTGTGCACGAAACGTGTCGGCCCGCTCGCCTACACACTTTATGCGATGCTTTAGTGTGCGTAAATCGCTTTATTTCGCCGAATTGAGTCGTTTGCGCACATCTAAAATCACCTACTATGCTGCAGAAGCAAGCAGAAACAGTGTGCACGAAACGTGTCGGCCCGCTCGCCTACACACTTTATGCGATGCTTTAGTGTGCGTAAATCGCTTTATTTCGCCGAATTGAGTCGTTTGCGCACATCTAAAATCACCTACTATGCTGCAGAAGCAAGCAGAAACAGTGTGCACGAAACGTGTCGGCCCGCTCGCCTACACACTTTATGCGATGCTTTAGTGTGCGTAAATCGCTTTATTTCGCCGAATTGAGTCGTTTGCGCACATCTAAAATCACCTACTATGCTGCAGAAGCAAGCAGAAACAGTGTGCACGAAACGTGTCGGCCCGCTCGCCTACACACTTTATGCGATGCTTTAGTGTGCGTAAATCGCTTTATTTCGCCGAATTGAGTCGTTTGCGCACATCTAAAATCACCTACTATGCTGCAGAAGCAAGCAGAAACAGTGTGCACGAAACGTGTCGGCCCGCTCGCCTACACACTTTATGCGATGCTTTAGTGTGCGTAAATCGCTTTATTTCGCCGAATTGAGTCGTTTGCGCACATCTAAAATCACCTACTATGCTGCAGAAGCAAGCAGAAACAGTGTGCACGAAACGTGTCGGCCCGCTCGCCTACACACTTTATGCGATGCTTTAGTGTGCGTAAATCGCTTTATTTCGCCGAATTGAGTCGTTTGCGCACATCTAAAATCACCTACTATGCTGCAGAAGCAAGCAGAAACAGTGTGCACGAAACGTGTCGGCCCGCTCGCCTACACACTTTATGCGATGCTTTAGTGTGCGTAAATCGCTTTATTTCGCCGAATTGAGTCGTTTGCGCACATCTAAAATCACCTACTATGCTGCAGAAGCAAGCAGAAACAGTGTGCACGAAACGTGTCGGCCCGCTCGCCTACACACTTTATGCGATGCTTTAGTGTGCGTAAATCGCTTTATTTCGCCGAATTGAGTCGTTTGCGCACATCTAAAATCACCTACTATGCTGCAGAAGCAAGCAGAAACAGTGTGCACGAAACGTGTCGGCCCGCTCGCCTACACACTTTATGCGATGCTTTAGTGTGCGTAAATCGCTTTATTTCGCCGAATTGAGTCGTTTGCGCACATCTAAAATCACCTACTATGCTGCAGAAGCAAGCAGAAACAGTGTGCACGAAACGTGTCGGCCCGCTCGCCTACACACTTTATGCGATGCTTTAGTGTGCGTAAATCGCTTTATTTCGCCGAATTGAGTCGTTTGCGCACATCTAAAATCACCTACTATGCTGCAGAAGCAAGCAGAAACAGTGTGCACGAAACGTGTCGGCCCGCTCGCCTACACACTTTATGCGATGCTTTAGTGTGCGTAAATCGCTTTATTTCGCCGAATTGAGTCGTTTGCGCACATCTAAAATCACCTACTATGCTGCAGAAGCAAGCAGAAACAGTGTGCACGAAACGTGTCGGCCCGCTCGCCTACACACTTTATGCGATGCTTTAGTGTGCGTAAATCGCTTTATTTCGCCGAATTGAGTCGTTTGCGCACATCTAAAATCACCTACTATGCTGCAGAAGCAAGCAGAAACAGTGTGCACGAAACGTGTCGGCCCGCTCGCCTACACACTTTATGCGATGCTTTAGTGTGCGTAAATCGCTTTATTTCGCCGAATTGAGTCGTTTGCGCACATCTAAAATCACCTACTATGCTGCAGAAGCAAGCAGAAACAGTGTGCACGAAACGTGTCGGCCCGCTCGCCTACACACTTTATGCGATGCTTTAGTGTGCGTAAATCGCTTTATTTCGCCGAATTGAGTCGTTTGCGCACATCTAAAATCACCTACTATGCTGCAGAAGCAAGCAGAAACAGTGTGCACGAAACGTGTCGGCCCGCTCGCCTACACACTTTATGCGATGCTTTAGTGTGCGTAAATCGCTTTATTTCGCCGAATTGAGTCGTTTGCGCACATCTAAAATCACCTACTATGCTGCAGAAGCAAGCAGAAACAGTGTGCACGAAACGTGTCGGCCCGCTCGCCTACACACTTTATGCGATGCTTTAGTGTGCGTAAATCGCTTTATTTCGCCGAATTGAGTCGTTTGCGCACATCTAAAATCACCTACTATGCTGCAGAAGCAAGCAGAAACAGTGTGCACGAAACGTGTCGGCCCGCTCGCCTACACACTTTATGCGATGCTTTAGTGTGCGTAAATCGCTTTATTTCGCCGAATTGAGTCGTTTGCGCACATCTAAAATCACCTACTATGCTGCAGAAGCAAGCAGAAACAGTGTGCACGAAACGTGTCGGCCCGCTCGCCTACACACTTTATGCGATGCTTTAGTGTGCGTAAATCGCTTTATTTCGCCGAATTGAGTCGTTTGCGCACATCTAAAATCACCTACTATGCTGCAGAAGCAAGCAGAAACAGTGTGCACGAAACGTGTCGGCCCGCTCGCCTACACACTTTATGCGATGCTTTAGTGTGCGTAAATCGGTTTATTTCGCCGAATTGAGTCGTTTGCGCACATCTAAAATCACCTACTATGCTGCAGAAGCAAGCAGAAACAGTGTGCACGAAACGTGTCGGCCCGCTCGCCTACACACTTTATGCGATGCTTTAGTGTGCGTAAATCGGTTTATTTCGCCGAATTGAGTCGTTTGCGCACATCTAAAATCACCTACTATGCTGCAGAAGCAAGCAGAAACAGTGTGCACGAAACGTGTCGGCCCGCTCGCCTACACACTTTATGCGATGCTTTAGTGTGCGTAAATCGCTTTATTTCGCCGAATTGAGTCGTTTGCGCACATCTAAAATCACCTACTATGCTGCAGAAGCAAGCAGAAACAGTGTGCACGAAACGTGTCGGCCCGCTCGCCTACACACTTTATGCGATGCTTTAGTGTGCGTAAATCGCTTTATTTCGCCGAATTGAGTCGTTTGCGCACATCTAAAATCACCTACTATGCTGCAGAAGCAAGCAGAAACAGTGTGCACGAAACGTGTCGGCCCGCTCGCCTACACACTTTATGCGATGCTTTAGTGTGCGTAAATCGCTTTATTTCGCCGAATTGAGTCGTTTGCGCACATCTAAAATCACCTACTATGCTGCAGAAGCAAGCAGAAACAGTGTGCACGAAACGTGTCGGCCCGCTCGCCTACACACTTTATGCGATGCTTTAGTGTGCGTAAATCGCTTTATTTCGCCGAATTGAGTCGTTTGCGCACATCTAAAATCACCTACTATGCTGCAGAAGCAAGCAGAAACAGTGTGCACGAAACGTGTCGGCCCGCTCGCCTACACACTTTATGCGATGCTTTAGTGTGCGTAAATCGCTTTATTTCGCCGAATTGAGTCGTTTGCGCACATCTAAAATCACCTACTATGCTGCAGAAGCAAGCAGAAACAGTGTGCACGAAACGTGTCGGCCCGCTCGCCTACACACTTTATGCGATGCTTTAGTGTGCGTAAATCGCTTTATTTCGCCGAATTGAGTCGTTTGCGCACATCTAAAATCACCTACTATGCTGCAGAAGCAAGCAGAAACAGTGTGCACGAAACGTGTCGGCCCGCTCGCCTACACACTTTATGCGATGCTTTAGTGTGCGTAAATCGCTTTATTTCGCCGAATTGAGTCGTTTGCGCACATCTAAAATCACCTACTATGCTGCAGAAGCAAGCAGAAACAGTGTGCACGAAACGTGTCGGCCCGCTCGCCTACACACTTTATGCGATGCTTTAGTGTGCGTAAATCGCTTTATTTCGCCGAATTGAGTCGTTTGCGCACATCTAAAATCACCTACTATGCTGCAGAAGCAAGCAGAAACAGTGTGCACGAAACGTGTCGGCCCGCTCGCCTACACACTTTATGCGATGCTTTAGTGTGCGTAAATCGCTTTATTTCGCCGAATTGAGTCGTTTGCGCACATCTAAAATCACCTACTATGCTGCAGAAGCAAGCAGAAACAGTGTGCACGAAACGTGTCGGCCCGCTCGCCTACACACTTTATGCGATGCTTTAGTGTGCGTAAATCGCTTTATTTCGCCGAATTGAGTCGTTTGCGCACATCTAAAATCACCTACTATGCTGCAGAAGCAAGCAGAAACAGTGTGCACGAAACGTGTCGGCCCGCTCGCCTACACACTTTATGCGATGCTTTAGTGTGCGTAAATCGCTTTATTTCGCCGAATTGAGTCGTTTGCGCACATCTAAAATCACCTACTATGCTGCAGAAGCAAGCAGAAACAGTGTGCACGAAACGTGTCGGCCCGCTCGCCTACACACTTTATGCGATGCTTTAGTGTGCGTAAATCGCTTTATTTCGCCGAATTGAGTCGTTTGCGCACATCTAAAATCACCTACTATGCTGCAGAAGCAAGCAGAAACAGTGTGCACGAAACGTGTCGGCCCGCTCGCCTACACACTTTATGCGATGCTTTAGTGTGCGTAAATCGCTTTATTTCGCCGAATTGAGTCGTTTGCGCACATCTAAAATCACCTACTATGCTGCAGAAGCAAGCAGAAACAGTGTGCACGAAACGTGTCGGCCCGCTCGCCTACACACTTTATGCGATGCTTTAGTGTGCGTAAATCGCTTTATTTCGCCGAATTGAGTCGTTTGCGCACATCTAAAATCACCTACTATGCTGCAGAAGCAAGCAGAAACAGTGTGCACGAAACGTGTCGGCCCGCTCGCCTACACACTTTATGCGATGCTTTAGTGTGCGTAAATCGCTTTATTTCGCCGAATTGAGTCGTTTGCGCACATCTAAAATCACCTACTATGCTGCAGAAGCAAGCAGAAACAGTGTGCACGAAACGTGTCGGCCCGCTCGCCTACACACTTTATGCGATGCTTTAGTGTGCGTAAATCGCTTTATTTCGCCGAATTGAGTCGTTTGCGCACATCTAAAATCACCTACTATGCTGCAGAAGCAAGCAGAAACAGTGTGCACGAAACGTGTCGGCCCGCTCGCCTACACACTTTATGCGATGCTTTAGTGTGCGTAAATCGCTTTATTTCGCCGAATTGAGTCGTTTGCGCACATCTAAAATCACCTACTATGCTGCAGAAGCAAGCAGAAACAGTGTGCACGAAACGTGTCGGCCCGCTCGCCTACACACTTTATGCGATGCTTTAGTGTGCGTAAATCGGTTTATTTCGCCGAATTGAGTCGTTTGCGCACATCTAAAATCACCTACTATGCTGCAGAAGCAAGCAGAAACAGTGTGCACGAAACGTGTCGGCCCGCTCGCCTACACACTTTATGCGATGCTTTAGTGTGCGTAAATCGGTTTATTTCGCCGAATTGAGTCGTTTGCGCACATCTAAAATCACCTACTATGCTGCAGAAGCAAGCAGAAACAGTGTGCACGAAACGTGTCGGCCCGCTCGCCTACACACTTTATGCGATGCTTTAGTGTGCGTAAATCGGTTTATTTCGCCGAATTGAGTCGTTTGCGCACATCTAAAATCACCTACTATGCTGCAGAAGCAAGCAGAAACAGTGTGCACGAAACGTGTCGGCCCGCTCGCCTACACACTTTATGCGATGCTTTAGTGTGCGTAAATCGCTTTATTTCGCCGAATTGAGTCGTTTGCGCACATCTAAAATCACCTACTATGCTGCAGAAGCAAGCAGAAACAGTGTGCACGAAACGTGTCGGCCCGCTCGCCTACACACTTTATGCGATGCTTTAGTGTGCGTAAATCGCTTTATTTCGCCGAATTGAGTCGTTTGCGCACATCTAAAATCACCTACTATGCTGCAGAAGCAAGCAGAAACAGTGTGCACGAAACGTGTCGGCCCGCTCGCCTACACACTTTATGCGATGCTTTAGTGTGCGTAAATCGCTTTATTTCGCCGAATTGAGTCGTTTGCGCACATCTAAAATCACCTACTATGCTGCAGAAGCAAGCAGAAACAGTGTGCACGAAACGTGTCGGCCCGCTCGCCTACACACTTTATGCGATGCTTTAGTGTGCGTAAATCGCTTTATTTCGCCGAATTGAGTCGTTTGCGCACATCTAAAATCACCTACTATGCTGCAGAAGCAAGCAGAAACAGTGTGCACGAAACGTGTCGGCCCGCTCGCCTACACACTTTATGCGATGCTTTAGTGTGCGTAAATCGCTTTATTTCGCCGAATTGAGTCGTTTGCGCACATCTAAAATCACCTACTATGCTGCAGAAGCAAGCAGAAACAGTGTGCACGAAACGTGTCGGCCCGCTCGCCTACACACTTTATGCGATGCTTTAGTGTGCGTAAATCGCTTTATTTCGCCGAATTGAGTCGTTTGCGCACATCTAAAATCACCTACTATGCTGCAGAAGCAAGCAGAAACAGTGTGCACGAAACGTGTCGGCCCGCTCGCCTACACACTTTATGCGATGCTTTAGTGTGCGTAAATCGCTTTATTTCGCCGAATTGAGTCGTTTGCGCACATCTAAAATCACCTACTATGCTGCAGAAGCAAGCAGAAACAGTGTGCACGAAACGTGTCGGCCCGCTCGCCTACACACTTTATGCGATGCTTTAGTGTGCGTAAATCGGTTTATTTCGCCGAATTGAGTCGTTTGCGCACATCTAAAATCACCTACTATGCTGCAGAAGCAAGCAGAAACAGTGTGCACGAAACGTGTCGGCCCGCTCGCCTACACACTTTATGCGATGCTTTAGTGTGCGTAAATCGCTTTATTTCGCCGAATTGAGTCGTTTGCGCACATCTAAAATCACCTACTATGCTGCAGAAGCAAGCAGAAACAGTGTGCACGAAACGTGTCGGCCCGCTCGCCTACACACTTTATGCGATGCTTTAGTGTGCGTAAATCGCTTTATTTCGCCGAATTGAGTCGTTTGCGCACATCTAAAATCACCTACTATGCTGCAGAAGCAAGCAGAAACAGTGTGCACGAAACGTGTCGGCCCGCTCGCCTACACACTTTATGCGATGCTTTAGTGTGCGTAAATCGGTTTATTTCGCCGAATTGAGTCGTTTGCGCACATCTAAAATCACCTACTATGCTGCAGAAGCAAGCAGAAACAGTGTGCACGAAACGTGTCGGCCCGCTCGCCTACACACTTTATGCGATGCTTTAGTGTGCGTAAATCGCTTTATTTCGCCGAATTGAGTCGTTTGCGCACATCTAAAATCACCTACTATGCTGCAGAAGCAAGCAGAAACAGTGTGCACGAAACGTGTCGGCCCGCTCGCCTACACACTTTATGCGATGCTTTAGTGTGCGTAAATCGGTTTATTTCGCCGAATTGAGTCGTTTGCGCACATCTAAAATCACCTACTATGCTGCAGAAGCAAGCAGAAACAGTGTGCACGAAACGTGTCGGCCCGCTCGCCTACACACTTTATGCGATGCTTTAGTGTGCGTAAATCGCTTTATTTCGCCGAATTGAGTCGTTTGCGCACATCTAAAATCACCTACTATGCTGCAGAAGCAAGCAGAAACAGTGTGCACGAAACGTGTCGGCCCGCTCGCCTACACACTTTATGCGATGCTTTAGTGTGCGTAAATCGCTTTATTTCGCCGAATTGAGTCGTTTGCGCACATCTAAAATCACCTACTATGCTGCAGAAGCAAGCAGAAACAGTGTGCACGAAACGTGTCGGCCCGCTCGCCTACACACTTTATGCGATGCTTTAGTGTGCGTAAATCGGTTTATTTCGCCGAATTGAGTCGTTTGCGCACATCTAAAATCACCTACTATGCTGCAGAAGCAAGCAGAAACAGTGTGCACGAAACGTGTCGGCCCGCTCGCCTACACACTTTATGCGATGCTTTAGTGTGCGTAAATCGGTTTATTTCGCCGAATTGAGTCGTTTGCGCACATCTAAAATCACCTACTATGCTGCAGAAGCAAGCAGAAACAGTGTGCACGAAACGTGTCGGCCCGCTCGCCTACACACTTTATGCGATGCTTTAGTGTGCGTAAATCGCTTTATTTCGCCGAATTGAGTCGTTTGCGCACATCTAAAATCACCTACTATGCTGCAGAAGCAAGCAGAAACAGTGTGCACGAAACGTGTCGGCCCGCTCGCCTACACACTTTATGCGATGCTTTAGTGTGCGTAAATCGCTTTATTTCGCCGAATTGAGTCGTTTGCGCACATCTAAAATCACCTACTATGCTGCAGAAGCAAGCAGAAACAGTGTGCACGAAACGTGTCGGCCCGCTCGCCTACACACTTTATGCGATGCTTTAGTGTGCGTAAATCGCTTTATTTCGCCGAATTGAGTCGTTTGCGCACATCTAAAATCACCTACTATGCTGCAGAAGCAAGCAGAAACAGTGTGCACGAAACGTGTCGGCCCGCTCGCCTACACACTTTATGCGATGCTTTAGTGTGCGTAAATCGCTTTATTTCGCCGAATTGAGTCGTTTGCGCACATCTAAAATCACCTACTATGCTGCAGAAGCAAGCAGAAACAGTGTGCACGAAACGTGTCGGCCCGCTCGCCTACACACTTTATGCGATGCTTTAGTGTGCGTAAATCGCTTTATTTCGCCGAATTGAGTCGTTTGCGCACATCTAAAATCACCTACTATGCTGCAGAAGCAAGCAGAAACAGTGTGCACGAAACGTGTCGGCCCGCTCGCCTACACACTTTATGCGATGCTTTAGTGTGCGTAAATCGCTTTATTTCGCCGAATTGAGTCGTTTGCGCACATCTAAAATCACCTACTATGCTGCAGAAGCAAGCAGAAACAGTGTGCACGAAACGTGTCGGCCCGCTCGCCTACACACTTTATGCGATGCTTTAGTGTGCGTAAATCGGTTTATTTCGCCGAATTGAGTCGTTTGCGCACATCTAAAATCACCTACTATGCTGCAGAAGCAAGCAGAAACAGTGTGCACGAAACGTGTCGGCCCGCTCGCCTACACACTTTATGCGATGCTTTAGTGTGCGTAAATCGGTTTATTTCGCCGAATTGAGTCGTTTGCGCACATCTAAAATCACCTACTATGCTGCAGAAGCAAGCAGAAACAGTGTGCACGAAACGTGTCGGCCCGCTCGCCTACACACTTTATGCGATGCTTTAGTGTGCGTAAATCGCTTTATTTCGCCGAATTGAGTCGTTTGCGCACATCTAAAATCACCTACTATGCTGCAGAAGCAAGCAGAAACAGTGTGCACGAAACGTGTCGGCCCGCTCGCCTACACACTTTATGCGATGCTTTAGTGTGCGTAAATCGCTTTATTTCGCCGAATTGAGTCGTTTGCGCACATCTAAAATCACCTACTATGCTGCAGAAGCAAGCAGAAACAGTGTGCACGAAACGTGTCGGCCCGCTCGCCTACACACTTTATGCGATGCTTTAGTGTGCGTAAATCGCTTTATTTCGCCGAATTGAGTCGTTTGCGCACATCTAAAATCACCTACTATGCTGCAGAAGCAAGCAGAAACAGTGTGCACGAAACGTGTCGGCCCGCTCGCCTACACACTTTATGCGATGCTTTAGTGTGCGTAAATCGGTTTATTTCGCCGAATTGAGTCGTTTGCGCACATCTAAAATCACCTACTATGCTGCAGAAGCAAGCAGAAACAGTGTGCACGAAACGTGTCGGCCCGCTCGCCTACACACTTTATGCGATGCTTTAGTGTGCGTAAATCGGTTTATTTCGCCGAATTGAGTCGTTTGCGCACATCTAAAATCACCTACTATGCTGCAGAAGCAAGCAGAAACAGTGTGCACGAAACGTGTCGGCCCGCTCGCCTACACACTTTATGCGATGCTTTAGTGTGCGTAAATCGGTTTATTTCGCCGAATTGAGTCGTTTGCGCACATCTAAAATCACCTACTATGCTGCAGAAGCAAGCAGAAACAGTGTGCACGAAACGTGTCGGCCCGCTCGCCTACACACTTTATGCGATGCTTTAGTGTGCGTAAATCGCTTTATTTCGCCGAATTGAGTCGTTTGCGCACATCTAAAATCACCTACTATGCTGCAGAAGCAAGCAGAAACAGTGTGCACGAAACGTGTCGGCCCGCTCGCCTACACACTTTATGCGATGCTTTAGTGTGCGTAAATCGCTTTATTTCGCCGAATTGAGTCGTTTGCGCACATCTAAAATCACCTACTATGCTGCAGAAGCAAGCAGAAACAGTGTGCACGAAACGTGTCGGCCCGCTCGCCTACACACTTTATGCGATGCTTTAGTGTGCGTAAATCGGTTTATTTCGCCGAATTGAGTCGTTTGCGCACATCTAAAATCACCTACTATGCTGCAGAAGCAAGCAGAAACAGTGTGCACGAAACGTGTCGGCCCGCTCGCCTACACACTTTATGCGATGCTTTAGTGTGCGTAAATCGCTTTATTTCGCCGAATTGAGTCGTTTGCGCACATCTAAAATCACCTACTATGCTGCAGAAGCAAGCAGAAACAGTGTGCACGAAACGTGTCGGCCCGCTCGCCTACACACTTTATGCGATGCTTTAGTGTGCGTAAATCGCTTTATTTCGCCGAATTGAGTCGTTTGCGCACATCTAAAATCACCTACTATGCTGCAGAAGCAAGCAGAAACAGTGTGCACGAAACGTGTCGGCCCGCTCGCCTACACACTTTATGCGATGCTTTAGTGTGCGTAAATCGCTTTATTTCGCCGAATTGAGTCGTTTGCGCACATCTAAAATCACCTACTATGCTGCAGAAGCAAGCAGAAACAGTGTGCACGAAACGTGTCGGCCCGCTCGCCTACACACTTTATGCGATGCTTTAGTGTGCGTAAATCGCTTTATTTCGCCGAATTGAGTCGTTTGCGCACATCTAAAATCACCTACTATGCTGCAGAAGCAAGCAGAAACAGTGTGCACGAAACGTGTCGGCCCGCTCGCCTACACACTTTATGCGATGCTTTAGTGTGCGTAAATCGCTTTATTTCGCCGAATTGAGTCGTTTGCGCACATCTAAAATCACCTACTATGCTGCAGAAGCAAGCAGAAACAGTGTGCACGAAACGTGTCGGCCCGCTCGCCTACACACTTTATGCGATGCTTTAGTGTGCGTAAATCGCTTTATTTCGCCGAATTGAGTCGTTTGCGCACATCTAAAATCACCTACTATGCTGCAGAAGCAAGCAGAAACAGTGTGCACGAAACGTGTCGGCCCGCTCGCCTACACACTTTATGCGATGCTTTAGTGTGCGTAAATCGCTTTATTTCGCCGAATTGAGTCGTTTGCGCACATCTAAAATCACCTACTATGCTGCAGAAGCAAGCAGAAACAGTGTGCACGAAACGTGTCGGCCCGCTCGCCTACACACTTTATGCGATGCTTTAGTGTGCGTAAATCGGTTTATTTCGCCGAATTGAGTCGTTTGCGCACATCTAAAATCACCTACTATGCTGCAGAAGCAAGCAGAAACAGTGTGCACGAAACGTGTCGGCCCGCTCGCCTACACACTTTATGCGATGCTTTAGTGTGCGTAAATCGGTTTATTTCGCCGAATTGAGTCGTTTGCGCACATCTAAAATCACCTACTATGCTGCAGAAGCAAGCAGAAACAGTGTGCACGAAACGTGTCGGCCCGCTCGCCTACACACTTTATGCGATGCTTTAGTGTGCGTAAATCGCTTTATTTCGCCGAATTGAGTCGTTTGCGCACATCTAAAATCACCTACTATGCTGCAGAAGCAAGCAGAAACAGTGTGCACGAAACGTGTCGGCCCGCTCGCCTACACACTTTATGCGATGCTTTAGTGTGCGTAAATCGCTTTATTTCGCCGAATTGAGTCGTTTGCGCACATCTAAAATCACCTACTATGCTGCAGAAGCAAGCAGAAACAGTGTGCACGAAACGTGTCGGCCCGCTCGCCTACACACTTTATGCGATGCTTTAGTGTGCGTAAATCGCTTTATTTCGCCGAATTGAGTCGTTTGCGCACATCTAAAATCACCTACTATGCTGCAGAAGCAAGCAGAAACAGTGTGCACGAAACGTGTCGGCCCGCTCGCCTACACACTTTATGCGATGCTTTAGTGTGCGTAAATCGGTTTATTTCGCCGAATTGAGTCGTTTGCGCACATCTAAAATCACCTACTATGCTGCAGAAGCAAGCAGAAACAGTGTGCACGAAACGTGTCGGCCCGCTCGCCTACACACTTTATGCGATGCTTTAGTGTGCGTAAATCGCTTTATTTCGCCGAATTGAGTCGTTTGCGCACATCTAAAATCACCTACTATGCTGCAGAAGCAAGCAGAAACAGTGTGCACGAAACGTGTCGGCCCGCTCGCCTACACACTTTATGCGATGCTTTAGTGTGCGTAAATCGCTTTATTTCGCCGAATTGAGTCGTTTGCGCACATCTAAAATCACCTACTATGCTGCAGAAGCAAGCAGAAACAGTGTGCACGAAACGTGTCGGCCCGCTCGCCTACACACTTTATGCGATGCTTTAGTGTGCGTAAATCGCTTTATTTCGCCGAATTGAGTCGTTTGCGCACATCTAAAATCACCTACTATGCTGCAGAAGCAAGCAGAAACAGTGTGCACGAAACGTGTCGGCCCGCTCGCCTACACACTTTATGCGATGCTTTAGTGTGCGTAAATCGCTTTATTTCGCCGAATTGAGTCGTTTGCGCACATCTAAAATCACCTACTATGCTGCAGAAGCAAGCAGAAACAGTGTGCACGAAACGTGTCGGCCCGCTCGCCTACACACTTTATGCGATGCTTTAGTGTGCGTAAATCGCTTTATTTCGCCGAATTGAGTCGTTTGCGCACATCTAAAATCACCTACTATGCTGCAGAAGCAAGCAGAAACAGTGTGCACGAAACGTGTCGGCCCGCTCGCCTACACACTTTATGCGATGCTTTAGTGTGCGTAAATCGGTTTATTTCGCCGAATTGAGTCGTTTGCGCACATCTAAAATCACCTACTATGCTGCAGAAGCAAGCAGAAACAGTGTGCACGAAACGTGTCGGCCCGCTCGCCTACACACTTTATGCGATGCTTTAGTGTGCGTAAATCGCTTTATTTCGCCGAATTGAGTCGTTTGCGCACATCTAAAATCACCTACTATGCTGCAGAAGCAAGCAGAAACAGTGTGCACGAAACGTGTCGGCCCGCTCGCCTACACACTTTATGCGATGCTTTAGTGTGCGTAAATCGCTTTATTTCGCCGAATTGAGTCGTTTGCGCACATCTAAAATCACCTACTATGCTGCAGAAGCAAGCAGAAACAGTGTGCACGAAACGTGTCGGCCCGCTCGCCTACACACTTTATGCGATGCTTTAGTGTGCGTAAATCGCTTTATTTCGCCGAATTGAGTCGTTTGCGCACATCTAAAATCACCTACTATGCTGCAGAAGCAAGCAGAAACAGTGTGCACGAAACGTGTCGGCCCGCTCGCCTACACACTTTATGCGATGCTTTAGTGTGCGTAAATCGCTTTATTTCGCCGAATTGAGTCGTTTGCGCACATCTAAAATCACCTACTATGCTGCAGAAGCAAGCAGAAACAGTGTGCACGAAACGTGTCGGCCCGCTCGCCTACACACTTTATGCGATGCTTTAGTGTGCGTAAATCGCTTTATTTCGCCGAATTGAGTCGTTTGCGCACATCTAAAATCACCTACTATGCTGCAGAAGCAAGCAGAAACAGTGTGCACGAAACGTGTCGGCCCGCTCGCCTACACACTTTATGCGATGCTTTAGTGTGCGTAAATCGCTTTATTTCGCCGAATTGAGTCGTTTGCGCACATCTAAAATCACCTACTATGCTGCAGAAGCAAGCAGAAACAGTGTGCACGAAACGTGTCGGCCCGCTCGCCTACACACTTTATGCGATGCTTTAGTGTGCGTAAATCGCTTTATTTCGCCGAATTGAGTCGTTTGCGCACATCTAAAATCACCTACTATGCTGCAGAAGCAAGCAGAAACAGTGTGCACGAAACGTGTCGGCCCGCTCGCCTACACACTTTATGCGATGCTTTAGTGTGCGTAAATCGCTTTATTTCGCCGAATTGAGTCGTTTGCGCACATCTAAAATCACCTACTATGCTGCAGAAGCAAGCAGAAACAGTGTGCACGAAACGTGTCGGCCCGCTCGCCTACACACTTTATGCGATGCTTTAGTGTGCGTAAATCGCTTTATTTCGCCGAATTGAGTCGTTTGCGCACATCTAAAATCACCTACTATGCTGCAGAAGCAAGCAGAAACAGTGTGCACGAAACGTGTCGGCCCGCTCGCCTACACACTTTATGCGATGCTTTAGTGTGCGTAAATCGCTTTATTTCGCCGAATTGAGTCGTTTGCGCACATCTAAAATCACCTACTATGCTGCAGAAGCAAGCAGAAACAGTGTGCACGAAACGTGTCGGCCCGCTCGCCTACACACTTTATGCGATGCTTTAGTGTGCGTAAATCGGTTTATTTCGCCGAATTGAGTCGTTTGCGCACATCTAAAATCACCTACTATGCTGCAGAAGCAAGCAGAAACAGTGTGCACGAAACGTGTCGGCCCGCTCGCCTACACACTTTATGCGATGCTTTAGTGTGCGTAAATCGCTTTATTTCGCCGAATTGAGTCGTTTGCGCACATCTAAAATCACCTACTATGCTGCAGAAGCAAGCAGAAACAGTGTGCACGAAACGTGTCGGCCCGCTCGCCTACACACTTTATGCGATGCTTTAGTGTGCGTAAATCGCTTTATTTCGCCGAATTGAGTCGTTTGCGCACATCTAAAATCACCTACTATGCTGCAGAAGCAAGCAGAAACAGTGTGCACGAAACGTGTCGGCCCGCTCGCCTACACACTTTATGCGATGCTTTAGTGTGCGTAAATCGCTTTATTTCGCCGAATTGAGTCGTTTGCGCACATCTAAAATCACCTACTATGCTGCAGAAGCAAGCAGAAACAGTGTGCACGAAACGTGTCGGCCCGCTCGCCTACACACTTTATGCGATGCTTTAGTGTGCGTAAATCGGTTTATTTCGCCGAATTGAGTCGTTTGCGCACATCTAAAATCACCTACTATGCTGCAGAAGCAAGCAGAAACAGTGTGCACGAAACGTGTCGGCCCGCTCGCCTACACACTTTATGCGATGCTTTAGTGTGCGTAAATCGCTTTATTTCGCCGAATTGAGTCGTTTGCGCACATCTAAAATCACCTACTATGCTGCAGAAGCAAGCAGAAACAGTGTGCACGAAACGTGTCGGCCCGCTCGCCTACACACTTTATGCGATGCTTTAGTGTGCGTAAATCGCTTTATTTCGCCGAATTGAGTCGTTTGCGCACATCTAAAATCACCTACTATGCTGCAGAAGCAAGCAGAAACAGTGTGCACGAAACGTGTCGGCCCGCTCGCCTACACACTTTATGCGATGCTTTAGTGTGCGTAAATCGCTTTATTTCGCCGAATTGAGTCGTTTGCGCACATCTAAAATCACCTACTATGCTGCAGAAGCAAGCAGAAACAGTGTGCACGAAACGTGTCGGCCCGCTCGCCTACACACTTTATGCGATGCTTTAGTGTGCGTAAATCGGTTTATTTCGCCGAATTGAGTCGTTTGCGCACATCTAAAATCACCTACTATGCTGCAGAAGCAAGCAGAAACAGTGTGCACGAAACGTGTCGGCCCGCTCGCCTACACACTTTATGCGATGCTTTAGTGTGCGTAAATCGGTTTATTTCGCCGAATTGAGTCGTTTGCGCACATCTAAAATCACCTACTATGCTGCAGAAGCAAGCAGAAACAGTGTGCACGAAACGTGTCGGCCCGCTCGCCTACACACTTTATGCGATGCTTTAGTGTGCGTAAATCGCTTTATTTCGCCGAATTGAGTCGTTTGCGCACATCTAAAATCACCTACTATGCTGCAGAAGCAAGCAGAAACAGTGTGCACGAAACGTGTCGGCCCGCTCGCCTACACACTTTATGCGATGCTTTAGTGTGCGTAAATCGGTTTATTTCGCCGAATTGAGTCGTTTGCGCACATCTAAAATCACCTACTATGCTGCAGAAGCAAGCAGAAACAGTGTGCACGAAACGTGTCGGCCCGCTCGCCTACACACTTTATGCGATGCTTTAGTGTGCGTAAATCGCTTTATTTCGCCGAATTGAGTCGTTTGCGCACATCTAAAATCACCTACTATGCTGCAGAAGCAAGCAGAAACAGTGTGCACGAAACGTGTCGGCCCGCTCGCCTACACACTTTATGCGATGCTTTAGTGTGCGTAAATCGCTTTATTTCGCCGAATTGAGTCGTTTGCGCACATCTAAAATCACCTACTATGCTGCAGAAGCAAGCAGAAACAGTGTGCACGAAACGTGTCGGCCCGCTCGCCTACACACTTTATGCGATGCTTTAGTGTGCGTAAATCGCTTTATTTCGCCGAATTGAGTCGTTTGCGCACATCTAAAATCACCTACTATGCTGCAGAAGCAAGCAGAAACAGTGTGCACGAAACGTGTCGGCCCGCTCGCCTACACACTTTATGCGATGCTTTAGTGTGCGTAAATCGCTTTATTTCGCCGAATTGAGTCGTTTGCGCACATCTAAAATCACCTACTATGCTGCAGAAGCAAGCAGAAACAGTGTGCACGAAACGTGTCGGCCCGCTCGCCTACACACTTTATGCGATGCTTTAGTGTGCGTAAATCGCTTTATTTCGCCGAATTGAGTCGTTTGCGCACATCTAAAATCACCTACTATGCTGCAGAAGCAAGCAGAAACAGTGTGCACGAAACGTGTCGGCCCGCTCGCCTACACACTTTATGCGATGCTTTAGTGTGCGTAAATCGCTTTATTTCGCCGAATTGAGTCGTTTGCGCACATCTAAAATCACCTACTATGCTGCAGAAGCAAGCAGAAACAGTGTGCACGAAACGTGTCGGCCCGCTCGCCTACACACTTTATGCGATGCTTTAGTGTGCGTAAATCGCTTTATTTCGCCGAATTGAGTCGTTTGCGCACATCTAAAATCACCTACTATGCTGCAGAAGCAAGCAGAAACAGTGTGCACGAAACGTGTCGGCCCGCTCGCCTACACACTTTATGCGATGCTTTAGTGTGCGTAAATCGGTTTATTTCGCCGAATTGAGTCGTTTGCGCACATCTAAAATCACCTACTATGCTGCAGAAGCAAGCAGAAACAGTGTGCACGAAACGTGTCGGCCCGCTCGCCTACACACTTTATGCGATGCTTTAGTGTGCGTAAATCGCTTTATTTCGCCGAATTGAGTCGTTTGCGCACATCTAAAATCACCTACTATGCTGCAGAAGCAAGCAGAAACAGTGTGCACGAAACGTGTCGGCCCGCTCGCCTACACACTTTATGCGATGCTTTAGTGTGCGTAAATCGCTTTATTTCGCCGAATTGAGTCGTTTGCGCACATCTAAAATCACCTACTATGCTGCAGAAGCAAGCAGAAACAGTGTGCACGAAACGTGTCGGCCCGCTCGCCTACACACTTTATGCGATGCTTTAGTGTGCGTAAATCGGTTTATTTCGCCGAATTGAGTCGTTTGCGCACATCTAAAATCACCTACTATGCTGCAGAAGCAAGCAGAAACAGTGTGCACGAAACGTGTCGGCCCGCTCGCCTACACACTTTATGCGATGCTTTAGTGTGCGTAAATCGGTTTATTTCGCCGAATTGAGTCGTTTGCGCACATCTAAAATCACCTACTATGCTGCAGAAGCAAGCAGAAACAGTGTGCACGAAACGTGTCGGCCCGCTCGCCTACACACTTTATGCGATGCTTTAGTGTGCGTAAATCGGTTTATTTCGCCGAATTGAGTCGTTTGCGCACATCTAAAATCACCTACTATGCTGCAGAAGCAAGCAGAAACAGTGTGCACGAAACGTGTCGGCCCGCTCGCCTACACACTTTATGCGATGCTTTAGTGTGCGTAAATCGGTTTATTTCGCCGAATTGAGTCGTTTGCGCACATCTAAAATCACCTACTATGCTGCAGAAGCAAGCAGAAACAGTGTGCACGAAACGTGTCGGCCCGCTCGCCTACACACTTTATGCGATGCTTTAGTGTGCGTAAATCGGTTTATTTCGCCGAATTGAGTCGTTTGCGCACATCTAAAATCACCTACTATGCTGCAGAAGCAAGCAGAAACAGTGTGCACGAAACGTGTCGGCCCGCTCGCCTACACACTTTATGCGATGCTTTAGTGTGCGTAAATCGGTTTATTTCGCCGAATTGAGTCGTTTGCGCACATCTAAAATCACCTACTATGCTGCAGAAGCAAGCAGAAACAGTGTGCACGAAACGTGTCGGCCCGCTCGCCTACACACTTTATGCGATGCTTTAGTGTGCGTAAATCGGTTTATTTCGCCGAATTGAGTCGTTTGCGCACATCTAAAATCACCTACTATGCTGCAGAAGCAAGCAGAAACAGTGTGCACGAAACGTGTCGGCCCGCTCGCCTACACACTTTATGCGATGCTTTAGTGTGCGTAAATCGCTTTATTTCGCCGAATTGAGTCGTTTGCGCACATCTAAAATCACCTACTATGCTGCAGAAGCAAGCAGAAACAGTGTGCACGAAACGTGTCGGCCCGCTCGCCTACACACTTTATGCGATGCTTTAGTGTGCGTAAATCGGTTTATTTCGCCGAATTGAGTCGTTTGCGCACATCTAAAATCACCTACTATGCTGCAGAAGCAAGCAGAAACAGTGTGCACGAAACGTGTCGGCCCGCTCGCCTACACACTTTATGCGATGCTTTAGTGTGCGTAAATCGCTTTATTTCGCCGAATTGAGTCGTTTGCGCACATCTAAAATCACCTACTATGCTGCAGAAGCAAGCAGAAACAGTGTGCACGAAACGTGTCGGCCCGCTCGCCTACACACTTTATGCGATGCTTTAGTGTGCGTAAATCGGTTTATTTCGCCGAATTGAGTCGTTTGCGCACATCTAAAATCACCTACTATGCTGCAGAAGCAAGCAGAAACAGTGTGCACGAAACGTGTCGGCCCGCTCGCCTACACACTTTATGCGATGCTTTAGTGTGCGTAAATCGGTTTATTTCGCCGAATTGAGTCGTTTGCGCACATCTAAAATCACCTACTATGCTGCAGAAGCAAGCAGAAACAGTGTGCACGAAACGTGTCGGCCCGCTCGCCTACACACTTTATGCGATGCTTTAGTGTGCGTAAATCGGTTTATTTCGCCGAATTGAGTCGTTTGCGCACATCTAAAATCACCTACTATGCTGCAGAAGCAAGCAGAAACAGTGTGCACGAAACGTGTCGGCCCGCTCGCCTACACACTTTATGCGATGCTTTAGTGTGCGTAAATCGCTTTATTTCGCCGAATTGAGTCGTTTGCGCACATCTAAAATCACCTACTATGCTGCAGAAGCAAGCAGAAACAGTGTGCACGAAACGTGTCGGCCCGCTCGCCTACACACTTTATGCGATGCTTTAGTGTGCGTAAATCGCTTTATTTCGCCGAATTGAGTCGTTTGCGCACATCTAAAATCACCTACTATGCTGCAGAAGCAAGCAGAAACAGTGTGCACGAAACGTGTCGGCCCGCTCGCCTACACACTTTATGCGATGCTTTAGTGTGCGTAAATCGCTTTATTTCGCCGAATTGAGTCGTTTGCGCACATCTAAAATCACCTACTATGCTGCAGAAGCAAGCAGAAACAGTGTGCACGAAACGTGTCGGCCCGCTCGCCTACACACTTTATGCGATGCTTTAGTGTGCGTAAATCGGTTTATTTCGCCGAATTGAGTCGTTTGCGCACATCTAAAATCACCTACTATGCTGCAGAAGCAAGCAGAAACAGTGTGCACGAAACGTGTCGGCCCGCTCGCCTACACACTTTATGCGATGCTTTAGTGTGCGTAAATCGGTTTATTTCGCCGAATTGAGTCGTTTGCGCACATCTAAAATCACCTACTATGCTGCAGAAGCAAGCAGAAACAGTGTGCACGAAACGTGTCGGCCCGCTCGCCTACACACTTTATGCGATGCTTTAGTGTGCGTAAATCGGTTTATTTCGCCGAATTGAGTCGTTTGCGCACATCTAAAATCACCTACTATGCTGCAGAAGCAAGCAGAAACAGTGTGCACGAAACGTGTCGGCCCGCTCGCCTACACACTTTATGCGATGCTTTAGTGTGCGTAAATCGGTTTATTTCGCCGAATTGAGTCGTTTGCGCACATCTAAAATCACCTACTATGCTGCAGAAGCAAGCAGAAACAGTGTGCACGAAACGTGTCGGCCCGCTCGCCTACACACTTTATGCGATGCTTTAGTGTGCGTAAATCGGTTTATTTCGCCGAATTGAGTCGTTTGCGCACATCTAAAATCACCTACTATGCTGCAGAAGCAAGCAGAAACAGTGTGCACGAAACGTGTCGGCCCGCTCGCCTACACACTTTATGCGATGCTTTAGTGTGCGTAAATCGGTTTATTTCGCCGAATTGAGTCGTTTGCGCACATCTAAAATCACCTACTATGCTGCAGAAGCAAGCAGAAACAGTGTGCACGAAACGTGTCGGCCCGCTCGCCTACACACTTTATGCGATGCTTTAGTGTGCGTAAATCGCTTTATTTCGCCGAATTGAGTCGTTTGCGCACATCTAAAATCACCTACTATGCTGCAGAAGCAAGCAGAAACAGTGTGCACGAAACGTGTCGGCCCGCTCGCCTACACACTTTATGCGATGCTTTAGTGTGCGTAAATCGCTTTATTTCGCCGAATTGAGTCGTTTGCGCACATCTAAAATCACCTACTATGCTGCAGAAGCAAGCAGAAACAGTGTGCACGAAACGTGTCGGCCCGCTCGCCTACACACTTTATGCGATGCTTTAGTGTGCGTAAATCGCTTTATTTCGCCGAATTGAGTCGTTTGCGCACATCTAAAATCACCTACTATGCTGCAGAAGCAAGCAGAAACAGTGTGCACGAAACGTGTCGGCCCGCTCGCCTACACACTTTATGCGATGCTTTAGTGTGCGTAAATCGCTTTATTTCGCCGAATTGAGTCGTTTGCGCACATCTAAAATCACCTACTATGCTGCAGAAGCAAGCAGAAACAGTGTGCACGAAACGTGTCGGCCCGCTCGCCTACACACTTTATGCGATGCTTTAGTGTGCGTAAATCGCTTTATTTCGCCGAATTGAGTCGTTTGCGCACATCTAAAATCACCTACTATGCTGCAGAAGCAAGCAGAAACAGTGTGCACGAAACGTGTCGGCCCGCTCGCCTACACACTTTATGCGATGCTTTAGTGTGCGTAAATCGGTTTATTTCGCCGAATTGAGTCGTTTGCGCACATCTAAAATCACCTACTATGCTGCAGAAGCAAGCAGAAACAGTGTGCACGAAACGTGTCGGCCCGCTCGCCTACACACTTTATGCGATGCTTTAGTGTGCGTAAATCGGTTTATTTCGCCGAATTGAGTCGTTTGCGCACATCTAAAATCACCTACTATGCTGCAGAAGCAAGCAGAAACAGTGTGCACGAAACGTGTCGGCCCGCTCGCCTACACACTTTATGCGATGCTTTAGTGTGCGTAAATCGCTTTATTTCGCCGAATTGAGTCGTTTGCGCACATCTAAAATCACCTACTATGCTGCAGAAGCAAGCAGAAACAGTGTGCACGAAACGTGTCGGCCCGCTCGCCTACACACTTTATGCGATGCTTTAGTGTGCGTAAATCGCTTTATTTCGCCGAATTGAGTCGTTTGCGCACATCTAAAATCACCTACTATGCTGCAGAAGCAAGCAGAAACAGTGTGCACGAAACGTGTCGGCCCGCTCGCCTACACACTTTATGCGATGCTTTAGTGTGCGTAAATCGCTTTATTTCGCCGAATTGAGTCGTTTGCGCACATCTAAAATCACCTACTATGCTGCAGAAGCAAGCAGAAACAGTGTGCACGAAACGTGTCGGCCCGCTCGCCTACACACTTTATGCGATGCTTTAGTGTGCGTAAATCGGTTTATTTCGCCGAATTGAGTCGTTTGCGCACATCTAAAATCACCTACTATGCTGCAGAAGCAAGCAGAAACAGTGTGCACGAAACGTGTCGGCCCGCTCGCCTACACACTTTATGCGATGCTTTAGTGTGCGTAAATCGGTTTATTTCGCCGAATTGAGTCGTTTGCGCACATCTAAAATCACCTACTATGCTGCAGAAGCAAGCAGAAACAGTGTGCACGAAACGTGTCGGCCCGCTCGCCTACACACTTTATGCGATGCTTTAGTGTGCGTAAATCGGTTTATTTCGCCGAATTGAGTCGTTTGCGCACATCTAAAATCACCTACTATGCTGCAGAAGCAAGCAGAAACAGTGTGCACGAAACGTGTCGGCCCGCTCGCCTACACACTTTATGCGATGCTTTAGTGTGCGTAAATCGCTTTATTTCGCCGAATTGAGTCGTTTGCGCACATCTAAAATCACCTACTATGCTGCAGAAGCAAGCAGAAACAGTGTGCACGAAACGTGTCGGCCCGCTCGCCTACACACTTTATGCGATGCTTTAGTGTGCGTAAATCGTTTATTTCGCCGAATTGAGTCGTTTGCGCACATCTAAAATCACCTACTATGCTGCAGAAGCAAGCAGAAACAGTGTGCACGAAACGTGTCGGCCCGCTCGCCTACACACTTTATGCGATGCTTTAGTGTGCGTAAATCGCTTTATTTCGCCGAATTGAGTCGTTTGCGCACATCTAAAATCACCTACTATGCTGCAGAAGCAAGCAGAAACAGTGTGCACGAAACGTGTCGGCCCGCTCGCCTACACACTTTATGCGATGCTTTAGTGTGCGTAAATCGTTTATTTCGCCGAATTGAGTCGTTTGCGCACATCTAAAATCACCTACTATGCTGCAGAAGCAAGCAGAAACAGTGTGCACGAAACGTGTCGGCCCGCTCGCCTACACACTTTATGCGATGCTTTAGTGTGCGTAAATCGGTTTATTTCGCCGAATTGAGTCGTTTGCGCACATCTAAAATCACCTACTATGCTGCAGAAGCAAGCAGAAACAGTGTGCACGAAACGTGTCGGCCCGCTCGCCTACACACTTTATGCGATGCTTTAGTGTGCGTAAATCGGTTTATTTCGCCGAATTGAGTCGTTTGCGCACATCTAAAATCACCTACTATGCTGCAGAAGCAAGCAGAAACAGTGTGCACGAAACGTGTCGGCCCGCTCGCCTACACACTTTATGCGATGCTTTAGTGTGCGTAAATCGCTTTATTTCGCCGAATTGAGTCGTTTGCGCACATCTAAAATCACCTACTATGCTGCAGAAGCAAGCAGAAACAGTGTGCACGAAACGTGTCGGCCCGCTCGCCTACACACTTTATGCGATGCTTTAGTGTGCGTAAATCGCTTTATTTCGCCGAATTGAGTCGTTTGCGCACATCTAAAATCACCTACTATGCTGCAGAAGCAAGCAGAAACAGTGTGCACGAAACGTGTCGGCCCGCTCGCCTACACACTTTATGCGATGCTTTAGTGTGCGTAAATCGCTTTATTTCGCCGAATTGAGTCGTTTGCGCACATCTAAAATCACCTACTATGCTGCAGAAGCAAGCAGAAACAGTGTGCACGAAACGTGTCGGCCCGCTCGCCTACACACTTTATGCGATGCTTTAGTGTGCGTAAATCGGTTTATTTCGCCGAATTGAGTCGTTTGCGCACATCTAAAATCACCTACTATGCTGCAGAAGCAAGCAGAAACAGTGTGCACGAAACGTGTCGGCCCGCTCGCCTACACACTTTATGCGATGCTTTAGTGTGCGTAAATCGCTTTATTTCGCCGAATTGAGTCGTTTGCGCACATCTAAAATCACCTACTATGCTGCAGAAGCAAGCAGAAACAGTGTGCACGAAACGTGTCGGCCCGCTCGCCTACACACTTTATGCGATGCTTTAGTGTGCGTAAATCGGTTTATTTCGCCGAATTGAGTCGTTTGCGCACATCTAAAATCACCTACTATGCTGCAGAAGCAAGCAGAAACAGTGTGCACGAAACGTGTCGGCCCGCTCGCCTACACACTTTATGCGATGCTTTAGTGTGCGTAAATCGCTTTATTTCGCCGAATTGAGTCGTTTGCGCACATCTAAAATCACCTACTATGCTGCAGAAGCAAGCAGAAACAGTGTGCACGAAACGTGTCGGCCCGCTCGCCTACACACTTTATGCGATGCTTTAGTGTGCGTAAATCGGTTTATTTCGCCGAATTGAGTCGTTTGCGCACATCTAAAATCACCTACTATGCTGCAGAAGCAAGCAGAAACAGTGTGCACGAAACGTGTCGGCCCGCTCGCCTACACACTTTATGCGATGCTTTAGTGTGCGTAAATCGGTTTATTTCGCCGAATTGAGTCGTTTGCGCACATCTAAAATCACCTACTATGCTGCAGAAGCAAGCAGAAACAGTGTGCACGAAACGTGTCGGCCCGCTCGCCTACACACTTTATGCGATGCTTTAGTGTGCGTAAATCGGTTTATTTCGCCGAATTGAGTCGTTTGCGCACATCTAAAATCACCTACTATGCTGCAGAAGCAAGCAGAAACAGTGTGCACGAAACGTGTCGGCCCGCTCGCCTACACACTTTATGCGATGCTTTAGTGTGCGTAAATCGGTTTATTTCGCCGAATTGAGTCGTTTGCGCACATCTAAAATCACCTACTATGCTGCAGAAGCAAGCAGAAACAGTGTGCACGAAACGTGTCGGCCCGCTCGCCTACACACTTTATGCGATGCTTTAGTGTGCGTAAATCGCTTTATTTCGCCGAATTGAGTCGTTTGCGCACATCTAAAATCACCTACTATGCTGCAGAAGCAAGCAGAAACAGTGTGCACGAAACGTGTCGGCCCGCTCGCCTACACACTTTATGCGATGCTTTAGTGTGCGTAAATCGGTTTATTTCGCCGAATTGAGTCGTTTGCGCACATCTAAAATCACCTACTATGCTGCAGAAGCAAGCAGAAACAGTGTGCACGAAACGTGTCGGCCCGCTCGCCTACACACTTTATGCGATGCTTTAGTGTGCGTAAATCGGTTTATTTCGCCGAATTGAGTCGTTTGCGCACATCTAAAATCACCTACTATGCTGCAGAAGCAAGCAGAAACAGTGTGCACGAAACGTGTCGGCCCGCTCGCCTACACACTTTATGCGATGCTTTAGTGTGCGTAAATCGGTTTATTTCGCCGAATTGAGTCGTTTGCGCACATCTAAAATCACCTACTATGCTGCAGAAGCAAGCAGAAACAGTGTGCACGAAACGTGTCGGCCCGCTCGCCTACACACTTTATGCGATGCTTTAGTGTGCGTAAATCGCTTTATTTCGCCGAATTGAGTCGTTTGCGCACATCTAAAATCACCTACTATGCTGCAGAAGCAAGCAGAAACAGTGTGCACGAAACGTGTCGGCCCGCTCGCCTACACACTTTATGCGATGCTTTAGTGTGCGTAAATCGGTTTATTTCGCCGAATTGAGTCGTTTGCGCACATCTAAAATCACCTACTATGCTGCAGAAGCAAGCAGAAACAGTGTGCACGAAACGTGTCGGCCCGCTCGCCTACACACTTTATGCGATGCTTTAGTGTGCGTAAATCGGTTTATTTCGCCGAATTGAGTCGTTTGCGCACATCTAAAATCACCTACTATGCTGCAGAAGCAAGCAGAAACAGTGTGCACGAAACGTGTCGGCCCGCTCGCCTACACACTTTATGCGATGCTTTAGTGTGCGTAAATCGCTTTATTTCGCCGAATTGAGTCGTTTGCGCACATCTAAAATCACCTACTATGCTGCAGAAGCAAGCAGAAACAGTGTGCACGAAACGTGTCGGCCCGCTCGCCTACACACTTTATGCGATGCTTTAGTGTGCGTAAATCGGTTTATTTCGCCGAATTGAGTCGTTTGCGCACATCTAAAATCACCTACTATGCTGCAGAAGCAAGCAGAAACAGTGTGCACGAAACGTGTCGGCCCGCTCGCCTACACACTTTATGCGATGCTTTAGTGTGCGTAAATCGGTTTATTTCGCCGAATTGAGTCGTTTGCGCACATCTAAAATCACCTACTATGCTGCAGAAGCAAGCAGAAACAGTGTGCACGAAACGTGTCGGCCCGCTCGCCTACACACTTTATGCGATGCTTTAGTGTGCGTAAATCGGTTTATTTCGCCGAATTGAGTCGTTTGCGCACATCTAAAATCACCTACTATGCTGCAGAAGCAAGCAGAAACAGTGTGCACGAAACGTGTCGGCCCGCTCGCCTACACACTTTATGCGATGCTTTAGTGTGCGTAAATCGGTTTATTTCGCCGAATTGAGTCGTTTGCGCACATCTAAAATCACCTACTATGCTGCAGAAGCAAGCAGAAACAGTGTGCACGAAACGTGTCGGCCCGCTCGCCTACACACTTTATGCGATGCTTTAGTGTGCGTAAATCGCTTTATTTCGCCGAATTGAGTCGTTTGCGCACATCTAAAATCACCTACTATGCTGCAGAAGCAAGCAGAAACAGTGTGCACGAAACGTGTCGGCCCGCTCGCCTACACACTTTATGCGATGCTTTAGTGTGCGTAAATCGGTTTATTTCGCCGAATTGAGTCGTTTGCGCACATCTAAAATCACCTACTATGCTGCAGAAGCAAGCAGAAACAGTGTGCACGAAACGTGTCGGCCCGCTCGCCTACACACTTTATGCGATGCTTTAGTGTGCGTAAATCGGTTTATTTCGCCGAATTGAGTCGTTTGCGCACATCTAAAATCACCTACTATGCTGCAGAAGCAAGCAGAAACAGTGTGCACGAAACGTGTCGGCCCGCTCGCCTACACACTTTATGCGATGCTTTAGTGTGCGTAAATCGCTTTATTTCGCCGAATTGAGTCGTTTGCGCACATCTAAAATCACCTACTATGCTGCAGAAGCAAGCAGAAACAGTGTGCACGAAACGTGTCGGCCCGCTCGCCTACACACTTTATGCGATGCTTTAGTGTGCGTAAATCGGTTTATTTCGCCGAATTGAGTCGTTTGCGCACATCTAAAATCACCTACTATGCTGCAGAAGCAAGCAGAAACAGTGTGCACGAAACGTGTCGGCCCGCTCGCCTACACACTTTATGCGATGCTTTAGTGTGCGTAAATCGGTTTATTTCGCCGAATTGAGTCGTTTGCGCACATCTAAAATCACCTACTATGCTGCAGAAGCAAGCAGAAACAGTGTGCACGAAACGTGTCGGCCCGCTCGCCTACACACTTTATGCGATGCTTTAGTGTGCGTAAATCGGTTTATTTCGCCGAATTGAGTCGTTTGCGCACATCTAAAATCACCTACTATGCTGCAGAAGCAAGCAGAAACAGTGTGCACGAAACGTGTCGGCCCGCTCGCCTACACACTTTATGCGATGCTTTAGTGTGCGTAAATCGCTTTATTTCGCCGAATTGAGTCGTTTGCGCACATCTAAAATCACCTACTATGCTGCAGAAGCAAGCAGAAACAGTGTGCACGAAACGTGTCGGCCCGCTCGCCTACACACTTTATGCGATGCTTTAGTGTGCGTAAATCGGTTTATTTCGCCGAATTGAGTCGTTTGCGCACATCTAAAATCACCTACTATGCTGCAGAAGCAAGCAGAAACAGTGTGCACGAAACGTGTCGGCCCGCTCGCCTACACACTTTATGCGATGCTTTAGTGTGCGTAAATCGGTTTATTTCGCCGAATTGAGTCGTTTGCGCACATCTAAAATCACCTACTATGCTGCAGAAGCAAGCAGAAACAGTGTGCACGAAACGTGTCGGCCCGCTCGCCTACACACTTTATGCGATGCTTTAGTGTGCGTAAATCGGTTTATTTCGCCGAATTGAGTCGTTTGCGCACATCTAAAATCACCTACTATGCTGCAGAAGCAAGCAGAAACAGTGTGCACGAAACGTGTCGGCCCGCTCGCCTACACACTTTATGCGATGCTTTAGTGTGCGTAAATCGGTTTATTTCGCCGAATTGAGTCGTTTGCGCACATCTAAAATCACCTACTATGCTGCAGAAGCAAGCAGAAACAGTGTGCACGAAACGTGTCGGCCCGCTCGCCTACACACTTTATGCGATGCTTTAGTGTGCGTAAATCGGTTTATTTCGCCGAATTGAGTCGTTTGCGCACATCTAAAATCACCTACTATGCTGCAGAAGCAAGCAGAAACAGTGTGCACGAAACGTGTCGGCCCGCTCGCCTACACACTTTATGCGATGCTTTAGTGTGCGTAAATCGGTTTATTTCGCCGAATTGAGTCGTTTGCGCACATCTAAAATCACCTACTATGCTGCAGAAGCAAGCAGAAACAGTGTGCACGAAACGTGTCGGCCCGCTCGCCTACACACTTTATGCGATGCTTTAGTGTGCGTAAATCGTTTATTTCGCCGAATTGAGTCGTTTGCGCACATCTAAAATCACCTACTATGCTGCAGAAGCAAGCAGAAACAGTGTGCACGAAACGTGTCGGCCCGCTCGCCTACACACTTTATGCGATGCTTTAGTGTGCGTAAATCGTTTATTTCGCCGAATTGAGTCGTTTGCGCACATCTAAAATCACCTACTATGCTGCAGAAGCAAGCAGAAACAGTGTGCACGAAACGTGTCGGCCCGCTCGCCTACACACTTTATGCGATGCTTTAGTGTGCGTAAATCGGTTTATTTCGCCGAATTGAGTCGTTTGCGCACATCTAAAATCACCTACTATGCTGCAGAAGCAAGCAGAAACAGTGTGCACGAAACGTGTCGGCCCGCTCGCCTACACACTTTATGCGATGCTTTAGTGTGCGTAAATCGGTTTATTTCGCCGAATTGAGTCGTTTGCGCACATCTAAAATCACCTACTATGCTGCAGAAGCAAGCAGAAACAGTGTGCACGAAACGTGTCGGCCCGCTCGCCTACACACTTTATGCGATGCTTTAGTGTGCGTAAATCGGTTTATTTCGCCGAATTGAGTCGTTTGCGCACATCTAAAATCACCTACTATGCTGCAGAAGCAAGCAGAAACAGTGTGCACGAAACGTGTCGGCCCGCTCGCCTACACACTTTATGCGATGCTTTAGTGTGCGTAAATCGGTTTATTTCGCCGAATTGAGTCGTTTGCGCACATCTAAAATCACCTACTATGCTGCAGAAGCAAGCAGAAACAGTGTGCACGAAACGTGTCGGCCCGCTCGCCTACACACTTTATGCGATGCTTTAGTGTGCGTAAATCGGTTTATTTCGCCGAATTGAGTCGTTTGCGCACATCTAAAATCACCTACTATGCTGCAGAAGCAAGCAGAAACAGTGTGCACGAAACGTGTCGGCCCGCTCGCCTACACACTTTATGCGATGCTTTAGTGTGCGTAAATCGGTTTATTTCGCCGAATTGAGTCGTTTGCGCACATCTAAAATCACCTACTATGCTGCAGAAGCAAGCAGAAACAGTGTGCACGAAACGTGTCGGCCCGCTCGCCTACACACTTTATGCGATGCTTTAGTGTGCGTAAATCGGTTTATTTCGCCGAATTGAGTCGTTTGCGCACATCTAAAATCACCTACTATGCTGCAGAAGCAAGCAGAAACAGTGTGCACGAAACGTGTCGGCCCGCTCGCCTACACACTTTATGCGATGCTTTAGTGTGCGTAAATCGGTTTATTTCGCCGAATTGAGTCGTTTGCGCACATCTAAAATCACCTACTATGCTGCAGAAGCAAGCAGAAACAGTGTGCACGAAACGTGTCGGCCCGCTCGCCTACACACTTTATGCGATGCTTTAGTGTGCGTAAATCGGTTTATTTCGCCGAATTGAGTCGTTTGCGCACATCTAAAATCACCTACTATGCTGCAGAAGCAAGCAGAAACAGTGTGCACGAAACGTGTCGGCCCGCTCGCCTACACACTTTATGCGATGCTTTAGTGTGCGTAAATCGGTTTATTTCGCCGAATTGAGTCGTTTGCGCACATCTAAAATCACCTACTATGCTGCAGAAGCAAGCAGAAACAGTGTGCACGAAACGTGTCGGCCCGCTCGCCTACACACTTTATGCGATGCTTTAGTGTGCGTAAATCGGTTTATTTCGCCGAATTGAGTCGTTTGCGCACATCTAAAATCACCTACTATGCTGCAGAAGCAAGCAGAAACAGTGTGCACGAAACGTGTCGGCCCGCTCGCCTACACACTTTATGCGATGCTTTAGTGTGCGTAAATCGGTTTATTTCGCCGAATTGAGTCGTTTGCGCACATCTAAAATCACCTACTATGCTGCAGAAGCAAGCAGAAACAGTGTGCACGAAACGTGTCGGCCCGCTCGCCTACACACTTTATGCGATGCTTTAGTGTGCGTAAATCGGTTTATTTCGCCGAATTGAGTCGTTTGCGCACATCTAAAATCACCTACTATGCTGCAGAAGCAAGCAGAAACAGTGTGCACGAAACGTGTCGGCCCGCTCGCCTACACACTTTATGCGATGCTTTAGTGTGCGTAAATCGGTTTATTTCGCCGAATTGAGTCGTTTGCGCACATCTAAAATCACCTACTATGCTGCAGAAGCAAGCAGAAACAGTGTGCACGAAACGTGTCGGCCCGCTCGCCTACACACTTTATGCGATGCTTTAGTGTGCGTAAATCGGTTTATTTCGCCGAATTGAGTCGTTTGCGCACATCTAAAATCACCTACTATGCTGCAGAAGCAAGCAGAAACAGTGTGCACGAAACGTGTCGGCCCGCTCGCCTACACACTTTATGCGATGCTTTAGTGTGCGTAAATCGGTTTATTTCGCCGAATTGAGTCGTTTGCGCACATCTAAAATCACCTACTATGCTGCAGAAGCAAGCAGAAACAGTGTGCACGAAACGTGTCGGCCCGCTCGCCTACACACTTTATGCGATGCTTTAGTGTGCGTAAATCGGTTTATTTCGCCGAATTGAGTCGTTTGCGCACATCTAAAATCACCTACTATGCTGCAGAAGCAAGCAGAAACAGTGTGCACGAAACGTGTCGGCCCGCTCGCCTACACACTTTATGCGATGCTTTAGTGTGCGTAAATCGGTTTATTTCGCCGAATTGAGTCGTTTGCGCACATCTAAAATCACCTACTATGCTGCAGAAGCAAGCAGAAACAGTGTGCACGAAACGTGTCGGCCCGCTCGCCTACACACTTTATGCGATGCTTTAGTGTGCGTAAATCGGTTTATTTCGCCGAATTGAGTCGTTTGCGCACATCTAAAATCACCTACTATGCTGCAGAAGCAAGCAGAAACAGTGTGCACGAAACGTGTCGGCCCGCTCGCCTACACACTTTATGCGATGCTTTAGTGTGCGTAAATCGGTTTATTTCGCCGAATTGAGTCGTTTGCGCACATCTAAAATCACCTACTATGCTGCAGAAGCAAGCAGAAACAGTGTGCACGAAACGTGTCGGCCCGCTCGCCTACACACTTTATGCGATGCTTTAGTGTGCGTAAATCGGTTTATTTCGCCGAATTGAGTCGTTTGCGCACATCTAAAATCACCTACTATGCTGCAGAAGCAAGCAGAAACAGTGTGCACGAAACGTGTCGGCCCGCTCGCCTACACACTTTATGCGATGCTTTAGTGTGCGTAAATCGGTTTATTTCGCCGAATTGAGTCGTTTGCGCACATCTAAAATCACCTACTATGCTGCAGAAGCAAGCAGAAACAGTGTGCACGAAACGTGTCGGCCCGCTCGCCTACACACTTTATGCGATGCTTTAGTGTGCGTAAATCGGTTTATTTCGCCGAATTGAGTCGTTTGCGCACATCTAAAATCACCTACTATGCTGCAGAAGCAAGCAGAAACAGTGTGCACGAAACGTGTCGGCCCGCTCGCCTACACACTTTATGCGATGCTTTAGTGTGCGTAAATCGGTTTATTTCGCCGAATTGAGTCGTTTGCGCACATCTAAAATCACCTACTATGCTGCAGAAGCAAGCAGAAACAGTGTGCACGAAACGTGTCGGCCCGCTCGCCTACACACTTTATGCGATGCTTTAGTGTGCGTAAATCGGTTTATTTCGCCGAATTGAGTCGTTTGCGCACATCTAAAATCACCTACTATGCTGCAGAAGCAAGCAGAAACAGTGTGCACGAAACGTGTCGGCCCGCTCGCCTACACACTTTATGCGATGCTTTAGTGTGCGTAAATCGGTTTATTTCGCCGAATTGAGTCGTTTGCGCACATCTAAAATCACCTACTATGCTGCAGAAGCAAGCAGAAACAGTGTGCACGAAACGTGTCGGCCCGCTCGCCTACACACTTTATGCGATGCTTTAGTGTGCGTAAATCGGTTTATTTCGCCGAATTGAGTCGTTTGCGCACATCTAAAATCACCTACTATGCTGCAGAAGCAAGCAGAAACAGTGTGCACGAAACGTGTCGGCCCGCTCGCCTACACACTTTATGCGATGCTTTAGTGTGCGTAAATCGGTTTATTTCGCCGAATTGAGTCGTTTGCGCACATCTAAAATCACCTACTATGCTGCAGAAGCAAGCAGAAACAGTGTGCACGAAACGTGTCGGCCCGCTCGCCTACACACTTTATGCGATGCTTTAGTGTGCGTAAATCGGTTTATTTCGCCGAATTGAGTCGTTTGCGCACATCTAAAATCACCTACTATGCTGCAGAAGCAAGCAGAAACAGTGTGCACGAAACGTGTCGGCCCGCTCGCCTACACACTTTATGCGATGCTTTAGTGTGCGTAAATCGGTTTATTTCGCCGAATTGAGTCGTTTGCGCACATCTAAAATCACCTACTATGCTGCAGAAGCAAGCAGAAACAGTGTGCACGAAACGTGTCGGCCCGCTCGCCTACACACTTTATGCGATGCTTTAGTGTGCGTAAATCGGTTTATTTCGCCGAATTGAGTCGTTTGCGCACATCTAAAATCACCTACTATGCTGCAGAAGCAAGCAGAAACAGTGTGCACGAAACGTGTCGGCCCGCTCGCCTACACACTTTATGCGATGCTTTAGTGTGCGTAAATCGGTTTATTTCGCCGAATTGAGTCGTTTGCGCACATCTAAAATCACCTACTATGCTGCAGAAGCAAGCAGAAACAGTGTGCACGAAACGTGTCGGCCCGCTCGCCTACACACTTTATGCGATGCTTTAGTGTGCGTAAATCGGTTTATTTCGCCGAATTGAGTCGTTTGCGCACATCTAAAATCACCTACTATGCTGCAGAAGCAAGCAGAAACAGTGTGCACGAAACGTGTCGGCCCGCTCGCCTACACACTTTATGCGATGCTTTAGTGTGCGTAAATCGGTTTATTTCGCCGAATTGAGTCGTTTGCGCACATCTAAAATCACCTACTATGCTGCAGAAGCAAGCAGAAACAGTGTGCACGAAACGTGTCGGCCCGCTCGCCTACACACTTTATGCGATGCTTTAGTGTGCGTAAATCGGTTTATTTCGCCGAATTGAGTCGTTTGCGCACATCTAAAATCACCTACTATGCTGCAGAAGCAAGCAGAAACAGTGTGCACGAAACGTGTCGGCCCGCTCGCCTACACACTTTATGCGATGCTTTAGTGTGCGTAAATCGGTTTATTTCGCCGAATTGAGTCGTTTGCGCACATCTAAAATCACCTACTATGCTGCAGAAGCAAGCAGAAACAGTGTGCACGAAACGTGTCGGCCCGCTCGCCTACACACTTTATGCGATGCTTTAGTGTGCGTAAATCGGTTTATTTCGCCGAATTGAGTCGTTTGCGCACATCTAAAATCACCTACTATGCTGCAGAAGCAAGCAGAAACAGTGTGCACGAAACGTGTCGGCCCGCTCGCCTACACACTTTATGCGATGCTTTAGTGTGCGTAAATCGGTTTATTTCGCCGAATTGAGTCGTTTGCGCACATCTAAAATCACCTACTATGCTGCAGAAGCAAGCAGAAACAGTGTGCACGAAACGTGTCGGCCCGCTCGCCTACACACTTTATGCGATGCTTTAGTGTGCGTAAATCGGTTTATTTCGCCGAATTGAGTCGTTTGCGCACATCTAAAATCACCTACTATGCTGCAGAAGCAAGCAGAAACAGTGTGCACGAAACGTGTCGGCCCGCTCGCCTACACACTTTATGCGATGCTTTAGTGTGCGTAAATCGGTTTATTTCGCCGAATTGAGTCGTTTGCGCACATCTAAAATCACCTACTATGCTGCAGAAGCAAGCAGAAACAGTGTGCACGAAACGTGTCGGCCCGCTCGCCTACACACTTTATGCGATGCTTTAGTGTGCGTAAATCGGTTTATTTCGCCGAATTGAGTCGTTTGCGCACATCTAAAATCACCTACTATGCTGCAGAAGCAAGCAGAAACAGTGTGCACGAAACGTGTCGGCCCGCTCGCCTACACACTTTATGCGATGCTTTAGTGTGCGTAAATCGGTTTATTTCGCCGAATTGAGTCGTTTGCGCACATCTAAAATCACCTACTATGCTGCAGAAGCAAGCAGAAACAGTGTGCACGAAACGTGTCGGCCCGCTCGCCTACACACTTTATGCGATGCTTTAGTGTGCGTAAATCGGTTTATTTCGCCGAATTGAGTCGTTTGCGCACATCTAAAATCACCTACTATGCTGCAGAAGCAAGCAGAAACAGTGTGCACGAAACGTGTCGGCCCGCTCGCCTACACACTTTATGCGATGCTTTAGTGTGCGTAAATCGGTTTATTTCGCCGAATTGAGTCGTTTGCGCACATCTAAAATCACCTACTATGCTGCAGAAGCAAGCAGAAACAGTGTGCACGAAACGTGTCGGCCCGCTCGCCTACACACTTTATGCGATGCTTTAGTGTGCGTAAATCGGTTTATTTCGCCGAATTGAGTCGTTTGCGCACATCTAAAATCACCTACTATGCTGCAGAAGCAAGCAGAAACAGTGTGCACGAAACGTGTCGGCCCGCTCGCCTACACACTTTATGCGATGCTTTAGTGTGCGTAAATCGGTTTATTTCGCCGAATTGAGTCGTTTGCGCACATCTAAAATCACCTACTATGCTGCAGAAGCAAGCAGAAACAGTGTGCACGAAACGTGTCGGCCCGCTCGCCTACACACTTTATGCGATGCTTTAGTGTGCGTAAATCGGTTTATTTCGCCGAATTGAGTCGTTTGCGCACATCTAAAATCACCTACTATGCTGCAGAAGCAAGCAGAAACAGTGTGCACGAAACGTGTCGGCCCGCTCGCCTACACACTTTATGCGATGCTTTAGTGTGCGTAAATCGGTTTATTTCGCCGAATTGAGTCGTTTGCGCACATCTAAAATCACCTACTATGCTGCAGAAGCAAGCAGAAACAGTGTGCACGAAACGTGTCGGCCCGCTCGCCTACACACTTTATGCGATGCTTTAGTGTGCGTAAATCGGTTTATTTCGCCGAATTGAGTCGTTTGCGCACATCTAAAATCACCTACTATGCTGCAGAAGCAAGCAGAAACAGTGTGCACGAAACGTGTCGGCCCGCTCGCCTACACACTTTATGCGATGCTTTAGTGTGCGTAAATCGGTTTATTTCGCCGAATTGAGTCGTTTGCGCACATCTAAAATCACCTACTATGCTGCAGAAGCAAGCAGAAACAGTGTGCACGAAACGTGTCGGCCCGCTCGCCTACACACTTTATGCGATGCTTTAGTGTGCGTAAATCGGTTTATTTCGCCGAATTGAGTCGTTTGCGCACATCTAAAATCACCTACTATGCTGCAGAAGCAAGCAGAAACAGTGTGCACGAAACGTGTCGGCCCGCTCGCCTACACACTTTATGCGATGCTTTAGTGTGCGTAAATCGGTTTATTTCGCCGAATTGAGTCGTTTGCGCACATCTAAAATCACCTACTATGCTGCAGAAGCAAGCAGAAACAGTGTGCACGAAACGTGTCGGCCCGCTCGCCTACACACTTTATGCGATGCTTTAGTGTGCGTAAATCGGTTTATTTCGCCGAATTGAGTCGTTTGCGCACATCTAAAATCACCTACTATGCTGCAGAAGCAAGCAGAAACAGTGTGCACGAAACGTGTCGGCCCGCTCGCCTACACACTTTATGCGATGCTTTAGTGTGCGTAAATCGGTTTATTTCGCCGAATTGAGTCGTTTGCGCACATCTAAAATCACCTACTATGCTGCAGAAGCAAGCAGAAACAGTGTGCACGAAACGTGTCGGCCCGCTCGCCTACACACTTTATGCGATGCTTTAGTGTGCGTAAATCGGTTTATTTCGCCGAATTGAGTCGTTTGCGCACATCTAAAATCACCTACTATGCTGCAGAAGCAAGCAGAAACAGTGTGCACGAAACGTGTCGGCCCGCTCGCCTACACACTTTATGCGATGCTTTAGTGTGCGTAAATCGGTTTATTTCGCCGAATTGAGTCGTTTGCGCACATCTAAAATCACCTACTATGCTGCAGAAGCAAGCAGAAACAGTGTGCACGAAACGTGTCGGCCCGCTCGCCTACACACTTTATGCGATGCTTTAGTGTGCGTAAATCGGTTTATTTCGCCGAATTGAGTCGTTTGCGCACATCTAAAATCACCTACTATGCTGCAGAAGCAAGCAGAAACAGTGTGCACGAAACGTGTCGGCCCGCTCGCCTACACACTTTATGCGATGCTTTAGTGTGCGTAAATCGGTTTATTTCGCCGAATTGAGTCGTTTGCGCACATCTAAAATCACCTACTATGCTGCAGAAGCAAGCAGAAACAGTGTGCACGAAACGTGTCGGCCCGCTCGCCTACACACTTTATGCGATGCTTTAGTGTGCGTAAATCGGTTTATTTCGCCGAATTGAGTCGTTTGCGCACATCTAAAATCACCTACTATGCTGCAGAAGCAAGCAGAAACAGTGTGCACGAAACGTGTCGGCCCGCTCGCCTACACACTTTATGCGATGCTTTAGTGTGCGTAAATCGGTTTATTTCGCCGAATTGAGTCGTTTGCGCACATCTAAAATCACCTACTATGCTGCAGAAGCAAGCAGAAACAGTGTGCACGAAACGTGTCGGCCCGCTCGCCTACACACTTTATGCGATGCTTTAGTGTGCGTAAATCGGTTTATTTCGCCGAATTGAGTCGTTTGCGCACATCTAAAATCACCTACTATGCTGCAGAAGCAAGCAGAAACAGTGTGCACGAAACGTGTCGGCCCGCTCGCCTACACACTTTATGCGATGCTTTAGTGTGCGTAAATCGGTTTATTTCGCCGAATTGAGTCGTTTGCGCACATCTAAAATCACCTACTATGCTGCAGAAGCAAGCAGAAACAGTGTGCACGAAACGTGTCGGCCCGCTCGCCTACACACTTTATGCGATGCTTTAGTGTGCGTAAATCGGTTTATTTCGCCGAATTGAGTCGTTTGCGCACATCTAAAATCACCTACTATGCTGCAGAAGCAAGCAGAAACAGTGTGCACGAAACGTGTCGGCCCGCTCGCCTACACACTTTATGCGATGCTTTAGTGTGCGTAAATCGGTTTATTTCGCCGAATTGAGTCGTTTGCGCACATCTAAAATCACCTACTATGCTGCAGAAGCAAGCAGAAACAGTGTGCACGAAACGTGTCGGCCCGCTCGCCTACACACTTTATGCGATGCTTTAGTGTGCGTAAATCGGTTTATTTCGCCGAATTGAGTCGTTTGCGCACATCTAAAATCACCTACTATGCTGCAGAAGCAAGCAGAAACAGTGTGCACGAAACGTGTCGGCCCGCTCGCCTACACACTTTATGCGATGCTTTAGTGTGCGTAAATCGGTTTATTTCGCCGAATTGAGTCGTTTGCGCACATCTAAAATCACCTACTATGCTGCAGAAGCAAGCAGAAACAGTGTGCACGAAACGTGTCGGCCCGCTCGCCTACACACTTTATGCGATGCTTTAGTGTGCGTAAATCGGTTTATTTCGCCGAATTGAGTCGTTTGCGCACATCTAAAATCACCTACTATGCTGCAGAAGCAAGCAGAAACAGTGTGCACGAAACGTGTCGGCCCGCTCGCCTACACACTTTATGCGATGCTTTAGTGTGCGTAAATCGGTTTATTTCGCCGAATTGAGTCGTTTGCGCACATCTAAAATCACCTACTATGCTGCAGAAGCAAGCAGAAACAGTGTGCACGAAACGTGTCGGCCCGCTCGCCTACACACTTTATGCGATGCTTTAGTGTGCGTAAATCGGTTTATTTCGCCGAATTGAGTCGTTTGCGCACATCTAAAATCACCTACTATGCTGCAGAAGCAAGCAGAAACAGTGTGCACGAAACGTGTCGGCCCGCTCGCCTACACACTTTATGCGATGCTTTAGTGTGCGTAAATCGGTTTATTTCGCCGAATTGAGTCGTTTGCGCACATCTAAAATCACCTACTATGCTGCAGAAGCAAGCAGAAACAGTGTGCACGAAACGTGTCGGCCCGCTCGCCTACACACTTTATGCGATGCTTTAGTGTGCGTAAATCGGTTTATTTCGCCGAATTGAGTCGTTTGCGCACATCTAAAATCACCTACTATGCTGCAGAAGCAAGCAGAAACAGTGTGCACGAAACGTGTCGGCCCGCTCGCCTACACACTTTATGCGATGCTTTAGTGTGCGTAAATCGGTTTATTTCGCCGAATTGAGTCGTTTGCGCACATCTAAAATCACCTACTATGCTGCAGAAGCAAGCAGAAACAGTGTGCACGAAACGTGTCGGCCCGCTCGCCTACACACTTTATGCGATGCTTTAGTGTGCGTAAATCGGTTTATTTCGCCGAATTGAGTCGTTTGCGCACATCTAAAATCACCTACTATGCTGCAGAAGCAAGCAGAAACAGTGTGCACGAAACGTGTCGGCCCGCTCGCCTACACACTTTATGCGATGCTTTAGTGTGCGTAAATCGGTTTATTTCGCCGAATTGAGTCGTTTGCGCACATCTAAAATCACCTACTATGCTGCAGAAGCAAGCAGAAACAGTGTGCACGAAACGTGTCGGCCCGCTCGCCTACACACTTTATGCGATGCTTTAGTGTGCGTAAATCGGTTTATTTCGCCGAATTGAGTCGTTTGCGCACATCTAAAATCACCTACTATGCTGCAGAAGCAAGCAGAAACAGTGTGCACGAAACGTGTCGGCCCGCTCGCCTACACACTTTATGCGATGCTTTAGTGTGCGTAAATCGGTTTATTTCGCCGAATTGAGTCGTTTGCGCACATCTAAAATCACCTACTATGCTGCAGAAGCAAGCAGAAACAGTGTGCACGAAACGTGTCGGCCCGCTCGCCTACACACTTTATGCGATGCTTTAGTGTGCGTAAATCGCTTTATTTCGCCGAATTGAGTCGTTTGCGCACATCTAAAATCACCTACTATGCTGCAGAAGCAAGCAGAAACAGTGTGCACGAAACGTGTCGGCCCGCTCGCCTACACACTTTATGCGATGCTTTAGTGTGCGTAAATCGGTTTATTTCGCCGAATTGAGTCGTTTGCGCACATCTAAAATCACCTACTATGCTGCAGAAGCAAGCAGAAACAGTGTGCACGAAACGTGTCGGCCCGCTCGCCTACACACTTTATGCGATGCTTTAGTGTGCGTAAATCGGTTTATTTCGCCGAATTGAGTCGTTTGCGCACATCTAAAATCACCTACTATGCTGCAGAAGCAAGCAGAAACAGTGTGCACGAAACGTGTCGGCCCGCTCGCCTACACACTTTATGCGATGCTTTAGTGTGCGTAAATCGGTTTATTTCGCCGAATTGAGTCGTTTGCGCACATCTAAAATCACCTACTATGCTGCAGAAGCAAGCAGAAACAGTGTGCACGAAACGTGTCGGCCCGCTCGCCTACACACTTTATGCGATGCTTTAGTGTGCGTAAATCGGTTTATTTCGCCGAATTGAGTCGTTTGCGCACATCTAAAATCACCTACTATGCTGCAGAAGCAAGCAGAAACAGTGTGCACGAAACGTGTCGGCCCGCTCGCCTACACACTTTATGCGATGCTTTAGTGTGCGTAAATCGGTTTATTTCGCCGAATTGAGTCGTTTGCGCACATCTAAAATCACCTACTATGCTGCAGAAGCAAGCAGAAACAGTGTGCACGAAACGTGTCGGCCCGCTCGCCTACACACTTTATGCGATGCTTTAGTGTGCGTAAATCGGTTTATTTCGCCGAATTGAGTCGTTTGCGCACATCTAAAATCACCTACTATGCTGCAGAAGCAAGCAGAAACAGTGTGCACGAAACGTGTCGGCCCGCTCGCCTACACACTTTATGCGATGCTTTAGTGTGCGTAAATCGGTTTATTTCGCCGAATTGAGTCGTTTGCGCACATCTAAAATCACCTACTATGCTGCAGAAGCAAGCAGAAACAGTGTGCACGAAACGTGTCGGCCCGCTCGCCTACACACTTTATGCGATGCTTTAGTGTGCGTAAATCGGTTTATTTCGCCGAATTGAGTCGTTTGCGCACATCTAAAATCACCTACTATGCTGCAGAAGCAAGCAGCAGAAACAGTGTGCACGAAACGTGTCGGCCCGCTCGCCTACACACTTTATGCGATGCTTTAGTGTGCGTAAATCGGTTTATTTCGCCGAATTGAGTCGTTTGCGCACATCTAAAATCACCTACTATGCTGCAGAAGCAAGCAGAAACAGTGTGCACGAAACGTGTCGGCCCGCTCGCCTACACACTTTATGCGATGCTTTAGTGTGCGTAAATCGGTTTATTTCGCCGAATTGAGTCGTTTGCGCACATCTAAAATCACCTACTATGCTGCAGAAGCAAGCAGAAACAGTGTGCACGAAACGTGTCGGCCCGCTCGCCTACACACTTTATGCGATGCTTTAGTGTGCGTAAATCGGTTTATTTCGCCGAATTGAGTCGTTTGCGCACATCTAAAATCACCTACTATGCTGCAGAAGCAAGCAGAAACAGTGTGCACGAAACGTGTCGGCCCGCTCGCCTACACACTTTATGCGATGCTTTAGTGTGCGTAAATCGGTTTATTTCGCCGAATTGAGTCGTTTGCGCACATCTAAAATCACCTACTATGCTGCAGAAGCAAGCAGAAACAGTGTGCACGAAACGTGTCGGCCCGCTCGCCTACACACTTTATGCGATGCTTTAGTGTGCGTAAATCGGTTTATTTCGCCGAATTGAGTCGTTTGCGCACATCTAAAATCACCTACTATGCTGCAGAAGCAAGCAGAAACAGTGTGCACGAAACGTGTCGGCCCGCTCGCCTACACACTTTATGCGATGCTTTAGTGTGCGTAAATCGGTTTATTTCGCCGAATTGAGTCGTTTGCGCACATCTAAAATCACCTACTATGCTGCAGAAGCAAGCAGAAACAGTGTGCACGAAACGTGTCGGCCCGCTCGCCTACACACTTTATGCGATGCTTTAGTGTGCGTAAATCGGTTTATTTCGCCGAATTGAGTCGTTTGCGCACATCTAAAATCACCTACTATGCTGCAGAAGCAAGCAGAAACAGTGTGCACGAAACGTGTCGGCCCGCTCGCCTACACACTTTATGCGATGCTTTAGTGTGCGTAAATCGGTTTATTTCGCCGAATTGAGTCGTTTGCGCACATCTAAAATCACCTACTATGCTGCAGAAGCAAGCAGAAACAGTGTGCACGAAACGTGTCGGCCCGCTCGCCTACACACTTTATGCGATGCTTTAGTGTGCGTAAATCGGTTTATTTCGCCGAATTGAGTCGTTTGCGCACATCTAAAATCACCTACTATGCTGCAGAAGCAAGCAGAAACAGTGTGCACGAAACGTGTCGGCCCGCTCGCCTACACACTTTATGCGATGCTTTAGTGTGCGTAAATCGGTTTATTTCGCCGAATTGAGTCGTTTGCGCACATCTAAAATCACCTACTATGCTGCAGAAGCAAGCAGAAACAGTGTGCACGAAACGTGTCGGCCCGCTCGCCTACACACTTTATGCGATGCTTTAGTGTGCGTAAATCGGTTTATTTCGCCGAATTGAGTCGTTTGCGCACATCTAAAATCACCTACTATGCTGCAGAAGCAAGCAGAAACAGTGTGCACGAAACGTGTCGGCCCGCTCGCCTACACACTTTATGCGATGCTTTAGTGTGCGTAAATCGGTTTATTTCGCCGAATTGAGTCGTTTGCGCACATCTAAAATCACCTACTATGCTGCAGAAGCAAGCAGAAACAGTGTGCACGAAACGTGTCGGCCCGCTCGCCTACACACTTTATGCGATGCTTTAGTGTGCGTAAATCGTTTATTTCGCCGAATTGAGTCGTTTGCGCACATCTAAAATCACCTACTATGCTGCAGAAGCAAGCAGAAACAGTGTGCACGAAACGTGTCGGCCCGCTCGCCTACACACTTTATGCGATGCTTTAGTGTGCGTAAATCGGTTTATTTCGCCGAATTGAGTCGTTTGCGCACATCTAAAATCACCTACTATGCTGCAGAAGCAAGCAGAAACAGTGTGCACGAAACGTGTCGGCCCGCTCGCCTACACACTTTATGCGATGCTTTAGTGTGCGTAAATCGGTTTATTTCGCCGAATTGAGTCGTTTGCGCACATCTAAAATCACCTACTATGCTGCAGAAGCAAGCAGAAACAGTGTGCACGAAACGTGTCGGCCCGCTCGCCTACACACTTTATGCGATGCTTTAGTGTGCGTAAATCGGTTTATTTCGCCGAATTGAGTCGTTTGCGCACATCTAAAATCACCTACTATGCTGCAGAAGCAAGCAGAAACAGTGTGCACGAAACGTGTCGGCCCGCTCGCCTACACACTTTATGCGATGCTTTAGTGTGCGTAAATCGGTTTATTTCGCCGAATTGAGTCGTTTGCGCACATCTAAAATCACCTACTATGCTGCAGAAGCAAGCAGAAACAGTGTGCACGAAACGTGTCGGCCCGCTCGCCTACACACTTTATGCGATGCTTTAGTGTGCGTAAATCGGTTTATTTCGCCGAATTGAGTCGTTTGCGCACATCTAAAATCACCTACTATGCTGCAGAAGCAAGCAGAAACAGTGTGCACGAAACGTGTCGGCCCGCTCGCCTACACACTTTATGCGATGCTTTAGTGTGCGTAAATCGGTTTATTTCGCCGAATTGAGTCGTTTGCGCACATCTAAAATCACCTACTATGCTGCAGAAGCAAGCAGAAACAGTGTGCACGAAACGTGTCGGCCCGCTCGCCTACACACTTTATGCGATGCTTTAGTGTGCGTAAATCGGTTTATTTCGCCGAATTGAGTCGTTTGCGCACATCTAAAATCACCTACTATGCTGCAGAAGCAAGCAGAAACAGTGTGCACGAAACGTGTCGGCCCGCTCGCCTACACACTTTATGCGATGCTTTAGTGTGCGTAAATCGGTTTATTTCGCCGAATTGAGTCGTTTGCGCACATCTAAAATCACCTACTATGCTGCAGAAGCAAGCAGAAACAGTGTGCACGAAACGTGTCGGCCCGCTCGCCTACACACTTTATGCGATGCTTTAGTGTGCGTAAATCGGTTTATTTCGCCGAATTGAGTCGTTTGCGCACATCTAAAATCACCTACTATGCTGCAGAAGCAAGCAGAAACAGTGTGCACGAAACGTGTCGGCCCGCTCGCCTACACACTTTATGCGATGCTTTAGTGTGCGTAAATCGGTTTATTTCGCCGAATTGAGTCGTTTGCGCACATCTAAAATCACCTACTATGCTGCAGAAGCAAGCAGAAACAGTGTGCACGAAACGTGTCGGCCCGCTCGCCTACACACTTTATGCGATGCTTTAGTGTGCGTAAATCGGTTTATTTCGCCGAATTGAGTCGTTTGCGCACATCTAAAATCACCTACTATGCTGCAGAAGCAAGCAGAAACAGTGTGCACGAAACGTGTCGGCCCGCTCGCCTACACACTTTATGCGATGCTTTAGTGTGCGTAAATCGGTTTATTTCGCCGAATTGAGTCGTTTGCGCACATCTAAAATCACCTACTATGCTGCAGAAGCAAGCAGAAACAGTGTGCACGAAACGTGTCGGCCCGCTCGCCTACACACTTTATGCGATGCTTTAGTGTGCGTAAATCGTTTATTTCGCCGAATTGAGTCGTTTGCGCACATCTAAAATCACCTACTATGCTGCAGAAGCAAGCAGAAACAGTGTGCACGAAACGTGTCGGCCCGCTCGCCTACACACTTTATGCGATGCTTTAGTGTGCGTAAATCGGTTTATTTCGCCGAATTGAGTCGTTTGCGCACATCTAAAATCACCTACTATGCTGCAGAAGCAAGCAGAAACAGTGTGCACGAAACGTGTCGGCCCGCTCGCCTACACACTTTATGCGATGCTTTAGTGTGCGTAAATCGGTTTATTTCGCCGAATTGAGTCGTTTGCGCACATCTAAAATCACCTACTATGCTGCAGAAGCAAGCAGAAACAGTGTGCACGAAACGTGTCGGCCCGCTCGCCTACACACTTTATGCGATGCTTTAGTGTGCGTAAATCGGTTTATTTCGCCGAATTGAGTCGTTTGCGCACATCTAAAATCACCTACTATGCTGCAGAAGCAAGCAGAAACAGTGTGCACGAAACGTGTCGGCCCGCTCGCCTACACACTTTATGCGATGCTTTAGTGTGCGTAAATCGGTTTATTTCGCCGAATTGAGTCGTTTGCGCACATCTAAAATCACCTACTATGCTGCAGAAGCAAGCAGAAACAGTGTGCACGAAACGTGTCGGCCCGCTCGCCTACACACTTTATGCGATGCTTTAGTGTGCGTAAATCGTTTATTTCGCCGAATTGAGTCGTTTGCGCACATCTAAAATCACCTACTATGCTGCAGAAGCAAGCAGAAACAGTGTGCACGAAACGTGTCGGCCCGCTCGCCTACACACTTTATGCGATGCTTTAGTGTGCGTAAATCGCTTTATTTCGCCGAATTGAGTCGTTTGCGCACATCTAAAATCACCTACTATGCTGCAGAAGCAAGCAGAAACAGTGTGCACGAAACGTGTCGGCCCGCTCGCCTACACACTTTATGCGATGCTTTAGTGTGCGTAAATCGGTTTATTTCGCCGAATTGAGTCGTTTGCGCACATCTAAAATCACCTACTATGCTGCAGAAGCAAGCAGAAACAGTGTGCACGAAACGTGTCGGCCCGCTCCGCCTACACACTTTATGCGATGCTTTAGTGTGCGTAAATCGGTTTATTCGCCGAATTGAGTCGTTTGCGCACATCTAAAATCACCTACTATGCTGCAGAAGCAAGCAGAAACAGTGTGCACGAAACGTGTCGGCCCGCTCGCCTACACACTTTATGCGATGCTTTAGTGTGCGTAAATCGGTTTATTTCGCCGAATTGAGTCGTTTGCGCACATCTAAAATCACCTACTATGCTGCAGAAGCAAGCAGAAACAGTGTGCACGAAACGTGTCGGCCCGCTCGCCTACACACTTTATGCGATGCTTTAGTGTGCGTAAATCGGTTTATTTCGCCGAATTGAGTCGTTTGCGCACATCTAAAATCACCTACTATGCTGCAGAAGCAAGCAGAAACAGTGTGCACGAAACGTGTCGGCCCGCTCGCCTACACACTTTATGCGATGCTTTAGTGTGCGTAAATCGGTTTATTTCGCCGAATTGAGTCGTTTGCGCACATCTAAAATCACCTACTATGCTGCAGAAGCAAGCAGAAACAGTGTGCACGAAACGTGTCGGCCCGCTCGCCTACACACTTTATGCGATGCTTTAGTGTGCGTAAATCGGTTTATTTCGCCGAATTGAGTCGTTTGCGCACATCTAAAATCACCTACTATGCTGCAGAAGCAAGCAGAAACAGTGTGCACGAAACGTGTCGGCCCGCTCGCCTACACACTTTATGCGATGCTTTAGTGTGCGTAAATCGGTTTATTTCGCCGAATTGAGTCGTTTGCGCACATCTAAAATCACCTACTATGCTGCAGAAGCAAGCAGAAACAGTGTGCACGAAACGTGTCGGCCCCGCTCGCCTACACACTTTATGCGATGCTTTAGTGTGCGTAAATCGGTTTATTTCGCCGAATTGAGTCGTTTGCGCACATCTAAAATCACCTACTATGCTGCAGAAGCAAGCAGAAACAGTGTGCACGAAACGTGTCGGCCCGCTCGCCTACACACTTTATGCGATGCTTTAGTGTGCGTAAATCGGGTTATTTCGCCGAATTGAGTCGTTTGCGCACATCTAAAATCACCTACTATGCTGCAGAAGCAAGCAGAAACAGTGTGCACGAAACGTGTCGGCCCGCTCGCCTACACACTTTATGCGATGCTTTAGTGTGCGTAAATCGGTTTATTTCGCCGAATTGAGTCGTTTGCGCACATCTAAAATCACCTACTATGCTGCAGAAGCAAGCAGAAACAGTGTGCACGAAACGTGTCGGCCCGCTCGCCTACACACTTTATGCGATGCTTTAGTGTGCGTAAATCGGTTTATTTTCGCCGAATTGAGTCGTTTGCGCACATCTAAAATCACCTACTATGGCTGCAGAAGCAAGCAGAAACAGTGTGCACGAAACGTGTCGGCCCGCTCGCCTACACACTTTATGCGATGCTTTAGTGTGCGTAAATCGGTTTATTTCGCCGAATTGAGTCGTTTGCGCACATCTAAAATCACCTACTATGCTGCAGAAGCAAGCAGAAACAGTGTGCACGAAAACGGTGTCGGCCCGCTCGCCTACACACTTTATGCGATGCTTTAGTGTGCGTAAATCGGTTTATTTCGCCGAATTGAGTCGTTTGCGCACATCTAAAATCACCTACTATGCTGCAGAAGCAAGCAGAAACAGTGTGCACGAAACGTGTCGGCCCGCTCGCCTACACACTTTATGCGATGCTTTAGTGTGCGTAAATCGGTTTATTTCGCCGAATTGAGTCGTTTGCGCACATCTAAAATCACCTACTATGCTGCAGAAGCAAGCAGAAACAGTGTGCACGAAACGTGTCGGCCCGCTCGCCTACACACTTTATGCGATGCTTTAGTGTGCGTAAATCGGTTTATTTCGCCGAATTGAGTCGTTTGCGCACATCTAAAATCACCTACTATGCTGCAGAAGCAAGCAGAAACAGTGTGCACGAAACGTGTCGGCCCGCTCGCCTACACACTTTATGCGATGCTTTAGTGTGCGTAAATCGGTTATTTCGCCGAATGAGTCGTTTGCGCACATCTAAAATCACCTACTATGCTGCAGAAGCAAGCAGAAACAGTGTGCACGAAACGTGTCGGCCCGCTCGCCTACACACTTTATGCGATGCTTTAGTGTGCGTAAATCGGTTTATTTCGCGAATTGAGTCGTTTGCGCACATCTAAAATCACCTACTATGCTGCAGAAGCAAGCAGAAACAGTGTGCACGAAACGTGTCGGCCCGCTCGCCTACACACTTTATGCGATGCTTTAGTGTGCGTAAATCGGTTATTTCGCCGAATTGAGTCGTTTGCGCACATCTAAAATCACCTACTATGCTGCAGAAGCAAGCAGAAACAGTGTGCACGAAACGTGTCGGCCCGCTCGCCTACACACTTTATGCGATGCTTTAGTGTGCGTAAATCGGTTTATTTCGCCGAAT
>CATNEM010000213.1:1590000-1730000 GCA_950096795.1 Macrostomum cliftonense | reverse complement strand
AACTAACCGAATGCTTTATCCTTTTGACTAGTGTTGACAAAGCCGATAATAATAAAATATTTTTTCAGGTTTCTCGCCGCTTGAAGGCCGGGGGGTAATGTTCAATGTACGCCCAACCCCGAAAGGCACACAGAGTGTACACTAAATAGGCAGGGCGCAGATGTACACTAGAGCATAAGCGTGCGCCTGCGCACAACTTTGTGCTATCAGTTGTCAGTCGAAAATATGTAAGCACCATCACATTACCTAAAATTGATATTACTTAAAATTCACAACGCCCGAAAACTCTGCAAGCAATTCTGCATTTCTGATTTTATTTCAAATTTTTTTGAACCCAGAATCGAACCCATGACGTTGCCGTTATGAATGCGATGCCCTAAACAAAAAGTTCCAACTCTATTGAGACTTCAACTTCAAAGGCAAAGAGAACGGTAGCGTGGATTTTGAGTAACTAGATTTGTCGTTCTCTCTAGTCCAATGGCTTAAATGACTTTTTCAGAAAATGGACAAGTGTCAGAAAAAAGACGCGTTGCTCTTTTTTGGCATTGGTAGCCGAATTAGACATTTCTTCTTTTGCTTTTGGAGGGGGGCGACTCATTTTTGCGCAAAATCATGCGACCAAATAAAGCTCCTTTCAAAGCAAACTGGGTTTTACTTCCCTGTCTGACTTCTTGACGAGTCTCTTTACCCTATTTATTTCTCCCTCCGATCCCAAACAGAGTTTCTGCGGGCGCGGTGCAAGAAAGCAGAAAGTCATTAATCAGATTATTGCACTGGGTTAGGGCGGGCTGCTGCTGTCGAGGTGTGGTGATTTAATTTCTTTAGCTGCTAGCGCCTTGTAATCCCCAACCTTCCCTCCCTGGTTTTCTCTCTCTGTTCGAGGCACATACGAAATGGACAAGTAGAACGAAATTCACACGCTTATATAATAGCTAGGGTGGGGAGACAGACTTTGAGGCGGAGCACTTGATTGAATTGCTAAATAGAACGAGTTCGACTTGCTCCTTGCCGCATCTCGCTGTTTTGCTTTCAAACCCTGGTCGTTTATTCTAATCTTTGCGGTCGGCTTGCTTTGATGCTTGCTACTTGGATTATAGCTAGCTGCTCGTAAAAAGTGGGAGCTGTGGAAAGTGAGAGTTTGTTTGTCAGACATTGGGCTTTCTGTTTAGCAAATTGGGAGATTGTTAATATTTCAGACTGGATATCGCATATAAAAAAGGAGGGTGTCAATATCAGACTGGATGTCAAATGTCGAATTAGAAGATTGACAATATGTCTGACATCTCAAACTAGGAGGGGATAATGTGGTCAAACTGCTAGGATGTAAGCAAGGACCACTGTTATCAATATACAGTGGACACTGTTATAAAGTGGGCCTTGGATGTAAGTACGCTCGCATGTCACAATCTAATGATGTCAGACTGAGATGATGTCAGAATGTCAGACTGTGATGATTTCTGAATGTCTGACTGTGATGATTAAGACTGTGATGATGTCAGAATGTCTGACTGTGATGATTAAGACTGTGATGATGTCAGAATATCTGACTGTGATGATGTCAGTATGTCTGACTGTGATGATGTCAGTATGTCTGACTGTGATGATGTCAGAATGTCAGACTGTGATGATTTTTTAATTTCAGACTGTGATGATGTCAGAATGTCAGACTGTGATGATTTTTTAATTTCAGACTGTGATGATGTCAGAATGTCTGAATGTGATGATGTCAGAATATCAGACTGTGGTGATGTCAGAATGCCAGTTAGTCAGACAGGGATGTCAGTGCATCAAATTATGAATTTTTCAGCCCCTAAGACTGAGGGATGATTCGATGTTAAACTCGAAACTTGGACAGTAATTTTATATGAAGAAGAAAACATTGTGCGTCAGTTGGTCATTGATCAGTTTTGTATTTTTTTACTTAACTGAAAAATTTTCTTTAATCAACCCGCTAGGCAAATTGCATTGTTATCTCAAGGAAACAGATCCCATTGATTTGATTCAGGAAATGCTTGTTTAGGGAAACAATTCTTGCTTCATTAATGAGACTCAATTCATTGACTGCAACAGAATGATGAATAATTTTTTTTCTCTCAATTATTTCCCATTCGAGGGGGAAGTCAAAATGCCCGGAAGCAAAACATGCAAAAAAGCACAATGTTTGCTTCTACACGGCTTTTTCTGAATACATATTTTCGTGTCTATTACCAGCGATTTTTTCCGTATTCAATATCGAAGAGAAAAAAAAATGGCTCACCATGGCGCCTCGAGCACTGCTTCGACCCTTTCTCCGACGGTGTTGACAGTCGCTTGGGACAGAGGCAGCCGGGACTGCTGTAGTTGCTAGGCGAGTAGCATGTGCCATAGGGATCAGACTCCGAGCATTGTCTGCACTGCTCCAAGTCCTTTTTCAGCACTTCAACTGACGGTTTTAAAAGAGGGGGTGAAACATATTTTATACGAGCACATTATCTTGCGCTAAAATAGTGCAAGTCCGCTAACAAGCCATTCCTTATTAATATTTAATTAGAATTCTTTATTCACGCATGAACTGCCATGGCACTGGTAACTCATCTAGTGCAGATTGGGTCTTACAGCACTCGTAGTACTTGAGCCAGGGCTGGTACACTGGCACGTGACCAGTTGGACATTGGCACTTTCTGAAGTCGGCCTCCGTGTGCCGTAGCTTCTGACACTGGGCTCGCTTGCTTCGACAGAGTAGAGTCTTGTTGTCGCACACGTCATCTATGTCACCTGTGATTTTATTTGTGTGGTTGGAAACCGGTTCCATACTTTGCTCAGTGCCTCTGGGGGTGGATTAAGACATCGTCCGACAACGAGCCACGGCGCATGACTGTCCATTGCGCTGACTCCTGAAGCGCGTTCAGTCACACTAAATACGGTATGCAGGCATAGACACACACAGGCCGGCACCCAGTCACGCACTCACATAGGGTGTACAAGCGGCCGTTCCAGGAATGTACACTCTCTATGCCTTGGGGGGTTTCCCTCATGGGAGTAAATTGCACAACTGACCCATAGCCCAACCAATTCGTGCACAAGGCCCCAAATTAATGTGACCCTGCACACGAAACCGCGCTAGGGAAAATAGCCAACCTAAAACGCGGGGTCGAACCTGGACCAGTGGCACACAAGGCAGACGCGCTAGACCCATTCGTCTACAGATAAGGGACGAACCAAATAGTTAGATTCTGATTCAAAAGATGCTTCGCTTTTTTGCCGCCAAGAGAACTCACGCAGTTTAGTTGAGCACACCGGCCGACCCCAGTGATCGGAGCCGCCTGAGTGTCGCGGCACGCCGCGATTGTGAGGACACGAGCAGCCGAGTCGAAAAGTTGATCCGCCTTCAGTTAGCAGAGGCCCGTTGCTTCTGTGGGAAATTTTAGGCTTGCTCTGGAATCCCCTCGAGATCCTTCATCAGGCTCTGGAATCCCCTCGGGATCCTTTATCAGGCTCTGAAATCCCCTCGGGATCCTTCATCAGGCTCTGGAATCCCCTCGAGATCCTTCATCAGGCTCTGGAATCCCTCGGGATCCTTCATCAGGCTCTGGAATCCCCTAGAGATCCTTCATCAGGCTTTGGATTGCCCATCAATACTTTACAATGATTTGGAATTCCTTCAAATAGATTTTTCATTTAGCTCGGAAGTATAATCAGAACGTTCATTAAACTTTTGAATCATCAAGTTTGCAATCCCTTCAGGTACGTATCAAGCTCTTTAATTTCTGAATTCTTCAATTTCAAGAAGACCGGAAATTTTCAAGCCTTTTACTTGTGCATTGTTTATTCAGAAAGTTTATCTTATAATCCAGGGGAAAAATACTCAAGTTAAGGCTAAACCTCAACACGGTCTCAATTCCTTGATAATCCCAAGAAATTTCATCTCACAGTGGGTCACACGAGAGGTGCGTTGAATTTTAATCCAAAAGCGACGCTTCCATGGTAACAAGACGACCAACAGGACGAGGGGGTAGAGAAAATTTCAAGTCCGCAACAAGATGACGCCGGCAATAGTCAAAGCAGCAACTCGGCTTCGCAGAGCTTTTACTATGCGCCGACGAAGGTTCAGAAACTCACAAGTGAAAGTGAGGGGATATGTTTGCACATTGAAGGAAGGGCTTAGCTGTGACTTGAGAGGATTGTTTAGCTTCGCCAGACCAGCGCAAGTGCTAATTGAGGTCAGTTTAGAATTCCCAAGCCGCTGGAGACCGGAATGAGAATCAATGTCTTCACGCAATACACAACAGCAGACGCCTTATTCCCAAATTTTTTCTTCAAAACTCTCCCTTAAAGAAGAGAGGCTAGAAATTCAATCTAGAAGTCGGTCTGCGCTTTTGCATACGAAATTTTTGGCTTCAGAGAAGATCGTTGAGAAGATTAGACTCTTCAGTCGGCGATACGAGCGTAGAGTTAGAAAGTGAGAACAAAAATGACGGTGAGGGCATCGCTGCTTTTCTTGACGTGGCCATAGACTTTTCTCTCCACGATAGAGTGAGGAAGCGGTGTTGATATCACTGCTTCTCTTGGCCATAGACTTTTCTCTCCACGATAGAGTGAGGAAGCGGTGTTGATATCACTGCTTCTCTTGGCCATAGACTCTTCTCTCCACGATAGAGTGAGGAAGCGGTGTTGATATCACTGCTTCTCTTGGCCATAGACTCTTCTCTCCACGATAGAGTGAGGAAGCGGCGTTAATATCACTGTTTCTCTTGGCCATAGACTCTTCTCTCCACGATAGAGTGAGGAAGCGGTGTTGATATCACTGCTTCTCTTGGCCATAGACTCTTCTCTCCACGATAGAGTGAGGAAGCGGCGTTAATATCACTGTTTCTCTTGGCCATAGACTCTTCTCTCCACGATAGAGTGAGGAAGCGGCGTTAATATCACTGTTTATCTTAGCCATAGACTCTTCTCTTCACGATAGAGTAGTAAAAAACGGTAAGAAGATTGCTTTCTTTGCCCTAGACTCTGCCCTTCTATTGATATTGTGCTTTGAGCATTTTTAATTTGTAAGTCAATTAACATACGTTTTTTACAATGCTACTTTACACAGCATTTAATTGTTGACCCCAGAGCAGCTGGAGTTAAACAAATTAAACTAGATAAGCAAGGACTACAAGTTTACAACTAGGAACTTGAGAGATAAAGTTTGCAGAGTAGGAATTCTAGCTTAAAATATCCTCCAGAAACTATTTTGGAACTCTCTAAGTAACTGTACTTAGTTCTACAATGCATCAAGTTCCTCACAGGTGAGTTACAGTGCCCCGTTACTTAACGAACTATATCTGACCTCAAGTGACAGACCAACAGACAGCTAGCCTATTTGAAATCAATGATATTCAATGCAGTTCCCACGGGGGTTGCTAGGAAAGAAAATTCAGTAAGTGAACTCGAAAAAGGATAGAATTGATAGGGAGAATCCGAAACGGAGCCGATTGAGACAGGGAGTTAGTTAGGCGTAGGCGCTATTGAAAAAAAGACCGAACAGCCGACTCACTCTGACAGGTCTTCTTCTTTAAAGCAGACGCCGCCCTCCTCGGAGCAAAATTTGCAATATTGATGGTCCCGTCCGCTGTTGTAAACCGGTTCTGAAAATCAACGAAGAAACGAACAAGATTATAGGAAAATCCGGGTGGACAATTTGAACAATTTTACAATTGAGCTTCCGAAGGAGAATCATGATCAGGGGCTCTGCATAATTGATCAATAAGACCACCGACCCTCCCAAAGACTTTTTTATTAGCTAAGAGAAAAGTCTCTAGTACAGAAATAACTTCATTGCTCTTATCCGCTATCGCCTCGGGCAATCCCAACTAACTGAGCATTTCTTTTCGTAACTAGAAGCTCAAGTTGATCTTTCAGTCAAATCTAGCTTTCAAAGAAACTTCAAAATTCGGTCGTGTGTGGCTATATTTACTTTTTTTGCTCGAATATCAAAGTTTTGGCAAAAAATTTTGCTTCATTTTTTCGACAAAAGTTTTTTTCTGAACAGTTTCAATGTAAAAATCGAGTTGATTTGTTAATTTCACGTTCGACGGTGTTACTATAACACAAGCGGACTGAGTTGGTATCACAGTTGGCTGTGTTGGTATCACTGTGGACTGTGTTGGTATCACAGTGGGCTGTGTTGGTATCACAGGGGACTGTGTTGGTATCACAGTGGGCTGTGTTGGTATCACAGTGGACTGTGTTGGTATCACAGTGGGCTGCATTGGTATCACAGGGGGCTGTGTTGGTATCACAGTGGGCTGTGTTGGTATCACAGTGGGCTGTGTTGGTATCACAGTGGGCTGTGTTGGTATCACAGTGGGCTGTGTTGGTTTCACAGTGGACTGTGTTGGTATCACAGGGGGCTGTGTTGGTATCACAGGGGGCTGTGTTGGTATCACAGTGGGCTGTGTTGGTATCACAGTGGGCTGTGTTGGTATCACAGTGGGCTGTGTTGGTATCACAGGGGGCTGTGTTGGTATCACAGTGGACTGTGTTGGTATCACAGTGGGCTGTGTTGGTATCACAGTGGGCTGTGTTGGTATCACAGTGGGCTGTGTTGGTATCACAGTGGAATTTGCTGGTATCACAGTGGGCTGTGTTGGTATCACAGTGGGCTGTGTTGGTATCACAGTGGACTGTGTTGGTATCACAGTGGGCTGTGTTGGTATCACAGTGGGCTGTGTTGGTATCACAGTGGACTGTGTTGGTATCACAGTGGGCTGTGTTGGTATCACAGTGGGCTGTGTTGGTATCACAGTGGGCTGTGTTGGTATCACAGTGGACTGTGTTGGTATCACAGTGGGCTGTGTTGGTATCACAGTGGGCTGTGTTGGTTCACAGTGGACTGTGTTGGTATCACAGGGGGCTGTGTTGGTATCACAGGGGGCTGTGTTGGTATCACAGTTGGCTGTGTTGGTATCACTGTGGACTGTGTTGGTATCACAGTGGGCTGTGTTGGTATCACAGGGGACTGTGTTGGTATCACAGTGGGCTGTGTTGGTATCACAGTGGACTGTGTTGGTATCACAGTGGGCTGCATTGGTATCACAGGGGGCTGTGTTGGTATCACAGTGGGCTGTGTTGGTATCACAGTGGGCTGTGTTGGTATCACAGTGGGCTGTGTTGGTATCACAGTGGGCTGTGTTGGTTTCACAGTGGACTGTGTTGGTATCACAGGGGGCTGTGTTGGTATCACAGGGGGCTGTGTTGGTATCACAGTGGGCTGTGTTGGTATCACAGTGGGCTGTGTTGGTATCACAGTGGGCTGTGTTGGTATCACAGGGGGCTGTGTTGGTATCACAGTGGGCTGTGTTGGTATCACAGTGGGCTGTGTTGGTATCACAGTGGGCTGTGTTGGTATCACAGTGGAATTTGCTGGTATCACAGTGGGCTGTGTTGGTATCACAGTGGACTGTGTTGGTATCACAGTGGGCTGTGTTGGTATCACAGTGGGCTGTGTTGGTATCACAGTGGGCTGTGTTGGTATCACAGTGGGCTGTGTTGGTATCACAGTGGGCTGTGTTGGTATCACAGTGGACTGTGTTGGTATCACAGTGGGCTGTGTTGGTATCACAGTGGGCTGTGTTGGTATCACAGGGGGCTGTGTTGGTATCACAGGGGGCTGTGTTGGTATCACAGTGGGCTGTGTTGGTATCACAGTGGGCTGTGTTGGTATCACAGTGGGCTGTGTTGGTATCACATTGGGCTGTGCGGGCGTTACACTAAGCCGTCTTGGCGTCAGAAGATAGGATGCAACTGCTATAACAAGCTACATGGGTGTCTAAGTATTGATTTTTTGGTAGTTAGGCTATCTATAAATAAAAAAATGATTTCTTAATAAATGAAGCCCTTTTTAAACGATCATAGACCTCGTACTATGCAAAAAACGGTCGCATAGCAACAATAAAACACTGGAGCAACTCACTGCACTGGTGTCTGTGCGGCACGTACACAAAGTTGGCTTCACAGACGCAGCGAGCGTCGTACAGGGTGCAGACGCTGTTCTTCACCATCTGACATTCCCGGTCCCGACTGCACGGAATGTCCAGCAGTTCTGCTCAGGAAAAATTATATTGTTTTTTATTGCATACAATCACGCCCAGTTTCACATAAGTTAGAACGAAATCGTCAATATTTGATGAGACGCCCAAGATTACTCTAATCCACCCACGCTACCATTAACTAATCCCCATTGGTGTTTGAATATAAATTTAGGAATAAAAGCATCTGCGTCTGTGTACTGCATTCCTTTGCACTCAACTGGGTTTAAATCTGTCGTCAGTTTCACCCATTAGCTAGCTAGCTAGTCATCTGTGCAACTGATCGATCCACATGTAGGTAGGGCAGCAAGGTCATCCACGGATCAAATAGACAGTGGATGGCCCTGAGCTAATTTGAATCTTTAGGAGTTAAACAAAGGGGGAAATCATAAATAGCCTCGACTTGCTTGCGAAGCACTTGTTCGAATGTAACTATTAATTGGCACCTAGTCTTGTCCCCTTCGAGAGATTAATTTCTTGAAGTCTATCCATACTATATTGGGCGAGCGGTTATGCCATCTTCACGCACAGCAAACCAATTGCCGCTTTAGACACTAAATATTCCCGCCTTAGATAAGAATTTTTCCCGCCCCGGATACTAATCCTTCCCGCCCTAGATACTAATCCTTCCCGCCCCGGATACTAATCCTTCCCGCCCCGGATACTAATCCTTCCCGCCCTAGATACTAATCCTTCCCGCCCTAGATACTAATCCTTCCCGCCCTAGATACTAATCCTTCCCGGCCTAGATACTAATCCTTCCCGCCTTAGATACTAATCCTTCCCGCCCTGGATACTAATCCTTTCCACCCCGGATACTAATCTTTCCCGCCCCAGATACTAATCCTTCCCGCCCTGAATATTAATCCTTTCCCGCCCTGGATACTAATACTTCCCACCCTAGATACTAATCCTTCCCGCCCTAGATACTAATCCTTCTCGCCCTAGATGCTAATCCTTCCCGCCCCGGACACTAATCCTTTCCCGCCCCGGATACTAATCCTTCCCGCCCTAGATACTAATCCTTCCTGCCCTGAATATTAATCCTTTCCCGCCCTGGATACTAATCCTTCCCACCCTAGATACTAATCCTTCCCGCCCTAGATACTAATCCTTCTCGCCCTAGATGCTAATCCTTCCCGCCCCGGACACTAATCCTTTCCCGCCCCGGATACTAATCCTTCCCGCCCTAGATACTAATCCTTCCCGCCCTAGATACTAATCCTTCCCGCCCCGGATACTAATCCTTCCCGCCCTAGATACTAATCCTTCCCGGCCTAGATACTAATCCTTCCCGCCCTAGATACTAATCCTTCCCGCCCTGGATACTAATCCTTTCCACCCCGGATACTAATCCTTCCCGCCCCAGATACTAATCCTTCCCGCCCTGAATATTAATCCTTTCCCGCCCTGGATACTAATCCTTCCCGCCCTAGATACTAATCCTTCCCGCCCTAGATACTAATCCTTCTCGCCCTAGATGCTAATCCTTCCCGCCCCGGACACTAATCCTTTCCCGCCCCGGATACTAATCCTTCCCGCCCTAGATACTAATCTTTCCCGCCAGGATACTAATCCTTCCCGGCCCGTTACTCACTTGTCTGGCAGACTTTGCCGGTTGCGTGCTGCACAATAGTCTGCGACGCCGGGCACTCACAGGACAGTTTGGACTCTTTGGCAGTGCACACGCCACCCTTGGGCACCGAGCACGGACTTCCGGGATTGACACATCCGCTGCCATCCTCTACAAGGTAATAACGATTGCCAATTTTTACTAGGGCTCCCTCGGGCTGATCGAATGGCAGCAGAATCTGATCGGCAGATTCGGCTGCTTTGGCTTCGAATGCATCTGGCGTTATTATTCTAGTTAAAGCAAACGAATTAGCCAGTAGCATTGGCAACACAAATCGGATCATTATTGCAAAAAGTAAAATTGGCACGCAAGGCCTTTTTTTAAAAAAAAAGGGTCGCGTCTTTGCAGATCCACCCGAAGCAGCCATTGCTGCAGCACGCATTTTAAAGACTTACGGGGGGAGAAACAATTGTGGGGGGGGGGGGTGGACCACCTCCCCATCCTGATGAAGGAATAGCTAGGTAAGAGGTGGCTGCCTGCATGACTACTGGAGGCGAGCGACTGGAAAATTTGCTCTGCTGACTTGCTACCCTAACGTCTCCGCCGTCAACCCCCACCTCTTTACCTGCCCCAACCCTCTCCCTTTATCCTCTAGTGTGGTCGCGGCACGGGATCACTTACTTTATTTCTTCCCAATTCTGAAGGAAGCAAGCCTCAGCCTATATATTCTTGCTCGCGTCACACACACACACACACACATTTCTTACCCCGGAGCATTCTCCTCTCACACTCTCACTCGTTTACACCTGAATGGATCTAGGAGACCCCCCCGTCTATGGGATGTTTATAGCATCTCATCCTTCCTCCCAGAGAAAATCCCCCCCGAGGGACTCCGCCGCGGCTGGCCCGTTTTAAGCCGACGAGTTTTTTTTCTCGAGATTTTCTCCACGTGCGTCGCCAAAACAATTCGTCCATTCATTCATTAATTCATTAGCTAGCATGCAGTCGTTAGGCTAATTAATCACCAGGCGGTCATGTTCAAAACTCTCTAAAACCTAATTATTACGGGAAGAATGCGTGAAATCCGTGCGGTCCATTCAAATTTTACTGTATTCACTAATAATATAGGATAACACAAGGAGTACAGTAAGACCTGAGGATTAGTCAAATTTTACTTTCATTTCGGTCTTGATAATATTCAGCCAAGGTGTGCTACGCCAAAACACGTGACCTGAGAGAAATTGATAGAGTGCTATGTACAGACCAGCCGATTGTTGTGTGTGTGTGTGTGGTTTTACGCTCGTACGACTCTCAAGCCGCATGTTGAGCTTAAAGAGGCAGGCGCCTTCAAGAGGCTGCAGGGTTTTTTTTCAAAAAAAAATGCTAGAGATTGGCATGTCTCATTTGGCCTGCCCTGGCCTCTCTATGAGGCCTTCTATATAGATTTTACAAGAGAAAAAGGTGTGAAAAGGCGTTGCACAAGAGCAGCTGAAAATGAAACTTTTGCTGAGATGCGTTCTAGAGCTGGTCCTAAAAGAAGCAATCAAGACAGCTCGTACTTGGTGCTAGCTAATAATGAATTTTCTTTGTTCCGTACTTGATGGCACTGAGTACCTGAGTACGTACAGTATAAGGCGTTAAGGTCATGCGTACGAGCGTATTTTTCTTTTTCCAAGAATACGGGGTCACTGGGAATCAATGAAAAAAAGAAAATCACGGTCAGATGACTTCAAAGAAAGGCAGGCGGTATTTTTTATAGCATCTAGTGTCTGCGGAAATATAGAATTAATAGATAAATCATTTTTTAAAGTTCCATAAGTCATTGTCGAAATTCCATTAGAAAAACCTAATACTCTCCCTATCTAGTAGTTATTAGAGCGTGACAATATCTAATTGGAGGCTGACACTATCTGATTGGAGGCTGACACTATCTGATTGGAGGCTGACACTATCTGATTGGAGGCTGACACTATCTAATTGGAGGGTGACACTATCTGATTGGAGGGTGACACTATCTGATTGGAGGGTGACACCATCTGATTGGAGGGTTACACTATCTAGTTGGAGGGCGATATTATTTAATTAGAGGGTGACACTACCTGATTGGAGGGTGACACTATCTAATTGGAGGGTGACACCATCTGATTGGAGGGTGACACTATCTAGTTGGAGGGCGATATTATTTAATTAGAGGGTGACACTACCTGATTGGAGGGTGACACTATCTAATTGGAGGGTGACACCATCTGATTGGAGGGTGACACTATCTAGTTGGAGGGCGATATTATTTAATTAGAGGGTGACACTATCTATTTGGAGGGTGACACCATCTAATTGGAGGGTGACACTATCTGATTGGAGGGTGACACTATCTAATTGGAGGGTGACACCATCTGATTGGAGGGTGACACTATCTAGTTGGAGGGCGATATTATTTAATTAGAGGGTGACACTACCTGATTGGAGGGTGACACTATCTAATTGGAGGGTGACACCATCTGATTGGAGGGTGACACTATCTAGTTGGAGGGCGATATTATTTAATTAGAGGGTGACACTACCTGATTGGAGGGTGACACCATCTAATTGGAGGGTGACACTATCTGATTGAAGGGTGACACTATCTAATTGGAGGGTGACACCATCTAATTGGAGGGTGACACTATCTAGTTGGAGGCGACGATATTATTTAATTAGAGGGTGACACTACCTGATTGGAGGGTGACACTACCTGATTGGAGGGTGACACTACCTGATTGGAGGGTGACACCATCTAATTGGAGGGTGACACTATCTGATTGAAGGGTGACACTATCTAATTGGAGGGTGACACCATCTAATTGGAGGGTGACACTATCTAGTTGGAGGCGACGATATTATTTAATTAGAGGGTGACACTACCTGATTGGAGGGTGACACTACCTGATTGGAGGGTGACACTATCTATTTGGAGGGTGACACCATCTGATTGGAGGGTGACACTATCTAGTTGGAGGGCGATATTATTTAATTAGAGGGTGACACTACCTGATTGGAGGGTGACACCATCTAATTGGAGGGTGACACTATCTAGTTGGAGGGCGATATTATCTAATTGGAGGGGGACACTATCTGGTTGGAGGGTGACACTATCTGATTGGAGGGTGACACTATCTGATTGGAGGGTGACACTATCTAATTGGAGGGTGACACCATCTAATTGGAGGGTGACACTATCTGATTGAAGGGTGACACTATCTAATTGGAGGGTGACACTATCTAGTTGGAGGCGACGATATTATTTAATTAGAGGGTGACACTACCTGATTGGAGGGTGACACTATCTATTTGGAGGGTGACACCATCTAATTGGAGGGTGACACTATCTGATTGAAGGGTGACACTATCTAATTGGAGGGTGACACTATCTGATTGGAGGGTGCCGGGTGACACTATCTAATTGGAGGGTGACACTATCTAATTGGAGGGTGACACTATCTGATTGGAGGGTGACGGGTGACACTATCTGATTGGAGGGTGACGGGTGACACTATCTGATTGGAGGGTGACACTATCTGATTGGAGGGTGACACTATCTGATTGGAGGGCGACACTATCTGATTGGAGGGTGACACTATCTGATTGGAGGGTGACACTATCTGATTGGAGGGTGACACTATCTGATTGGAGTGTCAAACTATCGAAATTATTATTATCTGCAAATTATATCTATTTGTGTCTAATCAAAACAAATTACCCCTTTTTTACGGATTTTTGACATGAATAGTATCTAATAATGCATGAGATTTTTTACCTAAGAATTGTATGTTAAAACCGCAAGGAAAAAAGTCTCTAGTAGATTCAAATTCTTAATAACGAAAATGAACTGTACGACCTATGTGACTCTGCAGATTTAGAGTGTAATAAAGCAAAAAATGGTGACTATGGTGCTATCACAGACTAAAGAAATCGTAAGGAAAATAATAATGAAAATAAAAACATTATATAAAGCTATATACCGGGATAAATTATGGTTTACGCATTCCTCTCCTATTTTCTCATCCAGCCTCTTCCTCCCTTCTCCCTTCTTCATCAATCGCAAATTTGCCTGCAAGGCAAAGCAACTCCCATGAAGCTACATGGTAGGCAAAATAAGACAGACCTGCATAATGTGTGCCGATGGGAACAACCAAGCATGCAGAAAAAAAATAGCGTTAAAGAAGAAAATAGCTAGAAACGGAACAAGCGACAGCAACTCCTTGGCAATCTCACACATTGCATGGAACTCTATCTTCAAAAAGGCTTAATAGTCTAACTGAATAGGAAACTTTTTCGGTTGAAAACAAAGTTATACGTTTGCAGAGTGTAAAGTGTGACATAACAAAAATAAACAGCTAAGAAAGGGAATTGAAAACATTGGGCTGGATATCAAACTGGGTGACTAAATTGCGCCTACAGTTGATGCAGAAACTCTTGCAGAAAGAATCTTTGTCCCTACTTTCTTTATTCTTAGATTTTCAGGATGAAACATTTTATCCAGTGCCCATGCATGCTTGGCTATAACAAGCAATTTTCCCGCGCTTCTATAGAAGCTGGTTAATTACTCATAAAGGCAGCCTATATATGAGGCCTCGTCCTCATGGGGGCCAGCATGATTAAGGCAGGGCAAGAGAACGGGCTAAATGAGCAGCTGGGCTGTAAGTTCGAGTGAGTCCCTATGTAGACTTATCAATGTCAGCGCGTATTGGCATTTGGTTTTTAAAATTCTATCTGGTAAGGCAGGAATTCATTGTTTTGCTTCGATAATTTGGCCATTAGATAATTCCGCTTGATGCGCGCAAGAGTTATTTTGATACGCGTTTAAACTACTGACGGGAAAGTTAGTAGAAATTCAATGATTTTTTGTTGTCCCATTTTTTAATCCAATTAAATAATAATATTCCCGTAGATCAAGCACCTGCTGTCTCTCGACATTTCAGAGTATACATGGACCATGGCAACAAGGCCGCTGAATTCCCAAGGCCTCATCGATGCTCCGTTCAAAAGGCTAATTGGGTTCGTGGGAAAAAACGCTTTGGGTATTTTCCTTTGATATTTCATCCAAAGGCATTTTGACTATTATTCCAAAAATCCTAGATTGTTTCAATTTGAAAAATCACGTAAGGGCACATAAGAAAATAAATTGGATTCGATTCAAAATGACCTCCCAGTCAGCTATCTTGTAGCGCTGCACAGAAAGATAGATAGATAGATAGATAGATAGATAGATAGATAGATAGATAGATAGATAGATAGATAGATAGATAGATAGATAGATAGATAGATAGATAGATAGATAGATAGTTAGATAGATAGATAGATAGATAAATAGATAGATAGATAGATAGATAGATAGATAGATAGATAGATAGATAGATAGATAGATAGATAGATAGATAGATAGATAGATAGATAGATAGATAGATAGATAGATAGATAGATAGATAGATAGATAGATAGATAGATAGATAGATAGATAGATAGATAGATAGATAGATAGATAGATAGATAGATAGATAGATAGATAGATAGATAGATAGATAGATAGATAGATAGATAGATAGATAGATAGATAGATAGATAGATAGATAGATAGATAGATAGATAGATAGATAGATAGATAGATAGATAGATAGATAGATAGATAGATAGATAGATAGATAGATAGATAGATAGATAGATAGATAGATAGATAGATAGATAGATAGATAGATAGATAGATAGATAGATAGATAGATAGATAGATAGATAGATAGATAGATAGATAGATAGATAGATAGATAGATAGATAGATAGATAGATAGATAGATAGATAGATAGATAGATAGATAGATAGATAGATAGATAGATAGATAGATAGATAGATAGATAGATAGATAGATAGATAGATAGATAGATAGATAGATAGATAGATAGATAGATAGATAGATAGATAGATAGATAGATAGATAGATAGATAGATAGATAGATAGATAGATAGATAGATAGATAGATAGATAGATAGATAGATAGATAGATAGATAGATAGATAGATAGATAGATAGATAGATAGATAGATAGATAGATAGATAGATAGATAGATAGATAGATAGATAGATAGATAGATAGATAGATAGATAGATAGATAGATAGATAGATAGATAGATAGATAGATAGATAGATAGATAGATAGATAGATAGATAGATAGATAGATAGATAGATAGATAGATAGATAGATAGATAGATAGATAGATAGATAGATAGATAGATAGATAGATAGATAGATAGATAGATAGATAGATAGATAGATAGATAGATAGATAGATAGATAGATAGATAGATAGATAGATAGATAGATAGATAGATAGATAGATAGATAGATAGATAGATAGATAGATAGATAGATAGATAGATAGATAGATAGATAGATAGATAGTTAGATAGATAGATAGATAGATAGATAGATAGATAGATAGATAGATAGATAGATAGATAGATAGATAGATAGATAGATAGATAGATAGATAGATAGATAGATAGATAGATAGATAGATAGATAGATAGATAGATAGATAGATAGATAGATAGATAGATAGATAGATAGATAGATAGATAGATAGATAGATAGATAGATAGATAGATAGATAGATAGATAGATAGATAGATAGATAGATAGATAGATAGATAGATAGATAGATAGATAGATAGATAGATAGATAGATAGATAGATAGATAGATAGATAGATAGATAGATAGATAGATAGATAGATAGATAGATAGATAGATAGATAGATAGATAGATAGATAGATAGATAGATAGATAGATAGATAGATAGATAGATAGATAGATAGATAGATAGATAGATAGATAGATAGATAGATAGATAGATAGATAGATAGATAGATAGATAGATAGATAGATAGATAGATAGATAGATAGATAGATAGATAGATAGATAGATAGATAGATAGATAGATAGATAGATAGATAGATAGATAGATAGATAGATAGATAGATAGATAGATAGATAGATAGATAGATAGATAGATAGATAGATAGATAGATAGATAGATAGATAGATAGATAGATAGATAGATAGATAGATAGATAGATAGATAGATAGATAGATAGATAGATAGATAGATAGATAGATAGATAGATAGATAGATAGATAGATAGATAGATAGATAGATAGATAGATAGATAGATAGATAGATAGATAGATAGATAGATAGATAGATAGATAGATAGATAGATAGATAGATAGATAGATAGATAGATATATAGACAGATAGATAGATAAATTAATCATTTGACCGATTGACCGGTTGAGGAAAATATTCAGACGACCACTCCACTTACCAATAGTGAGTGCCACAGCGAACCAGCAGATGAATCTAGCGAAGAGCAATCCAATGATTCTTCTGTACATTATCGTAAGAGAACAAAAATAAATTAATTCTAAGAAATGTCCGCAGGTTAAAGAAAATTTTAAGTTAGAAAGGTATGGATGAACTTGTCAGAATCAGCTTGGACCTGTCTTACAAGTCCATAGCCATTCGATCTGTCTGTGTCTCGTCTGTCACTCAGTCAGGTCGCGTCTGTCTTCCAGCTTCTTCTTTTCAGAGTTTTGTATCCAACAGGCTAAGGAAGGCGGGAGGGGGCGGGTTACTGGGGCAGCGAGGATGCGTCGATACCGAGGGCGCGGCGGGTTCCGGATGCCGACAAGGACCAGCTCGATAAGATAGGGAGAAAATGAGAGTATCTGAGGGGGCTAGTAGTTGTTGTATGCCGTTTTTTGGTGAGTTGTTCAATGCGGTATTCCTATCTGAGTCCCGGTGACCACAATGTAGATCGCTATACTGTTCCTGTTGAAGTTTTGGAGTCCCAGCGACTGGGCTATACTAGTGCGTCTGTGTGTGAGAGTGTTGCGTGCGCTATCTTATTGGATTCCCTCGCTGGCTGCCAATACCCTTGGGGTGGAGGCCAGTGGGGCTGTGAGTTAGCTAGTAGGGGAGGCGGAGTAGGCAAGAGGAAGAAAAGAAAGGCAAAGTAGGAGGGGGGGTCATGTGCCGCCCGACTGAAGCAGCAAGTGAGAGAGAAAAAGAAGAGGAGAGCCAGAGGGGACAACAGCAGCAGCAGCAGCAATCCACACTTTGTGTGTCTGTTTATTTCATGCCGACATTATGCCTTAACAATTGTTTAGGTCTGTTCCCAAAATTCATGGGGGCCTTGGCGGCTTTCATGAAACGCATATTTTATTAGTTGAAAAACTAAACGGGGCTTGCAGACCGGTGTTAGGATTAGTTTTGCGATAGAAAGGTCGACTGTTGAGCAGTTCATAAAACATCGATTCAGTTTGACTGACACTTCCTCGCAGAATATTTTCTGACACTTGAAGTTCTCCTTTAAATTACACGCATCTTTTTACTGACACTTCCGCAACCAACTTACTGAAACAGTCAGGGCTACTTTCTACAGACACTTCAGTTAAGTAGTGTTAGCACTGACGAGCATTATTACAGTAGAAGTGTGAGTTAATTAAAATTTCACACGATTTTTAATTGGATCGGTACGTTTTTTAAACAGGAGTAGCTATCCGTCTGTAATGGAAAGAATTTCAAAATCGGACTGAAATAATGGGACAGGATTAACCGGACTGGTGTAGAGTAGAAATTTTCAGACTAAGGGTGAAGGTGAAGCCCGTGTGCATCAAGGACCCGTCAGTGATGCGGAGAGGCACCTGGCGAGGCTGTGTATGCCGCTACTGCTGCTGAAACTTACTGATGCGATGCCGAAATGATGCATCCGCACTGCCACTGCCACCGCCGTCGCTGCTGCTGCTGCTGCTGCTGCTGCAGTTGGTGAGCCAGTTTATCCAGGAACCGTTCATTCATTATTTAAAGACCTGTGAACTACTGCCCAAGCGTCTCTTCTCTCTCTCGCTGTGTGGCTTCTCCATTGAGTTTATCTGCCCTTCTGTTTGTGCCTACCGTGTGTTGTCAGTCCCTCTCTGCCGGTTACAGTATGCACAGGGTAGGCTACCAAACTGGAATACCTAGCGCGGACTCAGTAAGGCTGATGCAACGCATTGGCAGCTGAGGGTAAGCGCCGCGCTTACTGGAAAACAATCATGCGTCATCCGTATTACATATACCCAGCATTGTAAAAAGTTGAACAATTTTTGTCTTTCACGCCGCCTGGCCTTGTTGAAGCAATTGAGCCGGCTATTTCACTGCAGTACTTTTTCTTCTTTAAGAAAGACGTTGAAAATTTCAATTTTCCGCATGGAGCAGGTGCAAAAATGGGCAAAGGGAAGATGATCAGGCAGGGAAGATGACTACGAGTACCGCGGAGAAAACTTTTAGCAAGTGATCATACCCTCACTTCTGTATACCTAAAAGCAACTGAAATGGGATGTAATGTACGCGACGTAATTCAGTTTTTTTGAAATTTGATAATCCCTTCTTTCTAAGTTAGTCGATTTGCAATGTCAAATAAAGTAGAAAATTGACTAATAAGCGTTAAGTGCATCTTAAAACAGCTGTACGTTAAAAAGCCAAAAGCTTCCTCATCAAATTTAAGTCATCAACAAACAGAATTAAACGTAATCGAATCGCTACTATTTAGAAAGGTGTACTCCATATGCGGGAATACTAAATACATTTTTTTCTGCAGATCTATCAGAAATTTTAGCGCTCATTTCTTTTCAAACCAACTTGCCAACAAACTTTTTTTCGAATTGTGCTTCAACCTCTATAGGCGCCTCTGAAAAGTGGCAGCAGCTGCGGTCTCACAAGTTATTCTCCGTCTCTAGTATGAGTAGCTGGAGACATTTAGCCAGCAATTGGGAAAAAGGGGCTGTTCCAAAAGCAAAAAAGTAGCAGTCAAGATACGACACGCCTTGTTGCAATACTGAATTGCGTTAGCACAAGAGAGAGTTTCAGGTCAGGTTCTGGCTTTCTGGCTGGCTTTTGTTGCGGGGGAAATGCAAATATATTGGGCAATTTTTTAACAATAAGATATTGTGGAATGCATGGCTAGCTTAGTTTTGACCCTGTTCTTAAAACTGTTTTATGGCCCTTCATTGCGTTGTAAAACAAAACAAATTTTAAATGTCGTGTTGCTATTTTAACTTTTTTAAAGCGCAAATAACGCTCAGTGAACAGCTCTACACAGCGCAAATCCATGATGACTTTACTTTAATAAGTTTGATTTTAAAAACTTGTTTTTGTCCCCTACTATTAGTAGCCAGGAAGAGAAATATTTGATTTATATCATCTATTGAAGCATTTTATCTTAATTTTATAACTAAATCAGCTATTAAACCCATTTTTTGTTTGCCAATTAATTTGATGAAAATGAGGAAATTAAAATGATACTACTCGAAGTTAAAGTATTTTGGTACGCAGAAATTATGGACTTGAAAATTTGTTCGTTTTTCAGATACCAATTTATATCATTATATTCACAGAAATGTCAATGAAAGTTGAGAATAAAAACATTACCACAGAAAAAATATTTATAATCAGTACAGTAGTCACTTTCTAAATTGGGATGCAAAAAATTATGCGATATTTTGATCATAGGAATTCCCAATTGATTTCAGCGATTGTTTCGAAGCTCATGGGTCATTAGCTCATGGGAAGCTCATTAAGTTGGGAAACTTAATTGCTTAATTTTTCTTCCTCATAACAGTATAAATTTCTGATTGGTTGAAAATAATCTTTGCATCTCTCTGTGTAATTCTCGTCCCCTCTTTGGCCGCTCCTTCCTAAAAGTCAGCATGCGATTGGCTGAGGAGGTTGCCTGCGCCTCCTCAGCCCTGTTCACCCACCCCACTCCGCCCAAGCCTACAATTAACGCTAAACACTTAGAGCCACACATCAGACAAAACTTAAGGCAGACTTAATGTTGATACAACTATAGCTATAGGTACAACTATAAAAGGGGGAAATATTACAAAAATTATATAAAATTATCCTGTAAGGATGCTTCATTCGTGCTCCAATCCTCAGTCCTCCAGCCGGTTGCCATAGACGGTGCTGGTGTGAGACGCTGGCAGCAGGTGCAGGACAATCACAATGCTGAGCACAGTGCAAGTCAGATAGAATTCAAATAGAAACTTGTCAATCACTTCGGCTATGTACAACCATTTGGCTCTTTCCATTCGATTTAGATCAACTTCGTCGTCGCTTGTGACGGCGCCTCGTCCATCGACTCTATCGAAGCCTTCGGTGAATGCGGCCTCGTGCCATCTGAGCCGCGTGAAGGTGACCGGGCCGAGGAATTGGCGGCTGATTTTCCATAGCCAGAGCGGCACAGCCGGGCACGGGTCGGTGTCGCCACGGCTCTGCACGTGCATCACTATGGTGGCCATGATTAGGGACAGGGAATTCAGCGTCATCACTGTGGTCAGAAATATCCCAATTATGGGAGTAGAATTCGACTCGGGCGTGTTCTCGGCTATCAGCAATTCTAGAAAGTATAAAAATAGAAATACAGTAAGGCCGATCTCGATTTTCTCCGCGATGTGACAGGGTAGCCAGAAGCTGAATAAGGTCAGGATGCAGAGCATGATGCTGGGCGCAATCACTGTGTAGGAATAGTACAGAGCCTTGCGTTCAATATGAATCCGTAGCCGAAGCATGGGATAAGTGAGGTTGTTCAGCGTTCGTTGCAGAGTGCGCTGCATCTGCAGACCGGACACTTTGAGCTCCGAGTGCTCCTCCAGATCTGATTTATCAACTGCGGCACCTTTGCCGGCTGGGACTCGCAAATTAACCTGTCTAGCATCGTAGGTCCACGAGGCGAATACAATATCGCAGAACTGATGATCGAATGGAAAATAGAGTACGTCTACGCTGCACGAACTTTTTATGGTCGACGGAATGTTCCACAGTACGTGACCAGTGTGTCTGACAGCTATGCGACTGTTGTTGTCGAAAATGAAACCGTCGTTTCCATCGGCAGCGTTGTTGTACACGTAGATGTCCGGGAGCCAGACCTCCCCAGCCGGCAGCACCAGCTCCCTCAGGCCGGAATAGTTGCCAGGATTCCAAGTCAGTCGTTCGTCGCGCCACGACTCAACAACAACAACGCTCGTGTGTAGAATTTGATTCTTCTCGTCTAGATCCATCAGTCTGTTGAGCTTGACGCTGAATGTTACATTCAGTACGGAACTGGCTAGGTAGACCGGGCGAGAGCTGGTGTCGTAGTTTCTTGTCAATGCCAGGTACAGATCCTCGTAGCCGCCTGAACGGATAAGTTTCGCTTCTAGAAGAAGCAGTAGGAGGAAGTAACAGGTCAGCATTGGCACCATCCAAACGAAGAAACTTGGTTGTCAGTCAGTGGTGTCTCTTCGGCGAGACGAGGTCAGGCATGAGATTCACAGTGGAGAGCCGTGCACAGAATGAGCGAGTCAGCTCGACGCGAGGATTATTTGTAGGCGGAATTTGTAGAACTTTTTCTTCCCCCATACATAATTCTGCCTATCTCTTTCGCAAGCCCCGTCTCCAGAGGACTAATACGTAGAGATAGAGGGAAAGACAGAGGGAGAGAGAGAGAGGAGATCGGGTCGAAGGATTTCAGAGCGCGGAAAACTGATTTTGTCGTGGTTGAGGGGGGAGTTTCTCTTGCGCACGTTCGTTGGTTTAGCCTATACAGAGTTTGTATATTCGCATAGCTATAAAGCCGAAGAGATCGGGACCAAAGGGAGCTTAGTAAAGAGTAGGATTCCTCTTTTCTAGTTGGGGGAAGGTTCATTACTAGCAGCTATCAGCTAAGTCTATATAGCTACTGTACTAGCTAACTAAATTGCTGCCCGTGCGCCTACAGCATATTCCAAGAGGCCACTTGAACTCTAGGCTAGCTCGTACGATCGGAGGCTACCAGATTAGCTATGGAAACACTATCCAGCATTGCCCGCTTTCATTATCATTTTGTTCTAATTGACTATAGTGGCGATTTTTGGGGGAAAAGACATCGTAGAAAATTTAAACATTCGGGGCTGCTATATATATTTTCTACGATGTGTCTTCACGACGTTGTCTTTTCTACGATGTGTCTTTTCTATGATGTCTTCAGCGCTGTGTCTTTTCTATGATGTGTCTTTACGATCTGTCTTTTCTATGATGTCTTTTCGGCGCTGTATCTTCTCTACGATGTGTCTTCACGACGTTGTCTTTTCTACGATGTGTCTTTTCTATGATATCTTCAGCGATGTGTCTTTTCTATGATGTGTCTTTACGATCTGTCTTTTCTATGATGTCTTTTCGGCGCTGTGTCTTTTCTACGATGTGTCTTCACGACGTTGTCTTTTCTACGCTGTGTCTTTTCAACGATGTGTCTTTACGATGTGTCTTTTCTACGATGTCTTTTCGGCGCTGTATCTTCTCTACGATGTGTCTTTTCTTCGGCACTGTATCTTTTCTACGATGTGTCTTCTCTATGATGTCTTTTCGGCGCTGTATCTTCTCTACGATGTGTCTTCACGACGTTGTCTTTTCTACGATGTCTTTTCGGCGATGTGTCGGGGACTGCTAAATGTATTTTCTACGATGTCTTTTCTACGCTGTGTCTTTTCAACGATGTGTCTTTACGATGTGTCTTTTCTATGATGTCTTTTCGGCGCTGTATCTTCTCTACGATGTGTCTTTTCTTCGGCACTGTATCTTTTCTACGATGTGTCTTCTCTATGATGTCTTTTCGGCGCTGTATCTTCTCTACGATGTGTCTTCACGACGTTGTCTTTTCTACGATGTCTTTTCGGCGATGTGTCGGGGACTGCTAAATGTATTTTCTACGATGTCTTTTCGGCGTTAAGGAATCAGTTGCGTTCGGCGATGTGTCTTTTCGGCATTCTAACCGCACCCCCAAATAGTTTGGAAGATAGTCAATAAAGTTTGTAACCAAATAGATCAGAATGTTGCTTTCTAAATTCGCATTGCTTCCCTAGTCGAGGAGCATTAATAAAGAAAAATTTTTCTAGCGGCTACTTTCAAAAGACCGACACTTTATCAAGCCTATCAATTTGCAGGTAACTATCACTGTTATGGTGTCGATTTTAAACTAATCTCAATAAAAGTTGGTGGCATTGGTGTTCTGCAGTTATAAAATGTGTGCTTAAGAACTTAAAGGCTGAAGGGTTAAAAGTCCGAAACAAAAGTTCTCCATGTTCTATGGCCAAACCAGACTGTAGGGTAAATGAGAATCGAGCCGAGTGACCTGTTGTCTATGTTAAAATCCTAGTAGACGTCAAGCCGGGGAAGGTACGTCCAAGAAGCCATCGAAAGTAAAATAATCCGTCGAATAGAATTCTTTTAGTTGACTGTTTAGCTTAGATTTGCTAGATACAGAAATTTCATCAAATGGGCAGTAACATCTCGTCGAATTCGAGAAGCAGACGAGGCAAAAAGTCTTCAACTAGAGCGTCGTTCAGTCTGAACTCGCAGGTTCGTCAGATTGACCCGTCAAAGAAACGAAAGCAACAGCACGCGTTAAAGACCAGTCAGAGGCGCGGTCAGCTGCAGCAGCCGAATGTCCGTTGCGTCTGCGAGGAATCTGGCAAGCCAAGCTGCAATAGTTGCAGCAGTAGCAGCACCAGCAGCGGAGGCGACGACGTACTGGGTAGCGGCGAATCCTCTTCCCCGACGAACGGCTGCTGCTTCACGGAAACTGAGAGTTCGTTAACAACAACGGCGGATGTGGAAGCTCAACACCAGCAGCTGCAGCAGCAGCAACAACAACAACAACTACAAAAACAACAGCAACAACAACAGCAGCAAAAGCAACCACAGCATGTTGAAACGCTTTTTGGCGGTGATGACGTAGAAACGGACGATAATGACGAATGCTGGCTAACTAAAAACACAAAAGTAAGTTTATAGAATAGTTTTTTTACCCTTATAAGGCACACATAGTGTACACTAACTGACGATGAGAAAGTATGGGCACATGTACATCAGTGTTTGATCGTGTTGCCTGCGTATACGAGTACAGTCTATGGGTGCTATCACGAGTCAGGGAAATAGGCTAGGGTGCAATAATACCTATGGCAAATCAACTCAAACCCACCCCTATTAAAATAAAAAAAAACTCCATGTTTTTAGCTGCAGAATCCAGTGGGAAGATCTGAACAATGCCTGCACGAGTCGGTGATGGTGAATCACCCGGATCAACAGCAGCAGCAGCAGCAGCAGCAGCAGCAGCAGCAACAGCAACAGCAGATCTACTTTAATCGCGACGAGCTTGTAGTCAATCAAAACTTGAATTCTTATTCGAATTGCGGTATTCGATACCAACAGCAACAGCAGCAACAGCAGCCGCAGTCAAGCTACATTGGTTCGAATCCATGCAACAGTAGCTTACAGTATCAGCAGCAGCAGCAGCAGCAGCAGCCGCAGACATGCCACTTCCACCACAGTCAGCCACAGGCTCAGCACCAGCAATTTCAGCAGGAGCAGCACCAGCACCAGCTAGAGCCAACTGATGCGCCGCAGTGTCAGCAGCAAATTTACAATTCCTCAGCAGCGAAATTCGCAGCCGCGGCCATTTCTGCGGCACCGTCAGCAGTTCGCCAGCCGTTTTCTGAGCATGTCGCCGAGAGGCCCGTTGCCGTAGTTAGACAGGCGTCTTCAGCAGCGCCCGGAACTGTTACTTATGGCGGCAATTCGATGCAGCCTCATGCGACTGAGGTTGGTGCATTTGCAATTGTGTAGCTTTTTAGCCTGTCTGCTTCTAAATCTTTTGTCGATCTCAAAGACACTGAAAAATCCCATGGCTAATTTAGCTTGTATAACTACGAGCGTAAATATTGATAGCTTCTTGATTTAGTTAATGTACGTAACTTTCTTAACTGTAACATCATTAATTTAGCTACTGTAACATCCGTAATGTAGCTACTGTAACATCCGTAATGTAGCTACTGTAACATCCGTAATGTAGCTACTGTAACATCCGTAATGTAGCTACTGTAACATCCGTAATGTAGCTACTGTAACATCCGTAATGTAGCTACTGTAACATCCGTAATGTAGCTACTGTAACATCCGTAATGTAGCTACTGTAACATCCGTAATGTAGCTACTGTAACATCCGTAATGTAGCTACTGTAACATCCGTAATGTAGCTACTGTAACATCCGTAATGTAGCTACTGTAACATCCGTAATGTAGCTACTGTAACATCCGTAATGTAGCTACTGTAACATCCGTAATGTAGCTACTGTAACATCCGTAATGTAGCTACTGTAACATCCGTAATGTAGCTACTGTAACATCCGTAATGTAGCTACTGTAACATCCGTAATGTAGCTACTGTAACATCCGTAATGTAGCTACTGTAACATCCGTAATGTAGCTACTGTAACATCCGTAATGTAGCTACTGTAACATCCGTAATGTAGCTACTGTAACATCCGTAATGTAGCTACTGTAACATCCGTAATGTAGCTACTGTAACATCCGTAATGTAGCTACTGTAACATCCGTAATGTAGCTATTGTAACATCCTTAATTTAGCTACTTTAACACCGTTAATTTCTTAATTTCTTTTTTCTCGAAAGATCCTTGTCTTTATTTAGATTAAGATCTTTCCTCCGAAGCGGCTTAAACATCTTGCTATGATTTTAGCTACTTGAAATTTTTTTGTTGCTATAAGATCCTATCAAAGGATTGTTTAAGCAATACGAAGTATCACAAGTTGCATACGCTACAAAGACCTGATAGCCACTAAAGTGCAATCTCCGCGCCGCAGCAGGAGACCACAGTCCGACGCACAGTGTACGTGCCGCAGAATTGGACCAGCGTGATCAGTTTTGTACACGGCAACGATATGGAGGGCATCATGCGTCGCTGTCGAGCCGACATCACCGTCTCCTGCTGCTCCGTTGAATGCAGCCGCCGGGAGAAGGACACCCTGGGCACCGCGCGCAAACGGGCTGTTCACATCTGCGCCAGACGAAATGAAGACATCAGCGCCGCCATCAACGAGCTGATGGTGTCGATGCCGGTGCTGATGAGTCAGCCCGACCTACCGGAACGGTCTTGGCTGAGCGCTGATGCAGACGCGGATGCAGCGACTGGACGGCTGGAATCGAAGCAGCCGGAGCCGCCAGATGCGTCAGTGGCGCAAACTGCCGGTTACGGAGCGGCTCGAGCAAGCGGCGACTTTTCTGGAGTTGAAAGCGGCGCCCCAGGCGGAGGAAACCCGGTCGAGACAATGAGTAAGGCATCAAGGATGCGCTTTTGGCAGTGCTTGAGATGCTTGAATTTTGACTAGCAACCTCAAAATGAGGCTTACATATAATCGAGAAGGTCTTACCTCCTGTTGAATTTTTCCCCATGTTAGTACTTACAGTAGTCAAATAATTTGTCAAGATTGCGCAGATACTTTCCAATCGACGTCAAATTTACCTTGAGGATGCTATTTCAAAGAATGACACGCTATTATAGCATGATAGTCGGAGTTTTAGCCGAGTGTCTAGGGCGCCTGCCTTACGACCGGAAGGTCGTGGGTTCGAGTCCCGGCTCTAGGAGACCATTTGTGCCCTTGAGCAAGGCCACTTAATCCCGCATTGCTTCAGCCCACCCAGCTGAGATCGAGTACCAGTTTGAGCTTGGGTAAATTTTGGGTCGGTGTTGCGGCCCCTGCAGCCTGTCAGGACTGAACAACTGTACACAACACTCGGATGCGCCGCGCAGCTAGCTTCGGCTGTACATTGTAATAACTAAGGCAGAGGCCTCGACTTGGTGCTTAGACGAACCCTTGACTCTCGTCCCACCTGGGGGGGTGGCTATATATTTAGGTGTGCGGTGGCGTGACCACCCACCCCGCACACACCCGCCTATCATTCTGCACAGCGTACATCTGCGCGTGTACACAGCGGGCTACGTACATTTGGTCAAACGATCGGGTGTTTAAATTTATTATTGCTTATTTTTTTATAGCATCATACTGCCTGTGAGTTGTACCTTTCAGGTAATAACCCTTGTAGTTCCTGGATTTCAACTTGAGTTAACCTATGGGCTCCCTTAGCAACAAACTTTACGCGCACTTGAAAGATAAAGCGAGCAATATTTCAAAAAATTGCCATGCACTTGTTATAACTCCCGAGCCACCCCGTCACGAATCGGCAGCAGCGGAGCAGCCCTACTCGGTCGAAGGCCGGCCCGGAGCAGGTCCAATGAGCCGGCGACAATTGAACGAATCGCTGCCTTTAGTGCTGGAACTCGACGTTGAGAATAATTCGTCCGGCCTGCTGCCATTCTTTCCGGGTAGCAACGATCGCCGGGGCGCCGCGATCTCGGCTCGAAGCGGCTGCAGCATCGAGATCACCGAACGCTTGAAGCGTCGACCAAACGGCGAGGAGAGGCGAATAATTCGAGTCCAGGCGCCAAGCATCTCGGCGATGGAAAAGTGCGCCCGTCTGTTGGACTTGCACTTTCCCAGCATGGGCGCCAAGGCGCAGTTCAAAGAATTGCGTGAGCGCGCCGACTCGCGTGCCAAGCAGCTCAGATTTGCTCAGCAATGAGCCCCAGCACCCTGTACTGATGTAATCAATACTGATGAATTCACTAATGTAGTCTGTGTGTGCGTACAACATTTTAGTCACTAATACCTATTGATAATTTTAGAGAATTTTATTATTTTCGAATGCGTACGCTCCTTAGTCTTTGTAGATTGATTTCTCTTAGGTCAAGCAGTCTTTGTTGTTTTATTTATTCGCAGGTTGCTATTAGAATGAAAAAAAATAGTTAAAACTTATAATATATTTAGCTGCCTACCTAAGTCAAAATTCATTATTAAAAATACACGGACGTAAGAAGACGCGTGAATTCTTCTGTCAAACGAATAAATATAAAGTTGGGTCATGGTGCGAATGGTTTCACGCTGAATCACTTTAATGAAGTGTAATAACCCTAAGGAGTGTAATCACTCTGAAGGAGTGTAATCACCCCGAGGGGTGTAATAACCCCGAGGGGTGTAATAACCCCGAAGGAGTGTAATCATCGTGAAGGAGTGTAATCATCGTGAAGGAGTGTAATCATCGTGAAGGAGTGTAATCATCGTGAAGGAGTGTAATCACCCTGAAGGAGTGTAATCACCCTGAAGTAGTGTAATCACCCTGAAGGAGTGTAATCACCCTGAAGGAGTGTAATCACCCTGAAGGAGTGTAATCACCCTGAAGGAGTGTAATCACCCTGAAGGAGTGTAATCACCCTGAAGGAGTGTAATCACCCTGAAGGAGTGTAATCACCCTGAAGGAGTGTAATTAACCTGAAGGAGTGTAATCACCCTGAAGGAGTGTAATTAACCTGAAGGAGTGTAATTAACCTGAAGGAGTGTAATCACCCTGAAGGAGTGTAATCACCCTGGAGGAGTGTAATCACCCTGGAGGAGTGATCAATCAACCTGAAGGAATTTTTTATCCTAAAGGAGTGTAATCACCCTGAAGGAGTGTAATCACCCTGAAGGAGTGTAATCACCCTGGAGGAGTGTAATCACCCTGGAGGAGTGTAATCACCCTGAAGGAGTGTAATCACCCTGAAGGAGTGTAATCATCGTGAAGGAGTGTAATCATCGTGAAGGAGTGTAATCATCGTGAAGGAGTGTAATCACCCTGAAGGAGTGTAATCACCCTGAAGGAGTGTAATCACCCTGAAGGAGTGTAATCACCCTGAAGGAGTGTAATCACCCTGAAGGAGTGTAATTAACCTGAAGGAGTGTAATCACCCTGAAGGATTTTAATCACCCTGAAGGATTGATCAATCAACCTGAAGGAATTTGTCACCTTAAAGAAATATCATAGCGGAGAAGGAACTGACAGAAATTTCATGTGCCAATAAAGGAATATGGGCAACAGGAACATAAGTGCCAATTATATTTCTTAACTGACACTTCTTTCCTTCAATCGAAACGGTAGGTATGGTGTTTGGTGAACTACATAGCAATTAATGAAAAATATGTACGAGCGTATTTCATGTTCATGTTCATGTGATTAGCATTCTAAGCTTGAAATTCAAATGAAAATGAAAATCTGCCAATAAAATTCAGTCCCTAGCTGATTGGCTGAGACGAAAAATCTTCAAAAATAAGACAGCCCATGAGTAGCAGTATGCAAGAAGTGCAACAGCTCATCACTTCGACTTTGAAGCTACATCATCGTAAGCTACTGAAATAGAAGTACACATTTGCCGATCGGCATGACCACTTATCTAGCCGTTGACTGCGGCAGCAACATCACCGACCAACAATGCATTGAGGAACAATGGGGTCAGCCGGCCACCTACAATGTTCCCCAGCTAGCCGCTCTCACTGTAGCTCTGGTGTGCATTTTCTTTATCGGATGCATTGGCAATCTGATCACCTGCATGGTGATTGTGCGCACCCAGTTCATGCGAACTTCTACCAACTTCTACTTGTTCAATTTGAGCGTCTCCGATCTGGTTGTCCTTTGGTCTCGCCTGCCGTTCGACCTGGTTAGCCACTGGAAACGGTACCCGTTCCCGGACAGCCAGCTGCTGTGCATTGGGTCTGGCTTCCTTGCCGAGATGTGCACCTACTGCTCCGCTCTCACCGTCACTGCGCTCACAGTTGAACGGTACTGCGCTATCTGCCACCCCATGCAGGTTTGTGAGGGCTGTTTGCCTTGGGGTTGGCGCCTCCTGGTGTGGGGACTGTGATTCAGTGGGGGCATGGCGCCTCCTGGTGTGGGGGGCTGTGATTCAGTGGGGGCATGGCGCCTCCTGGTGTGGGGGGCTGTGATTCGGGGGGGGCATGGCGCATCCTGGTGTGGGGGCTGTCATTCAGTGGGGGCATGGCGCTTCCTGGTGTGGGGGGCTGTGATTCGGGGGAGGCATGGCGCATCCTGGTGTGGGGGCTGTCATTCAGTGGGGGCATGGCGCTTCCTGGTGTGGGGGCTGTGATTCGGGGGGGGGCATGGCGCATCCTGGTGTGGGGGCTGTCATTCAGTGGGGGCATGGCGCTTCCTGGTGTGGGGGCTGTGATTCGGGGGGGGGGGCATGGCGCATCCTGGTGTGGGGGCTGTCATTCAGTGGGGGCATGGCGCTTCCTGGTGTGGGGGCTGTGATTCGGGGGGGGGCATGGCGCTTCCTGGTATGTGGGCTGTGATTCAGTGGGGGCATGGCGCTTCCTGGTGTGGGGGCTGTGATTCGGGCGGGGGGCATGGCGCTTCCTGGTATGTGGGCTGTGATTCAGTGGGGGCATGGCGCTTCCTGGTGTGTGGGCTGTGATTCGGGGGGGGGGCATGGCGCTTCCTGGTGTGTGGGCTGTGATTCGGGGGGGGCATGGCGCTTCCTGGTGTGTGGGCTGTGATTCGGGGGGGGGCGCTTCCTGGTGTGTGGGCTGTGATTCGGGGGGGGGCGCTTCCTGGTGTGTGGGCTGTGATTCGGGGGGGGCGCTTCCTGGTGTGTGGGCTGTGATTCGTGGGGGGCATGGCGCTTCCTGGTGTGTGGGCTGTGATTCGGGGGGGGCATGGCGCTTCCTGGTGTGTGGGCTGTGATTCGGGGGGGGCATGGCGCTTCCTGGTGTGGGGGGCTGTGATTCGGGGGGGGGCATGGCGCTTCCTGGTGTGTGGGCTGTGATTCGGGGGGGGGCATGGCGCTTCCTGGTGTGTGGGCTGTGATTCGGGGGGGGCATGGCGCTTCCTGGTGTGTGGGCTGTGATTCGGGGGGGGCGCTTCCTGGTGTGTGGGCTGTCATTCAGTGGGGGCATGGCGCCTCCTGGTGTGGGGGGCTGTGATTCGGGGGGGGGGCATGGCGCTTCCTGGTGTGTGGGCTGTGATTCGGGGGGGGGCGCTTCCTGGTGTGTGGGCTGTGATTCGGGGGGGGGCGCTTCCTGGTGTGGGGGCTGTGATTCGGGGGGGGGGCATGGCGCTTCCTGGTGTGTGGGCTGTGATTCGGGGGGCATGGCGCTTCCTGGTGTGTGGGCTGTGATTCGGGGGGGCATGGCGCTTCCTGGTGTGTGGGCTGTGATTCGGGGGGGGCATGGCGCTTTCTGGTGTGTGGGCTGTGATTCGGGGGGGGGGCATGGCGCTTCCTGGTGTGTGGGCTGTGATTCGGGGGGGGCATGGCGCTTCCTGGTGTGTGGGCTGTGATTCGGGGGGGGCGCTTCCTGGTGTGTGGGCTGTGATTCGGGGGGGGGGCGCTTCCTGGTGTGTGGGCTGTGATTCGGGGGGGGGCGCTTCCTGGTGTGTGGGCTGTGATTCGGGGGGGGGGGCATGGCGCTTCCTGGTGTGTGGGCTGTGATTCGGGGGGGGCATGGCGCTTCCTGGTGTGTGGGCTGTGATTCGGGGGGGGGCATGGCGCTTCCTGGTGTGGGGGGCTGTGATTCGGGGGGGGGCATGGCGCTTCCTGGTGTGGGGGCTGTGATTCGGGGGGGGCATGGCGCATCCTAGTGTGGGGGCTGTCATTCAGTGGGGGCATGGCGCCTCCTGGTGTGGGGGCTGTGATTCGGGGGGGGGCATGGCGCTTCCTGGTGTGTGGGCTGTGATTCGGGGGGGGGCGCTTCCTGGTGTGTGGGCTGTGATTCGGGGGGGGGGAGGGCATGGCGCTTCCTGGTGTGTGGGCTGTGATTCGGGGGGGCGCTTCCTGGTGTGTGGGCTGTGATTCGGGGGGGGGGGCGCTTCCTGGTGTGTGGGCTGTGATTCGGGGGGGGGGGGGCATGGCGCTTCCTGGTGTGTGGGCTGTGATTCGGGGGGGGCATGGCGCTTCCTGGTGTGGGGGGCTGTGATTCGGGGGGGGGGCATGGCGCTTCCTGGTGTGGGGGCTGTGATTCGGGGGGGGCATGGCGCATCCTAGTGTGGGGGCTGTCATTCAGTGGGGGCATGGCGCCTCCTGGTGTGGGGGCTGTGATTCGGGGGGGGGCATGGCGCTTCCTGGTGTGTGGGCTGTGATTCGGGGGGGGGCGCTTCCTGGTGTGTGGGCTGTGATTCGGGGGGGGGGCGCTTCCTGGTGTGTGGGCTGTGATTCGGGGGGGGGGCGCTTCCTGGTGTGTGGGCTGTGATTCGGGGGGGGGGGCATGGCGCTTCCTGGTGTGTGGGCTGTGATTCGGGGGGGGCATGGCGCTTCCTGGTGTGTGGGCTGTGATTCGGGGGGGGCATGGCGCTTCCTGGTGTGGGGGGCTGTGATTCGGGGGGGGGCATGGCGCTTCCTGGTGTGGGGGCTGTGATTCGGGGGGGGCATGGCGCATCCTAGTGTGGGGGCTGTCATTCAGTGGGGGCATGGCGCCTCCTGGTGTGGGGGCTGTGATTCGGGGGGGGGCATGGCGCTTCCTGGTGTGTGGGCTGTGATTCGGGGGGGGGCGCTTCCTGGTGTGTGGGCTGTGATTCGGGGGGGGGGAGGGCATGGCGCTTCCTGGTGTGTGGGCTGTGATTCGGGGGGGCGCTTCCTGGTGTGTGGGCTGTGATTCGGGGGGGGGGCGCTTCCTGGTGTGTGGGCTGTGATTCGGGGGGGGGCGCTTCCTGGTGTGTGGGCTGTGATTCGGGGGGGGGCGCTTCCTGGTGTGTGGGCTGTGATTCGGGGGGGCGCTTCCTGGTGTGTGGGCTGTGATTCGGGGGGGGCGCTTCCTGGTGTGTGGGCTGTGATTCGGGGGGCATGGCGCTTCCTGGTGTGTGGGCTGTGATTCGGGGGGCATGGCGCTTCCTGGTGTGTGGGCTGTGATTCGGGGGGGGGCGCTTCCTGGTGTGTGGGCTGTGATTCGGGGGGCATGGCGCTTCCTGGTGTGTGGGCTGTGATTCGGGGGGGCGCTTCCTGGTGTGTGGGCTGTGATTCGGGGGGGGCGCTTCCTGGTGTGTGGGCTGTGATTCGGGGGGGGGGCATGGCGCTTCCTGGTGTGTGGGCTGTGATTCGGGGGGGGGGGCATGGCGCTTCCTGGTGTGTGGGCTGTGATTCGGGGGGGCGCTTCCTGGTGTGTGGGCTGTGATTCGGGGGGGGGGGCGCTTCCTGGTGTGTGGGCTGTGATTCGGGGGGGGCGCTTCCTGGTGTGTGGGCTGTGATTCGGGGGGGGGCGCTTCCTGGTGTGTGGGCTGTGATTCGGGGGGGCGCTTCCTGGTGTGTGGGCTGTGATTCGGGGGGCATGGCGCTTCCTGGTGTGTGGGCTGTGATTCGGGGGGGGGCGCTTCCTGGTGTGTGGGCTGTGATTCGGGGGGCATGGCGCTTCCTGGTGTGTGGGCTGTGATTCGGGGGGGCGCTTCCTGGTGTGTGGGCTGTGATTCGGGGGGGGCGCTTCCTGGTGTGTGGGCTGTGATTCGGGGGGGCGCTTCCTGGTGTGTGGGCTGTGATTCGGGGGGGGCGCTTCCTGGTGTGTGGGCTGTGATTCGGGGGGGGGGGGCATGGCGCTTCCTGGTGTGTGGGCTGTGATTCGGGGGGGCGCTTCCTGGTGTGTGGGCTGTGATTCGGGGGGCATGGCGCTTCCTGGTGTGTGGGCTGTGATTCGGGGGGGCGCTTCCTGGTGTGTGGGCTGTGATGTGGGGGGGGAGGGCATGGCGCTTCCTGGTGTGTGGGCTGTGATTCGGGGGGCATGGCGCTTCCTGGTGTGTGGGCTGTGATTCGGGGGGGGGCGCTTCCTGGTGTGTGGGCTGTGATTCGGGGGGCATGGCGCTTCCTGGTGTGGGGGGCTGTGATTCGGGGGGGCGCTTCCTGGTGTGTGGGCTGTGATTCGGGGGGGCGCTTCCTGGTGTGTGGGCTGTGATTCGGGGGGCATGGCGCTTCCTGGTGTGTGGGCTGTGATTCGGGGGGGCGCTTCCTGGTGTGTGGGCTGTGATTCGGGGGGGCGCTTCCTGGTGTGTGGGCTGTGATTCGGGGGGCATGGCGCTTCCTGGTGTGTGGGCTGTGATTCGGGGGGGCGCTTCCTGGTGTGTGGGCTGTGATTCGGGGGGGGGAGGGCATGGCGCTTCCTGGTGTGTGGGCTGTGATTCGGGGGGCATGGCGCTTCCTGGTGTGTGGGCTGTGATTCGGGGGGGCGCTTCCTGGTGTGTGGGCTGTGATTCGGGGGGGGGGGGGCGCTTCCTGGTGTGTGGGCTGTGATTCGGGGGGCATGGCGCTTCCTGGTGTGTGGGCTGTGATTCGGGGGGGGGCGCTTCCTGGTGTGTGGGCTGTGATTCGGGGGGGGGAGGGCATGGCGCTTCCTGGTGTGTGGGCTGTGATTCGGGGGGCATGGCGCTTCCTGGTGTGTGGGCTGTGATTCGGGGGGGCGCTTCCTGGTGTGTGGGCTGTGATTCGGGGGGGGGGCGCTTCCTGGTGTGTGGGCTGTGATTCGGGGGGCATGGCGCTTCCTGGTGTGTGGGCTGTGATTCGGGGGGGGGCGCTTCCTGGTGTGTGGGCTGTGATTCGGGGGGCATGGCGCTTCCTGGTGTGGGGGGCTGTGATTCGGGGGGGCGCTTCCTGGTGTGTGGGCTGTGATTCGGGGGGGGGGCGCTTCCTGGTGTGTGGGCTGTGATTCGGGGGGCATGGCGCTTCCTGGTGTGGGGGGCTGTGATTCGGGGGGGCGCTTCCTGGTGTGTGGGCTGTGATTCGGGGGGGCGCTTCCTGGTGTGGGGGGCTGTGATTCGGGGGGCATGGCGCTTCCTGGTGTGTGGGCTGTGATTCGGGGGGGCGCTTCCTGGTGTGTGGGCTGTGATTCGGGGGGGCGCTTCCTGGTGTGTGGGCTGTGATTCGGGGGGCATGGCGCTTCCTGGTGTGTGGGCTGTGATTCGGGGGGGGGGCGCTTCCTGGTGTGTGGGCTGTGATTCGGGGGGCATGGCGCTTCCTGGTGTGTGGGCTGTGATTCGGGGGGGGGGCGCTTCCTGGTGTGTGGGCTGTGATTCGGGGGGCATGGCGCTTCCTGGTGTGGGGGGCTGTGATTCGGGGGGGCGCTTCCTGGTGTGTGGGCTGTGATTCGGGGGGGCGCTTCCTGGTGTGGGGGGCTGTGATTCGGGGGGCATGGCGCTTCCTGGTGTGTGGGCTGTGATTCGGGGGGGCGCTTCCTGGTGTGTGGGCTGTGATTCGGGGGGGCGCTTCCTGGTGTGTGGGCTGTGATTCGGGGGGCATGGCGCTTCCTGGTGTGTGGGCTGTGATTCGGGGGGGCGCTTCCTGGTGTGTGGGCTGTGATTCGGGGGGGGGAGGGCATGGCGCTTCCTGGTGTGTGGGCTGTGATTCGGGGGGCATGGCGCTTCCTGGTGTGTGGGCTGTGATTCGGGGGGGCGCTTCCTGGTGTGTGGGCTGTGATTCGGGGGGCATGGCGCTTCCTGGTGTGTGGGCTGTGATTCGGGGGGGCGCTTCCTGGTGTGTGGGCTGTGATTCGGGGGGGGGAGGGCATGGCGCTTCCTGGTGTGTGGGCTGTGATTCGGGGGGCATGGCGCTTCCTGGTGTGTGGGCTGTGATTCGGGGGGGCGCTTCCTGGTGTGTGGGCTGTGATTCGGGGGGGGCATGGCGCTTCCTGGTGTGTGGGCTGTGATTCGGGGGGGCGCTTCCTGGTGTGTGGGCTGTGATTCGGGGGGGGGCGCTTCCTGGTGTGTGGGCTGTGATTCGGGGGGGGGGCATGGCGCTTCCTGGTGTGTGGGCTGTGATTCGGGGGGGGGCATGGCGCTTCCTGGTGTGTGGGCTGTGATTCGGGGGGGGCATGGCGCTTCCTGGTGTGTGGGCTGTGATTCGGGGGGGGCATGGCGCTTCCTGGTGTGTGGGCTGTGATTCGGGGGGGGGGCGCTTCCTGGTGTGTGGGCTGTTATTCGGGGGGGCGCTTCCTGGTGTGTGGGCTGTGATTCGGGGGGGGGGCATGGCGCTTCCTGGTGTGTGGGCTGTGATTCGGGGGGGGGGGCATGGCGCTTCCTGGTGTGTGGGCTGTGATTCGGGGGGGGGGGCATGGCGCTTCCTGGTGTGTGGGCTGTGATTCGGGGGGGGGCGCTTCCTGGTGTGTGGGCTGTTATTCGGGGGGGCGCTTCCTGGTGTGTGGGCTGTGATTCGGGGGGGGGGCGCTTCCTGGTGTGTGGGCTGTGATTCGGGGGGGGCATGGCGCTTCCTGGTGTGTGGGCTGTGATTCGGGGGGGGGGGCGCTTCCTGGTGTGTGGGATGTGATTCGGGGGGGGGCGCTTCCTGGTGTGTGGGCTGTGATTCGGGGGGGGGCATGGCGCTTTTTGAGGGAGGCTGTGTTTCGAAAGGGGGTTGCTTTGTTTCGACAGAGGCCATGTTTTTTTATTGCAGAAGTACTGTTTTCAATTTATTTTAGCATTGATTAGTTTTTTTAGCACCAGACAATGCACGAAAAAGTGCAACACGTCATTAAGCATAACAACAAAGAATGTTTTGACGGGTTTTCATAGCTTGCATTAATTTTACCGTTTACAGCAGGAATGTTAAAAATGGGTAGTTGCTTTGTTAAAAATCTATTGCTTAATAAAAAAACTAAGGCATTGTACGAGTAGTCAGCATTCTAAATAGGACTGATAGAGGACATACACAGATTTATTGCAGAAACCGTCGGTAAAATTAAATATCTCCAGCTAATCAAAAAATTGCTTTCCAGACACAGTAGGCCAATTTCATTTGAATTGGTAACCAAAACGACCACTTGGGATTAAGAAAAATATTTTGGCCAATTTATTATTTTAATTTAATCAAATTTAGCAGACAATTTTCCAAACAATTTTATCAATCCAAAATTAATAACGGCTACTTTATTTGAAAAACATAATTTTATTTTGTCACCCATCTTCAACTGACCGATCGCCAAATTTGTCACCTGTCCTCAACTGACCGATCACCCAATTTGTCACCTGTCCTTAACTGATCGATCGCCCAATTTGTCACCCATCTTCAACTGACCGATCACCCAATTTGTCACCTGTCCTCAACTGACCGATCACCCAATTTGTCACCTGTCCTTAACTGATCGATCGCCCAATTTGTCACCCATCTTCAACTGACCGATCACCCAATTTGTCACCTGTCCTCAACTGACCGATCACCCAATTTGTCACCTGTCCTTAACTGATCGATCGCCCAATTTGTCACCCATCTTCAACTGACCGATCACCCAATTTGTCACCTGTCCTTAACTGATCGATCGCCCAATTTGTCACCCATCTTCAACTGACCGATCACCCAATTTGTCACCTGTCCTCAACTGACCGATCACCCAATTTGTCACCTGTCCTTATCTGGCCGCTCGATAGACTTAATCTGATCTTTCTGATAAATTGTCATCAATATTTAAATTAAGGATCACCCACTATCACCTGTCCCGCATGCATATAAGAGCTGCCACGTGTCTGTCCATGCAGGTGCGCCGCGGCTTGGGTCTCAATCGGGCAGTGAAGGTGATCGCCGCCGCCTGGCTGCTGTCAGCCTGCCTGTCCGGCGTTATGAGCTCCCAGCTAGGCTTCGAAGTCCTTGTTAGAAACTACAACAGCACCGAGCATCTGGACAGAATCCTGGCCGAATCTAGAATCTGCGAGGTGACCAAAACTCGCCGAATTCCCTACTCCTTCTTGGCCTCGTCTCTGCTGCTATTCGTCTGCCCGATGCTGCTCATGGCCTGCATGTACATCCGCATCGGCGCCGCTGTGCACCGTTCGTTGAACCCGCCGCCGAGGAAGAGCTCGGCGGGTTCGGTGCACAGCCACACTAGCGACGAGCAGCGGGCGGTGCAGAAAGCCCGGGGCCGGAAGACCCTGTTGAAGCTGCTCGGTGAGTTGTTCCAAGCTGAACTGCCCTGCTATGCAATGCACGCATCCTTGAGCCCAACAGCGGGGCAATAAACTTCCTGTCAGTCAGGGAGACTCAGCATGGCTAATCCGGGGCCTGGAGTGCCAATCTACTCAAACTGATTCGTCACTGATGTCTCTCGGTACTCTGGAGATGTGGGCGACCACTTGGCTCTTCCCCGATTGATTGGAAAAATGAATTTGGGCCTGATGAAGCACTCCCCGGCGCCCCTCGTTTTCTTACAAGCCCTTGAGCTCCGATGGAGCAATAGTTATTGCTGGCATCGTGTAAGGCAGCTGTGCCTGAAATCCCTGGAGGCGGGTGAAAAAATTTTCTTGGCTGGCAAAAAATTCAATGCCTAGCTGAATGGCAGCCATATAGCTGAGCTAGCTTGCTTCTCTTCGTTATAGTTATGGTTGGAGGGAAAAATTGTCTCGCATTTTTTCTCACTGAAATCGCTCGGCTCATTGAAGTGGGAATTATATTCTCGCCGTGCATAGGATAAATAGGAAAAACACAACACAATAGCTTGTTATTTTTACAGTATACTTGGTAGAAGTATTTAAATTTTTTTAAGTTCAAAGCCCAGAGACTAGAGATAATTTTTTATTGATTGATCATCATGAAACCCTTCAAGACCAACTATAATCCTTCAAGACCAACTATAACCCTTCAAGACCAACTATAACGCTGCAAGACCAACTATAACCCTTCAAGACCAACTATAACCCTTCAAGACCAACTATAACCCTTCAAGACCAACTAAAAGCCTTTAAGACCAACTATAACCCGTCAAGACAAACTATAACGATTCAAGACCAACTATAGCCCTTCTAGGCCAACTATAACCCTTTCAGAGCAACTATAACCCTTCAAGATTAACTATAAGCATTCAAGGCCAACTATGACGTTTCAAAAGCCAACTATAACCCTTTCAGAGCAACTATAACCTTTCAAGACCAGATATAACCCTTCAAGACCAACTATAACCCTTCAAGACCAACTAAAAGCCTTTAAGACCAACTATAACCCTTCAAGACCAACTATAACTCTTTAAGACCAGCTATAACCCTTCAAGACCAACTATAACCCTTCAAGACCAACTATAACCCTTCAAGACCAACTAAAAGCCTTTAAGACCAACTATAACACTTCAAGACCAACTATAACCCTTTAAGACCAACTATAACCCTTTAAGACCAACTATAACCCTTTAAGACCAACTATAACCCTTTAAGACCAACTATAACCCTTCAAGACCAACTATAACACTTCAAGACCAACTATAACCCTTTAAGACCAACTATAACCCTTTAAGACCAACTATAACCCTTTAAGACCAACTATAACTCTTCAAGACCAACTATAACACTTCAAGACCAACTATAACCCTTTAAGACCAACTATAACCCTTTAAGACCAACTATAACCCTTCAAGACCAACTATAACCCTTCAAGACCAACTATAACTCTTTAAGACCATATCTATTGTGTTTTAAGGCTCTTAAGTAGCATTAAAACTACATATGACCAGTTTTCGGACCATCCTAATTTTTTTACAAAATAACCGCCATTCCAGTCGGCATAGTGCTGGCCTTCTTCCTCTGCTACGCCCCGTTCCATCTGTCTCGCATCCTGGCTGAAGCCGTGCCAAAAGAGGCATTCTGTCGCGACTGCTGCATCACTCGAGTCCAGCAGGCCCTGTTCCACATCTCCGGCCCGCTGTTCTTCGGCTCATCAATTGCCAATCCGATTCTGTACAATTTGATGTCGCTAAAATTTCGCCGGGCCTTCACCGGCGTCATGCTCAGATTAATTCGACGCCAGCAGCCGCACAGCGTCAGACAGCTGGTGGAGGTGCCCGGCAGCTGCAGGATGCGCCGACTCAACGGCGGCGGCACTCGAGCCCTGCGCCAGCTCCGCAGAGCGGACGCCGCCAACGATCAAGACGGCGGCATGCGACTGCAGCGAATGCAGAGGCGCGCGCTCGAGATTCCCCTGGGCGCGTCGAGGCCACCACGGAACGGCGCCTTGGGTAGCAACAACAGCAGCAACAACAGCAACTGCCAGAACAACAACAATGCCAGACACAGCAGCCGCACAGACAGCAGCAGCAGCAACAAGCGGGGACAGTCCGGCGCCGCTTGCAACTGGCGTCGGCATCTTCAAGAACGACGTCGGAAGCGTCAGAATGAGACGCTAGAGTCACACGGTGTCATCGACGGCAGGTGCGGCGTGGGTGTCGGCGGTGGCAGCGACTCACAGACGTCGCCGATTCGCCCAAGACGTCAATTTGAAGGAAGAAATCTCAATTGCTGCGAAGACCCGTTCAGCGCGCAGAGACTTTCAGCTGAGACCAAGTGAAAAGGGCTAACTTAACACTATTGCAGCGATTACTTTATCTTTTGTTTTAGTAATAATAATGATAAATAAATTTAGACACCCGACCTTTCGACCAGATGTACAGCCCAAGGCACAGCCGCAGCTAGTTGCGCGGCGCATCCGAGGGCTGTGTACAGCTGCTCAGTCCTGACGGACTGGAGGGGCCGCAACACCCACCCTAAATTTACCCAGCTCAAACTGGTACCCAATCTCAGCTGGGTGGACTGAAGCAATGCGGGATTAAGTGGCCTTGCTCAAGGCACAAATTGTCTCCTAGGGCCGGGACTCGAACCCACGACCTTCCGGTCATGAGCAGATGCCCTAGCCACTAAGCTAAAACTCTTTTTCTCTTTAAAAGAAAAGGAATATTTAATCCCCAGCTTGTACGAGTTTTTATGGATATAGAATGCAGACTTTAAGGCTTGAAATCAAGGTAGATTTCACGAATTTCTTATCTGTCTATAATGCTTTAGGAAAATTGAAACCATTTTGATAGTATTTTTTTGCACTGCATTCGACGTTAATGTTACCATAGTTTGTGCATACCTTTTAGTAATTATTTCGTAATTAAATTTTCTGCAATATTTATCAAACTTTATTAGTTGATAGTAAATTTACCGATCAAAGATGCACTTCAAAAATGAAAAAAACTGACCCCTAAATTTTTTTCCTGAAAAATTTCTGCTTTTTGTCAATTCAGCCCGTCAATTTAGACAGGGCTAAATAATATAGTGAGGCAAGAATTCTCTAAACCTGTGTCTTTTGTTAAATTCTTTTTAGCCTGAAAAGTGCTTTGCTCTTTAAATGCGTCTTGTTGAATGAGGTGCAAATGAGCAGGTGTTCTACAGAAGATGTATAGTTTCCTTCAAATGATTCTTTTATAGGGCAGTCTTGCAAATCTGTACTTTTTCATCTGTAGGACTCTTGAAATTAAGCGACAAAAGCACTCAAGCAGTTCATAACTGTGCAAAATTTAAAATCATTAGATTTAGAAAAACTTAAGCCAACTCAAGTATTTGTGCAAATGAGAAAGCTTCCGAACTAGCAAACTATAGAATCTGTGCTAATAAGGAAGCTTCCGAACTAGAAAAGTCAAGCATCTGTGCAAATAAGGAAGCTTTCGAACTAGCAAACTATAGAATATGTGCAAATGAGGAAGCTTCCGTACTAACAAACTATAGAATCCGTGCAAATGAGGAAGCATCCGAACTAGAAAAGTCAAGCATCTGTGCAAATGAGGAAGCATCCGGACTAGAAAAGTCAAGCAATCTGTGCAAAAGAGGAAGCTTCCGAACTAGAAAAGTCAAGCAATCTGTGCAAATAAGGAAGCTTCCGAACTAGAAAAGTCAAGCAATCTGTGCAAATAAGGAAGCTTCCGAACTAGAAAGTCAAGCGATCTGTGCAAACAAGGAAGCATCCGAACTAGAAAACTATAGCATCTGTGCAAATGAGGAAGCTTCCGAACTAGAAAGGTCAAGCATTTGTGCAAATGAGGAAGCTTCCGAACTAGCAAACTATATAATATGTGCAAATGAGGAAGCTTCCGTACTAACAAACTAAAGAATCTGTGCAAATGAGGAAGCTTCCGAACTAGAAAAGTCAAGCAATCTGTGCAAATGAGGAAGCTTCCGAACTAGAAAAGTCAAGCAATCTGTGCAAATGAGGAAGCTTCCGAACTAGAAAAGTCAAGCAATCTGTGCAAATGAGGAAGATTCCGAACTAGAAAACTATAGCATCTGTGCAAATGAGGAAGCATCCGGACTAGAAAAGTCAAGCATCTGTGCAAATAAGGAAGCTTCCGAACTAGAAAATTCAAGCAATCTGTGCAAATGAGGAAGCATCCGAACTAGAAAAGTCAAGCAATCTGTGCAAATGAGGAAGCTTCCGAACTAGAAAAGTCAAGCAATCTGTGCAAATAAGGAAGCATCCGGACTAGAAAAGTCAAGCATCTGTGTAAATAAGGAAGCATTCGAACTAGAAAAGTCAAGCAATCTGTGCAAATGAGGAAGTTTCCGAACTAGAAAAGTCAAGCAATCTGTGCAAAAGAGGAAGCTTCCGAACTAGAAAACTATAGCATCTGTGCAAATGAGGAAGCTTCCGAACTAGAAAAGTCAAGCAATCTGTGCAAATGAGGAAGCTTCCGAACTAGAAAAGTCAAGCAATCTGTGCAAATGAGGAAGCTTCCGAACTAGAAAAGTCAAGCAATCTGTGCAAATGAGGAAGATTCCGAACTAGAAAACTATAGCATCTGTGCAAATGAGGAAGCATCCGGACTAGAAAAGTCAAGCATCTGTGCAAATAAGGAAGCTTCCGAACTAGAAAATTCAAGCAATCTGTGCAAATGAGGAAGCTTCCGAACTAGAAAAGTCAAGCAATCTGTGCAAATGAGGAAGCTTCCGAACTAGAAAGGTCAAGCATTTGTGCAAATGAGGAAGCTTCCGAACTAGAAAACTATAGCATCTGTGCAAATGAGGAAGCATCCGGACTAGAAAAGTCAAGCATCTGTGCAAATGAGGAAGCTTCCGAACTAGAAAATTCAAGCAATCTGTGCAAATGAGGAAGCTTCCGAACTAGAAAACTATAGCATCTGTGCAAATGAGGAAGCATCCGGACTAGAAAAGTCAAGCATCTGTGCAAATGAGGAAGCTTCCGAACTAGAAAAGTCAAGCAATCTGTGCAAATAAGGAAGCTTCCGAACTAGAAAAGTCAAGCAATCTGTGCAAATAAGGAAGCTTCCGAACTAGAAAACTATAGCATCTGTGCAAATGAGGAAGCTTCCGAACTAGAAAACTATAGCATCTGTGCAAAAGAGGAAGCTTCCGAACTAGAAAACTATAGCATCTGTGCAAATGAGGAAGCTTCCGAACTAGAAAAGTCAAGCATCTGTGCAAATGAGGAAGCTTCCGAACTAGAAAAGTCAAGCAATCTGTGCAAATGAGGAAGCTTCCGAACTAGAAAAGTCAAGCAATCTGTGCAAATAAGGAAGCTTCCGAACTAGAAAAGTCAAGCATTTGTGCAAATGAGGAAGCTTTCGAACAAGAAAACTAGCATCTGTGCAAATGAGGAAGCTTCCGAACTAGAAGACTAGCATCTGTGCAATTGAGGAAGCTTCCGAACTAGAAAGGTCAAGCATTTGTGCAAATGAGGAAGCTTCCGAACTAGCAAACTATAGAATATGTGCAAATGAGGAAGCTTCCGTACTAACAAACTATAGAATCTGTGCAAATGAGGAAGCTTCCGAACTAGCAAACTATAGAATATGTGCAAATGAGGAAGCTTCCGTACTAACAAACTATAGAATCTGTGCAAATGAGGAAGCTTCCGTACTAACAAACTAAAGAATCTGTGCAAATGAGGAAGCTTCCGAACTAGAAAAGTCAAGCAATCAGTGCAAATAAGGAAGCATCCGAACTAGAAAAGTCAAGCAATCTGTGCAAATAAGGAAGCATCCGAACTAGAAAAGTCAAGCAATCTGTGCAAATAAGGAAGCATCCGAACTAGAAAAGTCAAGCAATCTGTGCAAATAAGGAAGCTTCCGAACTAGAAAAGTCAAGCATTTGTGCAAATGAGGAAGCTTTCGAACAAGAAAACTAGCATCTGTGCAAATGAGGAAGCTTCCGAACTAGAAGACTAGCATCTGTGCAAATGAGGAAGCTTCCGAACTAGAAAGGTCAAGCATTTGTGCAAATGAGGAAGCTTCCGAACTAGCAAACTATAGAATATGTGCAAATGAGGAAGCTTCCGTACTAACAAACTATAGAATCTGTGCAAATGAGGAAGCTTCCGTACTAACAAACTAAAGAATCTGTGCAAATGAGGAAGCTTCCGAACTAGAAAAGTCAAGCAATCAGTGCAAATAAGGAAGCATCCGAACTAGAAAAGTCAAGCAATCTGTGCAAATAAGGAAGCATCCGAACTAGAAAAGTCAAGCAATCTGTGCAAATAAGGAAGCATCCGAACTAGAAAAGTCAAGCAATCTGTGCAAATAAGGAAGCATCCAAACTAGAAAACTAGCATCTGTGCAAATGAGGAAGCTTCCGAACTAGAAAGGTCAAGCATTTGTGCAAATGAGGAAGCTTCCGAACTAGCAAACTATATAATATGTGCAAATGAGGAAGCTTCCGAACTAGAAAAGTCAAGCATCTGTGCAAATGAGGAAGCTTCCAAACTAGAAAATTCAAGCAATCTGTGCAAATGAGGAAGCTTCCGAACTAGAAAAGTCAAGCAATCTGTGCAAATGAGGAAGTTTCCGGACTAGAAAAGTCAAGCATCTGTGCAAATGAGGAAGCTTCCGAACTAGAAAAGTCAAGCAATCTGTGCAAATAAGGAAGCTTCCGAACTAGAAAAGTCAAGCAATCTGTGCAAATAAGGAAGCTTCCGAACTAGAAAACTATAGCATCTGTGCAAATGAGGAAGCTTCCGAACTAGAAAACTATAGCATCTGTGCAAATGAGGAAGCTTCCGAACTAGAAAACTATAGCATGTGTGCAAATGAGGAAGCTTCCGAACTAGAAAACTATAGCATCTGTGCAAATGAGGAAGCTTCCGAACTAGAAAAGTCAAGCAATCTGTGCAAATGAGGAAGCTTCCGAACTAGAAAAGTCAAGCATTTGTGCAAATGAGGAAGCTTTCGAACAAGAAAACTAGCATCTGTGCAAATGAGGAAGCTTCCAAACTAGAAGACTAGCATCTGTGCAAATGAGGAAGCTTCCGAACTAGAAAGGTCAAGCATTTGTGCAAATGAGGAAGCTTCCCAACTAGCAAACTATAGAATATGTGCAAATGAGGAAGCTTCCGTACTAACAAACTATAGAATCTGTGCAAATGAGGAAGCTTCCGAACTAGCAAACTATAGAATATGTGCAAATGAGGAAGCTTCCGTACTAACAAACTATAGAATCTGTGCAAATGAGGAAGCTTCCGTACTAACAAACTAAAGAATCTGTGCAAATGAGGAAGCTTCCGAACTAGAAAAGTCAAGCAATCAGTGCAAATAAGGAAGCATCCGAACTAGAAAAGTCAAGCAATCTGTGCAAATAAGGAAGCATCCGAACTAGAAAAGTCAAGCAATCTGTGCAAATAAGGAAGCATCCGAACTAGAAAAGTCAAGCAATCAGTGCAAATGAGGAAGCTTCCGAACTAGAAAACTATAGCATCTGTGCAAATAAGGAAGCATCCAAACTAGAAAATTCAAGCAATCTGTGCAAATGAGGAAGCTTCCGAACTAGAAAAGTCAAGCAATCTGTGCAAATAAGGAAGCATCCGAACTAGAAAAGTCAAGCATCTGTGTAAATAAGGAAGCATCCGAACTAGAAAAGTCAAGCAATCTGTGCAAAAGAGGAAGCTTCCGAACTAGAAAAGTCAAGCAATCTGTGCAAATGAGGAAGCTTCAAAACTAGAAAAGTCAAGCAATCTGTGCAAATGAGGAAGCTTCCGAACTAGAAAAGTCAAGCAATCTGTGCAAATGAGGAAGCTTCCGAACTAGAAAAGTCAAGCAATCTGTGCAAATGAGGAAGCTTCCGAACTAGAAAAGTCAAGCAATCTGTGCAAATGAGGAAGCTTCCGAACTAGAAAACTATAGCATCTGTGCAAATGAGGAAGCATCCGGACTAGAAAAGTCAAGCATCTGTGCAAATGAGGAAGCTTCCGAACTAGAAAAGTCAAGCAATCTGTGCAAATGAGGAAGCTTCCGAACTAGAAAACTATAGCATCTGTGCAAATGAGGAAGCATCCGGACTAGAAAAGTCAAGCATCTGTGCAAATGAGGAAGCTTCCGAACTAGAAAAGTCAAGCAATCTGTGCAAATAAGGAAGCTTCCGAACTAGAAAAGTCAAGCAATCTGTGCAAATAAGGAAGCTTCCGAACTAGAAAACTATAGCATCTGTGCAAATGAGGAAGCTTCCGAACTAGAAAACTATAGCATCTGTGCAAATGAGGAAGCTTCCGAACTAGAAAAGTCAAGCATTTGTGCAAATGAGGAAGCTTTCGAACAAGAAAACTAGCATCTGTGCAAATGAGGAAGCTTCCGAACTAGAAGACTAGCATCTGTGCAAATGAGGAAGCTTCCGAACTAGAAAGGTCAAGCATTTGTGCAAATGAGGAAGCTTCCGAACTAGCAAACTATAGAATATGTGCAAATGAGGAAGCTTCCGTACTAACAAACTATAGAATCTGTGCAAATGAGGAAGCTTCCGAACTAGCAAACTATAGAATATGTGCAAATGAGGAAGCTTCCGTACTAACAAACTATAGAATCTGTGCAAATGAGGAAGCTTCCGTACTAACAAACTAAAGAATCAGTGCAAATGAGGAAGCTTCCGAACTAGAAAAGTCAAGCAATCAGTGCAAATAAGGAAGCATCCGAACTAGAAAAGTCAAGCAATCTGTGCAAATAAGGAAGCATCCGAACTAGAAAAGTCAAGCAATCTGTGCAAATAAGGAAGCATCCGAACTAGAAAAGTCAAGCAATCAGTGCAAATGAGGAAGCTTCCGAACTAGAAAACTATAGCATCTGTGCAAATAAGGAAGCATCCAAACTAGAAAATTCAAGCAATCTGTGCAAATGAGGAAGCTTCCGAACTAGAAAAGTCAAGCAATCTGTGCAAATAAGGAAGCATCCGAACTAGAAAAGTCAAGCATCTGTGTAAATAAGGAAGCATCCGAACTAGAAAAGTCAAGCAATCTGTGCAAATGAGGAAGTTTCCGAACTAGAAAAGTCAAGCAATCTGTGCAAAAGAGGAAGCTTCCGAACTAGAAAAGTCAAGCAATCTGTGCAAATGAGGAAGCTTCAAAACTAGAAAAGTCAAGCAATCTGTGCAAATGAGGAAGCTTCCAAACTAGAAAACTATAGCATCTGTGCAAATGAGGAAGCTTCCGAACTAGAAAACTATAGCATCTGTGCAAATGAGGAAGCTTCCGAACTAGAAAACTATAGCATCTGTGCAAATGAGGAAGCTTCCGAACTAGAAAAGTCAAGCAATCTGTGCAAATAAGGAAGCTTCCGAACTAGAAAAGTCAAGCATTTGTGCAAATGAGGAAGCTTCCGAACAAGAAAACTAGCATCTGTGCAAATGAGGAAGCTTCCGAACTAGAAAACTAGCATCTGTGCAAATGAGGAAGCTTCCGAACTAGAAAGGTCAAGCATTTGTGCAAATGAGGAAGCTTCCGAACTAGCAAACTATAGAATATGTACAAATGAGGAAGCTTCCGTACTAACAAACTATAGAATCTGTGCAAATGAGGAAGCTTCCGAACTAGCAAACTATAGAATATGTGCAAATGAGGAAGCTTCCGTACTAACAAACTATAGAATCTGTGCAAATGAGGAAGCTTCCGTACTAACAAACTATAGAATCTGTGCAAATGAGGAAGCTTCCGTACTACCAAACTATAGAATCTGTGCAAATGAGGAAGCTTCCGAACTAGAAAAGTCAAGCAATCTGTGCAAATGAGGAAGCTTCCGAACTAGAAAAGTCAAGCATTTGTGCAAATGAGGAAGCTTTCGAACAAGAAAACTAGCATCTGTGCAAATGAGGAAGCTTCCAAACTAGAAGACTAGCATCTGTGCAAATGAGGAAGCTTCCGAACTAGAAAGGTCAAGCATTTGTGCAAATGAGGAAGCTTCCGAACTAGCAAACTATAGAATATGTGCAAATGAGGAAGCTTCCGTACTAACAAACTATAGAATCTGTGCAAATGAGGAAGCTTCCGAACTAGCAAACTATAGAATATGTGCAAATGAGGAAGCTTCCGTACTAACAAACTATAGAATCTGTGCAAATGAGGAAGCTTCCGTACTAACAAACTAAAGAATCTGTGCAAATGAGGAAGCTTCCGAACTAGAAAAGTCAAGCAATCAGTGCAAATAAGGAAGCATCCGAACTAGAAAAGTCAAGCATTTGTGCAAATGAGGAAGCTTCCGAACTAGCAAACTATAGAATATGTACAATTGAGGAAGCTTCCGTACTAACAAACTATAGAATCTGTGCAAATGAGGAAGCTTCCGAACTAGCAAACTATAGAATATGTGCAAATGAGGAAGCTTCCGTACTAACAAACTATAGAATCTGTGCAAATGAGGAAGCTTCCGTACTAACAAACTATAGAATCTGTGCAAATGAGGAAGCTTCCGAACTAGCAAACTATAGAATATGTGCAAATGAGGAAGCTTCCGTACTAACAAACTATAGAATCTGTGCAAATGAGGAAGCTTCCGAACTAGCAAACTATAGAATATGTGCAAATGAGGAAGCTTCCGTACTAACAAACTATAGAATCTGTGCAAATGAGGAAGCTTCCGTACTAACAAACTATAGAATCTGTGCAAATGAGGAAGCTTCCGTACTACCAAACTATAGAATCTGTGCAAATGAGGAAGCTTCCGAACTAGAAAAGTCAAGCAATCTGTGCAAATGAGGAAGCTTCCGAACTAGAAAAGTCAAGCATTTGTGCAAATGAGGAAGCTTTCGAACAAGAAAACTAGCATCTGTGCAAATGAGGAAGCTTCCAAACTAGAAGACTAGCATCTGTGCAAATGAGGAAGCTTCCGAACTAGAAAGGTCAAGCATTTGTGCAAATGAGGAAGCTTCCGAACTAGCAAACTATAGAATATGTGCAAATGAGGAAGCTTCCGTACTAACAAACTATAGAATCTGTGCAAATGAGGAAGCTTCCGAACTAGCAAACTATAGAATATGTGCAAATGAGGAAGCTTCCGTACTAACAAACTATAGAATCTGTGCAAATGAGGAAGCTTCCGTACTAACAAACTAAAGAATCTGTGCAAATGAGGAAGCTTCCGAACTAGAAAAGTCAAGCAATCAGTGCAAATAAGGAAGCATCCGAACTAGAAAAGTCAAGCAATCTGTGCAAATAAGGAAGCATCCGAACTAGAAAAGTCAAGCAATCTGTGCAAATAAGGAAGCATCCGAACTAGAAAAGTCAAGCAATCAGTGCAAATGAGGAAGCTTCCGAACTAGAAAACTATAGCATCTGTGCAAATAAGGAAGCATCCAAACTAGAAAATTCAAGCAATCTGTGCAAATGAGGAAGCTTCCGAACTAGAAAACTATAGCATCTGTGCAAATGAGGAAGCATCCGGACTAGAAAAGTCAAGCATCTGTGCAAATGAGGAAGCTTCCGAACTAGAAAAGTCAAGCAATCTGTGCAAATAAGGAAGCTTCCGAACTAGAAAAGTCAAGCAATCTGTGCAAATAAGGAAGCTTCCGAACTAGAAAACTATAGCATCTGTGCAAATGAGGAAGCTTCCGAACTAGAAAACTATAGCATCTGTGCAAATGAGGAAGCTTCCGAACTAGAAAACTATAGCATCTGTGCAAATGAGGAAGCTTCCGAACTAGAAAAGTCAAGCATCTGTGCAAATGAGGAAGCTTCCGAACTAGAAAAGTCAAGCAATCTGTGCAAATGAGGAAGCTTCCGAACTAGAAAAGTCAAGCATTTGTGCAAATGAGGAAGCTTTCGAACAAGAAAACTAGCATCTGTGCAAATGAGGAAGCTTCCAAACTAGAAGACTAGCATCTGTGCAAATGAGGAAGCTTCCGAACTAGAAAGGTCAAGCATTTGTGCAAATGAGGAAGCTTCCGAACTAGCAAACTATAGAATATGTGCAAATGAGGAAGCTTCCGTACTAACAAACTATAGAATCTGTGCAAATGAGGAAGCTTCCGAACTAGCAAACTATAGAATATGTGAAAATGAGGAAGCTTCCGTACTAACAAACTATAGCATCTGTGCAAATAAGGAAGCATCCAAACTAGAAAATTCAAGCAATCTGTGCAAATGAGGAAGCTTCCGAACTAGAAAAGTCAAGCAATCTGTGCAAATAAGGAAGCATCCGGACTAGAAAAGTCAAGCATCTGTGTAAATAAGGAAGCATTCGAACTAGAAAAGTCAAGCAATCTGTGCAAATGAGGAAGTTTCCGAACTAGAAAAGTCAAGCAATCTGTGCAAAAGAGGAAGCTTCCGAACTAGAAAACTATAGCATCTGTGCAAATGAGGAAGCTTCCGAACTAGAAAAGTCAAGCAATCTGTGCAAATGAGGAAGCTTCCGAACTAGAAAAGTCAAGCAATCTGTGCAAATGAGGAAGCTTCCGAACTAGAAAAGTCAAGCAATCTGTGCAAATGAGGAAGATTCCGAACTAGAAAACTATAGCATCTGTGCAAATGAGGAAGCATCCGGACTAGAAAAGTCAAGCATCTGTGCAAATAAGGAAGCTTCCGAACTAGAAAATTCAAGCAATCTGTGCAAATGAGGAAGCATCCGAACTAGAAAAGTCAAGCAATCTGTGCAAATGAGGAAGCTTCCGAACTAGAAAGGTCAAGCATTTGTGCAAATGAGGAAGCTTCCGAACTAGAAAACTATAGCATCTGTGCAAATGAGGAAGCATCCGGACTAGAAAAGTCAAGCATCTGTGCAAATGAGGAAGCTTCCGAACTAGAAAATTCAAGCAATCTGTGCAAATGAGGAAGCTTCCGAACTAGAAAACTATAGCATCTGTGCAAATGAGGAAGCATCCGGACTAGAAAAGTCAAGCATCTGTGCAAATGAGGAAGCTTCCGAACTAGAAAAGTCAAGCAATCTGTGCAAATAAGGAAGCTTCCGAACTAGAAAAGTCAAGCAATCTGTGCAAATAAGGAAGCTTCCGAACTAGAAAACTATAGCATCTGTGCAAATGAGGAAGCTTCCGAACTAGAAAACTATAGCATCTGTGCAAAAGAGGAAGCTTCCGAACTAGAAAACTATAGCATCTGTGCAAATGAGGAAGCTTCCGAACTAGAAAAGTCAAGCATCTGTGCAAATGAGGAAGCTTCCGAACTAGAAAAGTCAAGCAATCTGTGCAAATGAGGAAGCTTCCGAACTAGAAAAGTCAAGCAATCTGTGCAAATAAGGAAGCTTCCGAACTAGAAAAGTCAAGCATTTGTGCAAATGAGGAAGCTTTCGAACAAGAAAACTAGCATCTGTGCAAATGAGGAAGCTTCCGAACTAGAAGACTAGCATCTGTGCAATTGAGGAAGCTTCCGAACTAGAAAGGTCAAGCATTTGTGCAAATGAGGAAGCTTCCGAACTAGCAAACTATAGAATATGTGCAAATGAGGAAGCTTCCGTACTAACAAACTATAGAATCTGTGCAAATGAGGAAGCTTCCGAACTAGCAAACTATAGAATATGTGCAAATGAGGAAGCTTCCGTACTAACAAACTATAGAATCTGTGCAAATGAGGAAGCTTCCGTACTAACAAACTAAAGAATCTGTGCAAATGAGGAAGCTTCCGAACTAGAAAAGTCAAGCAATCAGTGCAAATAAGGAAGCATCCGAACTAGAAAAGTCAAGCAATCTGTGCAAATAAGGAAGCATCCGAACTAGAAAAGTCAAGCAATCTGTGCAAATAAGGAAGCATCCGAACTAGAAAAGTCAAGCAATCTGTGCAAATAAGGAAGCTTCCGAACTAGAAAAGTCAAGCATTTGTGCAAATGAGGAAGCTTTCGAACAAGAAAACTAGCATCTGTGCAAATGAGGAAGCTTCCGAACTAGAAGACTAGCATCTGTGCAAATGAGGAAGCTTCCGAACTAGAAAGGTCAAGCATTTGTGCAAATGAGGAAGCTTCCGAACTAGCAAACTATAGAATATGTGCAAATGAGGAAGCTTCCGTACTAACAAACTATAGAATCTGTGCAAATGAGGAAGCTTCCGTACTAACAAACTAAAGAATCTGTGCAAATGAGGAAGCTTCCGAACTAGAAAAGTCAAGCAATCAGTGCAAATAAGGAAGCATCCGAACTAGAAAAGTCAAGCAATCTGTGCAAATAAGGAAGCATCCGAACTAGAAAAGTCAAGCAATCTGTGCAAATAAGGAAGCATCCGAACTAGAAAAGTCAAGCAATCAGTGCAAATGAGGAAGCTTCCGAACTAGAAAACTATAGCATCTGTGCAAATAAGGAAGCATCCAAACTAGAAAATTCAAGCAATCTGTGCAAATGAGGAAGCTTCCGAACTAGAAAAGTCAAGCAATCTGTGCAAATAAGGAAGCATCCGAACTAGAAAAGTCAAGCATCTGTGTAAATAAGGAAGCATCCGAACTAGAAAAGTCAAGCAATCTGTGCAAAAGAGGAAGCTTCCGAACTAGAAAAGTCAAGCAATCTGTGTAAATGAGGAAGCTTCAAAACTAGAAAAGTCAAGCAATCTGTGCAAATGAGGAAGCTTCCGAACTAGAAAAGTCAAGCAATCTGTGCAAATGAGGAAGCTTCCGAACTAGAAAAGTCAAGCAATCTGTGCAAATGAGGAAGCTTCCGAACTAGAAAAGTCAAGCAATCTGTGCAAATGAGGAAGCTTCCGAACTAGAAAACTATAGCATCTGTGCAAATGAGGAAGCATCCGGACTAGAAAAGTCAAGCATCTGTGCAAATGAGGAAGCTTCCGAACTAGAAAAGTCAAGCAATCTGTGCAAATGAGGAAGCTTCCGAACTAGAAAACTATAGCATCTGTGCAAATGAGGAAGCATCCGGACTAGAAAAGTCAAGCATCTGTGCAAATGAGGAAGCTTCCGAACTAGAAAAGTCAAGCAATCTGTGCAAATAAGGAAGCTTCCGAACTAGAAAAGTCAAGCAATCTGTGCAAATAAGGAAGCTTCCGAACTAGAAAACTATAGCATCTGTGCAAATGAGGAAGCTTCCGAACTAGAAAACTATAGCATCTGTGCAAATGAGGAAGCTTCCGAACTAGAAAAGTCAAGCATTTGTGCAAATGAGGAAGCTTTCGAACAAGAAAACTAGCATCTGTGCAAATGAGGAAGCTTCCGAACTAGAAGACTAGCATCTGTGCAAATGAGGAAGCTTCCGAACTAGAAAGGTCAAGCATTTGTGCAAATGAGGAAGCTTCCGAACTAGCAAACTATAGAATATGTGCAAATGAGGAAGCTTCCGTACTAACAAACTATAGAATCTGTGCAAATGAGGAAGCTTCCGAACTAGCAAACTATAGAATATGTGCAAATGAGGAAGCTTCCGTACTAACAAACTATAGAATCTGTGCAAATGAGGAAGCTTCCGTACTAACAAACTAAAGAATCAGTGCAAATGAGGAAGCTTCCGAACTAGAAAAGTCAAGCAATCAGTGCAAATAAGGAAGCATCCGAACTAGAAAAGTCAAGCAATCTGTGCAAATAAGGAAGCATCCGAACTAGAAAAGTCAAGCAATCTGTGCAAATAAGGAAGCATCCGAACTAGAAAAGTCAAGCAATCAGTGCAAATGAGGAAGCTTCCGAACTAGAAAACTATAGCATCTGTGCAAATAAGGAAGCATCCAAACTAGAAAATTCAAGCAATCTGTGCAAATGAGGAAGCTTCCGAACTAGAAAAGTCAAGCAATCTGTGCAAATAAGGAAGCATCCGAACTAGAAAAGTCAAGCATCTGTGTAAATAAGGAAGCATCCGAACTAGAAAAGTCAAGCAATCTGTGCAAATGAGGAAGTTTCCGAACTAGAAAAGTCAAGCAATCTGTGCAAAAGAGGAAGCTTCCGAACTAGAAAAGTCAAGCAATCTGTGCAAATGAGGAAGCTTCAAAACTAGAAAAGTCAAGCAATCTGTGCAAATGAGGAAGCTTCCAAACTAGAAAACTATAGCATCTGTGCAAATGAGGAAGCTTCCGAACTAGAAAACTATAGCATCTGTGCAAATGAGGAAGCTTCCGAACTAGAAAACTATAGCATCTGTGCAAATGAGGAAGCTTCCGAACTAGAAAAGTCAAGCAATCTGTGCAAATAAGGAAGCTTCCGAACTAGAAAAGTCAAGCATTTGTGCAAATGAGGAAGCTTCCGAACAAGAAAACTAGCATCTGTGCAAATGAGGAAGCTTCCGAACTAGAAAACTAGCATCTGTGCAAATGAGGAAGCTTCCGAACTAGAAAGGTCAAGCATTTGTGCAAATGAGGAAGCTTCCGAACTAGCAAACTATAGAATATGTACAAATGAGGAAGCTTCCGTACTAACAAACTATAGAATCTGTGCAAATGAGGAAGCTTCCGAACTAGCAAACTATAGAATATGTGCAAATGAGGAAGCTTCCGTACTAACAAACTATAGAATCTGTGCAAATGAGGAAGCTTCCGTACTAACAAACTATAGAATCTGTGCAAATGAGGAAGCTTCCGTACTACCAAACTATAGAATCTGTGCAAATGAGGAAGCTTCCGAACTAGAAAAGTCAAGCAATCTGTGCAAATGAGGAAGCTTCCGAACTAGAAAAGTCAAGCATTTGTGCAAATGAGGAAGCTTTCGAACAAGAAAACTAGCATCTGTGCAAATGAGGAAGCTTCCAAACTAGAAGACTAGCATCTGTGCAAATGAGGAAGCTTCCGAACTAGAAAGGTCAAGCATTTGTGCAAATGAGGAAGCTTCCGAACTAGCAAACTATAGAATATGTGCAAATGAGGAAGCTTCCGTACTAACAAACTATAGAATCTGTGCAAATGAGGAAGCTTCCGAACTAGCAAACTATAGAATATGTGCAAATGAGGAAGCTTCCGTACTAACAAACTATAGAATCTGTGCAAATGAGGAAGCTTCCGTACTAACAAACTAAAGAATCTGTGCAAATGAGGAAGCTTCCGAACTAGAAAAGTCAAGCAATCAGTGCAAATAAGGAAGCATCCGAACTAGAAAAGTCAAGCATTTGTGCAAATGAGGAAGCTTCCGAACTAGCAAACTATAGAATATGTACAATTGAGGAAGCTTCCGTACTAACAAACTATAGAATCTGTGCAAATGAGGAAGCTTCCGAACTAGCAAACTATAGAATATGTGCAAATGAGGAAGCTTCCGTACTAACAAACTATAGAATCTGTGCAAATGAGGAAGCTTCCGTACTAACAAACTATAGAATCTGTGCAAATGAGGAAGCTTCCGAACTAGCAAACTATAGAATATGTGCAAATGAGGAAGCTTCCGTACTAACAAACTATAGAATCTGTGCAAATGAGGAAGCTTCCGAACTAGCAAACTATAGAATATGTGCAAATGAGGAAGCTTCCGTACTAACAAACTATAGAATCTGTGCAAATGAGGAAGCTTCCGTACTAACAAACTATAGAATCTGTGCAAATGAGGAAGCTTCCGTACTACCAAACTATAGAATCTGTGCAAATGAGGAAGCTTCCGAACTAGAAAAGTCAAGCAATCTGTGCAAATGAGGAAGCTTCCGAACTAGAAAAGTCAAGCATTTGTGCAAATGAGGAAGCTTTCGAACAAGAAAACTAGCATCTGTGCAAATGAGGAAGCTTCCAAACTAGAAGACTAGCATCTGTGCAAATGAGGAAGCTTCCGAACTAGAAAGGTCAAGCATTTGTGCAAATGAGGAAGCTTCCGAACTAGCAAACTATAGAATATGTGCAAATGAGGAAGCTTCCGTACTAACAAACTATAGAATCTGTGCAAATGAGGAAGCTTCCGAACTAGCAAACTATAGAATATGTGCAAATGAGGAAGCTTCCGTACTAACAAACTATAGAATCTGTGCAAATGAGGAAGCTTCCGTACTAACAAACTAAAGAATCTGTGCAAATGAGGAAGCTTCCGAACTAGAAAAGTCAAGCAATCAGTGCAAATAAGGAAGCATCCGAACTAGAAAAGTCAAGCAATCTGTGCAAATAAGGAAGCATCCGAACTAGAAAAGTCAAGCAATCTGTGCAAATAAGGAAGCATCCGAACTAGAAAAGTCAAGCAATCAGTGCAAATGAGGAAGCTTCCGAACTAGAAAACTATAGCATCTGTGCAAATAAGGAAGCATCCAAACTAGAAAATTCAAGCAATCTGTGCAAATGAGGAAGCTTCCGAACTAGAAAACTATAGCATCTGTGCAAATGAGGAAGCATCCGGACTAGAAAAGTCAAGCATCTGTGCAAATGAGGAAGCTTCCGAACTAGAAAAGTCAAGCAATCTGTGCAAATAAGGAAGCTTCCGAACTAGAAAAGTCAAGCAATCTGTGCAAATAAGGAAGCTTCCGAACTAGAAAACTATAGCATCTGTGCAAATGAGGAAGCTTCCGAACTAGAAAACTATAGCATCTGTGCAAATGAGGAAGCTTCCGAACTAGAAAACTATAGCATCTGTGCAAATGAGGAAGCTTCCGAACTAGAAAAGTCAAGCATCTGTGCAAATGAGGAAGCTTCCGAACTAGAAAAGTCAAGCAATCTGTGCAAATGAGGAAGCTTCCGAACTAGAAAAGTCAAGCATTTGTGCAAATGAGGAAGCTTTCGAACAAGAAAACTAGCATCTGTGCAAATGAGGAAGCTTCCAAACTAGAAGACTAGCATCTGTGCAAATGAGGAAGCTTCCGAACTAGAAAGGTCAAGCATTTGTGCAAATGAGGAAGCTTCCGAACTAGCAAACTATAGAATATGTGCAAATGAGGAAGCTTCCGTACTAACAAACTATAGAATCTGTGCAAATGAGGAAGCTTCCGAACTAGCAAACTATAGAATATGTGCAAATGAGGAAGCTTCCGTACTAACAAACTATAGCATCTGTGCAAATAAGGAAGCATCCAAACTAGAAAATTCAAGCAATCTGTGCAAATGAGGAAGCTTCCGAACTAGAAAAGTCAAGCAATCTGTGCAAATAAGGAAGCATCCGGACTAGAAAAGTCAAGCATCTGTGTAAATAAGGAAGCATTCGAACTAGAAAAGTCAAGCAATCTGTGCAAATGAGGAAGTTTCCGAACTAGAAAAGTCAAGCAATCTGTGCAAAAGAGGAAGCTTCCGAACTAGAAAACTATAGCATCTGTGCAAATGAGGAAGCTTCCGAACTAGAAAAGTCAAGCAATCTGTGCAAATGAGGAAGCTTCCGAACTAGAAAAGTCAAGCAATCTGTGCAAATGAGGAAGCTTCCGAACTAGAAAAGTCAAGCAATCTGTGCAAATGAGGAAGATTCCGAACTAGAAAACTATAGCATCTGTGCAAATGAGGAAGCATCCGGACTAGAAAAGTCAAGCATCTGTGCAAATAAGGAAGCTTCCGAACTAGAAAATTCAAGCAATCTGTGCAAATGAGGAAGCATCCGAACTAGAAAAGTCAAGCAATCTGTGCAAATGAGGAAGCTTCCGAACTAGAAAGGTCAAGCATTTGTGCAAATGAGGAAGCTTCCGAACTAGAAAACTATAGCATCTGTGCAAATGAGGAAGCATCCGGACTAGAAAAGTCAAGCATCTGTGCAAATGAGGAAGCTTCCGAACTAGAAAATTCAAGCAATCTGTGCAAATGAGGAAGCTTCCGAACTAGAAAACTATAGCATCTGTGCAAATGAGGAAGCATCCGGACTAGAAAAGTCAAGCATCTGTGCAAATGAGGAAGCTTCCGAACTAGAAAAGTCAAGCAATCTGTGCAAATAAGGAAGCTTCCGAACTAGAAAAGTCAAGCAATCTGTGCAAATAAGGAAGCTTCCGAACTAGAAAACTATAGCATCTGTGCAAATGAGGAAGCTTCCGAACTAGAAAACTATAGCATCTGTGCAAAAGAGGAAGCTTCCGAACTAGAAAACTATAGCATCTGTGCAAATGAGGAAGCTTCCGAACTAGAAAAGTCAAGCATCTGTGCAAATGAGGAAGCTTCCGAACTAGAAAAGTCAAGCAATCTGTGCAAATGAGGAAGCTTCCGAACTAGAAAAGTCAAGCAATCTGTGCAAATAAGGAAGCTTCCGAACTAGAAAAGTCAAGCATTTGTGCAAATGAGGAAGCTTTCGAACAAGAAAACTAGCATCTGTGCAAATCAGGAAGCTTCCGAACTAGAAGACTAGCATCTGTGCAATTGAGGAAGCTTCCGAACTAGAAAGGTCAAGCATTTGTGCAAATGAGGAAGCTTCCGAACTAGCAAACTATAGAATATGTGCAAATGAGGAAGCTTCCGTACTAACAAACTATAGAATCTGTGCAAATGAGGAAGCTTCCGAACTAGCAAACTATAGAATATGTGCAAATGAGGAAGCTTCCGTACTAACAAACTATAGAATCTGTGCAAATGAGGAAGCTTCCGTACTAACAAACTAAAGAATCTGTGCAAATGAGGAAGCTTCCGAACTAGAAAAGTCAAGCAATCAGTGCAAATAAGGAAGCATCCGAACTAGAAAAGTCAAGCAATCTGTGCAAATAAGGAAGCATCCGAACTAGAAAAGTCAAGCAATCTGTGCAAATAAGGAAGCATCCGAACTAGAAAAGTCAAGCAATCTGTGCAAATAAGGAAGCTTCCGAACTAGAAAATTCAAGCAATCTGTGCAAATGAGGAAGCATCCGAACTAGAAAAGTCAAGCAATCTGTGCAAATGAGGAAGCATCCGGACTAGAAAAGTCAAGCATCTGTGCAAATGAGGAAGCTTCCGAACTAGAAAATTCAAGCAATCTGTGCAAATGAGGAAGCTTCCGAACTAGAAAACTATAGCATCTGTGCAAATGAGGAAGCATCCGGACTAGAAAAGTCAAGCATCTGTGCAAATGAGGAAGCTTCCGAACTAGAAAAGTCAAGCAATCTGTGCAAATAAGGAAGCTTCCGAACTAGAAAAGTCAAGCAATCTGTGCAAATAAGGAAGCTTCCGAACTAGAAAACTATAGCATCTGTGCAAATGAGGAAGCTTCCGAACTAGAAAACTATAGCATCTGTGCAAAAGAGGAAGCTTCCGAACTAGAAAACTATAGCATCTGTGCAAATGAGGAAGCTTCCGAACTAGAAAAGTCAAGCATCTGTGCAAATGAGGAAGCTTCCGAACTAGAAAAGTCAAGCAATCTGTGCAAATGAGGAAGCTTCCGAACTAGAAAAGTCAAGCAATCTGTGCAAATAAGGAAGCTTCCGAACTAGAAAAGTCAAGCATTTGTGCAAATGAGGAAGCTTTCGAACAAGAAAACTAGCATCTGTGCAAATCAGGAAGCTTCCGAACTAGAAGACTAGCATCTGTGCAATTGAGGAAGCTTCCGAACTAGAAAGGTCAAGCATTTGTGCAAATGAGGAAGCTTCCGAACTAGCAAACTATAGAATATGTGCAAATGAGGAAGCTTCCGTACTAACAAACTATAGAATCTGTGCAAATGAGGAAGCTTCCGTACTAACAAACTAAAGAATCTGTGCAAATGAGGAAGCTTCCGAACTAGAAAAGTCAAGCAATCAGTGCAAATAAGGAAGCATCCGAACTAGAAAAGTCAAGCAATCTGTGCAAATAAGGAAGCATCCGAACTAGAAAAGTCAAGCAATCTGTGCAAATAAGGAAGCATCCGAACTAGAAAAGTCAAGCAATCTGTGCAAATAAGGAAGCATCCAAACTAGAAAACTAGCATCTGTGCAAATGAGGAAGCTTCCGAACTAGAAAGGTCAAGCATTTGTGCAAATGAGGAAGCTTCCGAACTAGCAAACTATATAATATGTGCAAATGAGGAAGCTTCCGAACTAGAAAAGTCAAGCATCTGTGCAAATGAGGAAGCTTCCAAACTAGAAAATTCAAGCAATCTGTGCAAATGAGGAAGCTTCCGAACTAGAAAAGTCAAGCAATCTGTGCAAATGAGGAAGTTTCCGGACTAGAAAAGTCAAGCATCTGTGCAAATGAGGAAGCTTCCGAACTAGAAAAGTCAAGCAATCTGTGCAAATAAGGAAGCTTCCGAACTAGAAAAGTCAAGCAATCTGTGCAAATAAGGAAGCTTCCGAACTAGAAAACTATAGCATCTGTGCAAATGAGGAAGCTTCCGAACTAGAAAACTATAGCATCTGTGCAAATGAGGAAGCTTCCGAACTAGAAAACTATAGCATCTGTGCAAATGAGGAAGCTTCCGAACTAGAAAAGTCAAGCATCTGTGCAAATGAGGAAGCTTCCGAACTAGAAAAGTCAAGCAATCTGTGCAAATGAGGAAGCTTCCGAACTAGAAAAGTCAAGCATTTGTGCAAATGAGGAAGCTTTCGAACAAGAAAACTAGCATCTGTGCAAATGAGGAAGCTTCCAAACTAGAAGACTAGCATCTGTGCAAATGAGGAAGCTTCCGAACTAGAAAGGTCAAGCATTTGTGCAAATGAGGAAGCTTCCGAACTAGCAAACTATAGAATATGTGCAAATGAGGAAGCTTCCGTACTAACAAACTATAGAATCTGTGCAAATGAGGAAGCTTCCGAACTAGCAAACTATAGAATATGTGCAAATGAGGAAGCTTCCGTACTAACAAACTATAGAATCTGTGCAAATGAGGAAGCTTCCGTACTAACAAACTAAAGAATCTGTGCAAATGAGGAAGCTTCCGAACTAGAAAAGTCAAGCAATCAGTGCAAATAAGGAAGCATCCGAACTAGAAAAGTCAAGCAATCTGTGCAAATAAGGAAGCATCCGAACTAGAAAAGTCAAGCAATCTGTGCAAATAAGGAAGCATCCGAACTAGAAAAGTCAAGCAATCAGTGCAAATGAGGAAGCTTCCGAACTAGAAAACTATAGCATCTGTGCAAATAAGGAAGCATCCAAACTAGAAAATTCAAGCAATCTGTGCAAATGAGGAAGCTTCCGAACTAGAAAAGTCAAGCAATCTGTGCAAATAAGGAAGCATCCGAACTAGAAAAGTCAAGCATCTGTGTAAATAAGGAAGCATCCGAACTAGAAAAGTCAAGCAATCTGTGCAAAAGAGGAAGCTTCCGAACTAGAAAAGTCAAGCAATCTGTGCAAATGAGGAAGCTTCAAAACTAGAAAAGTCAAGCAATCTGTGCAAATGAGGAAGCTTCCGAACTAGAAAAGTCAAGCAATCTGTGCAAATGAGGAAGCTTCCGAACTAGAAAAGTCAAGCAATCTGTGCAAATGAGGAAGCTTCCGAACTAGAAAAGTCAAGCAATCTGTGCAAATGAGGAAGCTTCCGAACTAGAAAACTATAGCATCTGTGCAAATGAGGAAGCATCCGGACTAGAAAAGTCAAGCATCTGTGCAAATGAGGAAGCTTCCGAACTAGAAAAGTCAAGCAATCTGTGCAAATGAGGAAGCTTCCGAACTAGAAAACTATAGCATCTGTGCAAATGAGGAAGCATCCGGACTAGAAAAGTCAAGCATCTGTGCAAATGAGGAAGCTTCCGAACTAGAAAAGTCAAGCAATCTGTGCAAATAAGGAAGCTTCCGAACTAGAAAAGTCAAGCAATCTGTGCAAATAAGGAAGCTTCCGAACTAGAAAACTATAGCATCTGTGCAAATGAGGAAGCTTCCGAACTAGAAAACTATAGCATCTGTGCAAATGAGGAAGCTTCCGAACTAGAAAAGTCAAGCATTTGTGCAAATGAGGAAGCTTTCGAACAAGAAAACTAGCATCTGTGCAAATGAGGAAGCTTCCGAACTAGAAGACTAGCATCTGTGCAAATGAGGAAGCTTCCGAACTAGAAAGGTCAAGCATTTGTGCAAATGAGGAAGCTTCCGAACTAGCAAACTATAGAATATGTGCAAATGAGGAAGCTTCCGTACTAACAAACTATAGAATCTGTGCAAATGAGGAAGCTTCCGAACTAGCAAACTATAGAATATGTGCAAATGAGGAAGCTTCCGTACTAACAAACTATAGAATCTGTGCAAATGAGGAAGCTTCCGTACTAACAAACTAAAGAATCTGTGCAAATGAGGAAGCTTCCGAACTAGAAAAGTCAAGCAATCAGTGCAAATAAGGAAGCATCCGAACTAGAAAAGTCAAGCAATCTGTGCAAATAAGGAAGCATCCGAACTAGAAAAGTCAAGCAATCTGTGCAAATAAGGAAGCATCCGAACTAGAAAAGTCAAGCAATCAGTGCAAATGAGGAAGCTTCCGAACTAGAAAACTATAGCATCTGTGCAAATAAGGAAGCATCCAAACTAGAAAATTCAAGCAATCTGTGCAAATGAGGAAGCTTCCGAACTAGAAAAGTCAAGCAATCTGTGCAAATAAGGAAGCATCCGAACTAGAAAAGTCAAGCATCTGTGTAAATAAGGAAGCATCCGAACTAGAAAAGTCAAGCAATCTGTGCAAATGAGGAAGTTTCCGAACTAGAAAAGTCAAGCAATCTGTGCAAAAGAGGAAGCTTCCGAACTAGAAAAGTCAAGCAATCTGTGCAAATGAGGAAGCTTCAAAACTAGAAAAGTCAAGCAATCTGTGCAAATGAGGAAGCTTCCAAACTAGAAAACTATAGCATCTGTGCAAATGAGGAAGCTTCCGAACTAGAAAACTATAGCATCTGTGCAAATGAGGAAGCTTCCGAACTAGCAAACTATAGAATATGTACAAATGAGGAAGCTTCCGTACTAACAAACTATAGAATCTGTGCAAATGAGGAAGCTTCCGAACTAGCAAACTATAGAATATGTGCAAATGAGGAAGCTTCCGTACTAACAAACTATAGAATCTGTGCAAATGAGGAAGCTTCCGTACTAACAAACTATAGAATCTGTGCAAATGAGGAAGCTTCCGTACTACCAAACTATAGAATCTGTGCAAATGAGGAAGCTTCCGAACTAGAAAAGTCAAGCAATCTGTGCAAATGAGGAAGCTTCCGAACTAGAAAAGTCAAGCATTTGTGCAAATGAGGAAGCTTTCGAACAAGAAAACTAGCATCTGTGCAAATGAGGAAGCTTCCAAACTAGAAGACTAGCATCTGTGCAAATGAGGAAGCTTCCGAACTAGAAAGGTCAAGCATTTGTGCAAATGAGGAAGCTTCCGAACTAGCAAACTATAGAATATGTGCAAATGAGGAAGCTTCCGTACTAACAAACTATAGAATCTGTGCAAATGAGGAAGCTTCCGAACTAGCAAACTATAGAATATGTGCAAATGAGGAAGCTTCCGTACTAACAAACTATAGAATCTGTGCAAATGAGGAAGCTTCCGTACTAACAAACTAAAGAATCTGTGCAAATGAGGAAGCTTCCGAACTAGAAAAGTCAAGCAATCAGTGCAAATAAGGAAGCATCCGAACTAGAAAAGTCAAGCAATCTGTGCAAATAAGGAAGCATCCGAACTAGAAAAGTCAAGCAATCTGTGCAAATAAGGAAGCATCCGAACTAGAAAAGTCAAGCAATCAGTGCAAATGAGGAAGCTTCCGAACTAGAAAACTATAGCATCTGTGCAAATAAGGAAGCATCCAAACTAGAAAATTCAAGCAATCTGTGCAAATGAGGAAGCTTCCGAACTAGAAAAGTCAAGCAATCTGTGCAAATAAGGAAGCATCCGAACTAGAAAAGTCAAGCATCTGTGTAAATAAGGAAGCATCCGAACTAGAAAAGTCAAGCAATCTGTGCAAAAGAGGAAGCTTCCGAACTAGAAAAGTCAAGCAATCTGTGCAAATGAGGAAGCTTCAAAACTAGAAAAGTCAAGCAATCTGTGCAAATGAGGAAGCTTCCGAACTAGAAAAGTCAAGCAATCTGTGCAAATGAGGAAGCTTCCGAACTAGAAAAGTCAAGCAATCTGTGCAAATGAGGAAGCTTCCGAACTAGAAAAGTCAAGCAATCTGTGCAAATGAGGAAGCTTCCGAACTAGAAAACTATAGCATCTGTGCAAATGAGGAAGCATCCGAACTAGAAAACTATAGCATCTGTGCAAATGAGGAAGCATCCGGACTAGAAAAGTCAAGCATCTGTGCAAATGAGGAAGCTTCCGAACTAGAAAAGTCAAGCAATCTGTGCAAATAAGGAAGCTTCCGAACTAGAAAAGTCAAGCAATCTGTGCAAATAAGGAAGCTTCCGAACTAGAAAACTATAGCATCTGTGCAAATGAGGAAGCTTCCGAACTAGAAAACTATAGCATCTGTGCAAATGAGGAAGCTTCCGAACTAGAAAAGTCAAGCATTTGTGCAAATGAGGAAGCTTTCGAACAAGAAAACTAGCATCTGTGCAAATGAGGAAGCTTCCGAACTAGAAGACTAGCATCTGTGCAAATGAGGAAGCTTCCGAACTAGAAAGGTCAAGCATTTGTGCAAATGAGGAAGCTTCCGAACTAGCAAACTATAGAATATGTGCAAATGAGGAAGCTTCCGTACTAACAAACTATAGAATCTGTGCAAATGAGGAAGCTTCCGAACTAGCAAACTATAGAATATGTGCAAATGAGGAAGCTTCCGTACTAACAAACTATAGAATCTGTGCAAATGAGGAAGCTTCCGTACTAACAAACTAAAGAATCAGTGCAAATGAGGAAGCTTCCGAACTAGAAAAGTCAAGCAATCAGTGCAAATAAGGAAGCATCCGAACTAGAAAAGTCAAGCAATCTGTGCAAATAAGGAAGCATCCGAACTAGAAAAGTCAAGCAATCTGTGCAAATAAGGAAGCATCCGAACTAGAAAAGTCAAGCAATCAGTGCAAATGAGGAAGCTTCCGAACTAGAAAACTATAGCATCTGTGCAAATAAGGAAGCATCCAAACTAGAAAATTCAAGCAATCTGTGCAAATGAGGAAGCTTCCGAACTAGAAAAGTCAAGCAATCTGTGCAAATAAGGAAGCATCCGAACTAGAAAAGTCAAGCATCTGTGTAAATAAGGAAGCATCCGAACTAGAAAAGTCAAGCAATCTGTGCAAATGAGGAAGTTTCCGAACTAGAAAAGTCAAGCAATCTGTGCAAAAGAGGAAGCTTCCGAACTAGAAAAGTCAAGCAATCTGTGCAAATGAGGAAGCTTCAAAACTAGAAAAGTCAAGCAATCTGTGCAAATGAGGAAGCTTCCAAACTAGAAAACTATAGCATCTGTGCAAATGAGGAAGCTTCCGAACTAGAAAACTATAGCATCTGTGCAAATGAGGAAGCTTCCGAACTAGAAAACTATAGCATCTGTGCAAATGAGGAAGCTTCCGAAGTAGAAGGCAAGAGGGGGCTTCTGGGACAAAAAATTCGACATTTTACATATATGCCTACCACTAACTAACATATCCTCGACTACTTGAAAAAAGAGGGGGGTCTCCTCTTAAAATGCTTTTCCCCCCAGGACATAAAATTTAGCCTAAATTTATTATTCCAGGCAATTAGCAAATGGGGTTTCTGGGACAGAAAAAAAATTGCTATTTTTCATATCCTCGAGATGTTTTTGACATTTTTATTAATGGGGCTTCTAGGACACTGGGATTAAAACCCTGGTTATCCACCATAGTTATGCGCTGATCGGGGTACTCACCCCGAAAAATTTTTTTTAATTTTCAATAAAAAAATGTTTCCGACCGTTTCTCCAGGATCTTACTATGTTAAGCCACATCCCAATTACAAATCTAAGTACCATTGCAAGAAGGAATGTGAATTTTATATGAAAAAATATTGGCCTAATGTCCCACTAACTATTCCGAATCTTAATCAGGCAGTTAAGACTCACTGGCATTATTTGCATGGAGTAACTATTAAAGATTACGACAGCTATTACAACTTCGCTGAAATTATTAATCAGTTGTAATTTGTTTTTTTTTTATTTTTTCTCACATTCTTTCAATGATAATTGTCATTGCGAACTCTTCGCCGTTAAAATCAACAGCTTCTCCATCCTCGGTCTCAAACTGTAGCAATATTTCATTAATTTCTTTGTTACAGAGCACAACTCTTTTTACTGGATTGGGCTTCTCAACAATCATCTGTCCACCAGCAACAGAGTTAGAAATATTGTACAAAATATTTGTTCGCTTTCCCTTGAAGACCCAGTCCAGACTGAGATTGCTTCGGATCAAAATGTTCAAACTTTTAACAATGTCTGCGATATTTTCTGCCATAAATAAACCGCGTGCTGGCTGGCGGCTCAACATAACCGCCCCCGGCGAAGGAGCTGTGGGTGGAGCTGCAGTTTCCGCCTTGTAAACCTTCTTTTCAAATCCCAACTCCCGATACCAGGTGCCATCTTTAAACTCCACCTCTGCGTCTTTATGAACTTGCATAACCACTCTCATTACAGTGAGATCATAGGACAATTTAACAGGAAATAGTTTATTCTCGGGTTTGCTAGTATCAGGAGTTTCAAAATGCCCCCTTTTGGTAAAAACGTTCTCCAGAAAGTAATTATAAGTATCCACGCTCTGTGTGCTCACAGGGAATTTAACCGGAAATTCTTTCACTTCACCTCCAATTTGTTTCCATTTGTAATAAAACATGTTATTCTTTTCTGTCACGTTGGGGACATTTGACCAGCCAGTAAAGTCATTGAGATAAACATGGTAGTTTGCCTCTGGGTCCAGACGAATGGGTTGCTCAAGTTTTTCAATAAAAGTTCCACTTGAATCTGTAAGTCGACCAGTTATTGTAATTGGGATACTTTCCTTCGAATGCGACACGATATTGTTTAGTCTTTCAGCAATCGCTTCCATTTTTTTTACAAAAAAATATTTTAAACCTTACTCGAAGAATTATTAATCATGTTCAGCTTAATTTTCCTCTCAAATGCATAGATGATAAAAAGGTCAACGGGTGTAGCCTCACTTCTGTCGATATTGGTCACAATATTCACCGGACTGTTGTCAGTAGGCATTTGCCTGGCCGACACGTCTGCACCGAAAATGGGGAAAAGAGTCTTGAACTGCCATGCCGTAATAACGATTCCGTTGTTCTCCTTTACGGCTAAGTCAACCAGCTCGCAGTAAAATTTACTAATTTTGTTTGTTGCAAAATCTCCATTCTGTGGCATTGGCGGGTAAAGATTATCACTGATTTCATGCTGAATTGTTCGCACATTTCCATGTTCATAACGACTTATAGTTAATGGATCTCTCAAACTGACAATAATGTACCTTGGGTTGCTGCAAGAACCCTCCTTAATACAAATCTGTTGCCTTCTTTCATTACGTTCATCCCTGCACATGTAAGCTGTGTAAGCAACATCAATGTCTTTTTCAATAGCCTTCAAATATTCAGCTTTCAGTGCTGTCTTTGGTTCAATGATTTCCAAGTACAGCTCAACTCCCGCTAGCTTAACTTCCATTATAGTATGCGCAGCTCCTGTCCAAACACTCCTGTTGCGATCGTCCCTGGTAAGCCTAAACGTGTAGCTAAAGTTGCTGGTCAGGCGATTAAAAGTATTGCAGAACCCGCTCATGAATCTCAAAGGTACAAATATATCTACATGTCTATACTGAGAATTCTTTGCGCCATTATCAGCACCCGTCAATGCATAGTTATATATCCCCTTTCTCTTTGTATAACCTGAATCATTTACGTCTCCTTTCTCCTCATTAGGGATGAAGCCAGCGCCGCTACCAAGTTGAATAAAATCTGGGTTTTCAATGAGGCAATGAGTGTCATACACTACACCAAAGTTGGCAATTCTCTCCAGCTCTGTACTCCCGTTCGACACGCTAAACTCCTTAAACATGTAGGCCCAGAAGTTGCTGATTAGCGTGACATCAGCGTCATGCTTGTCAGTATTAGCACCAGCATCATTTGTACCACCTTTAGTCTTGTATTGGAATGTCATGTAAAACCCGCTCCTTAGACTGTGAACGCTGACCAGAGATGAACACCCAGTGTAAGTAAATGTTAGCGTTTGACCGGGGCCCAAATTAGTTTCATTCTGATTTTCATGACTGGGGACTCTTACTTGAGTCGCTTTGATTGTGCTGTCATCACTCAAGATAGGCTTGTTGATTTTATAGAAAACTGGCGTCAGAGGATCGTTCATTTTTTTAGTTTAAAATTTAAAATTAAAAAATGAAACGAAAAAATTCTCATTACATCTCTGACTTAGAGAAGCTCGCAGAAGCTGAAAAACGAGTCACTGGGTTAATTAACAAAGAGCAGCAGTCCTACAATGAGTTTATCCAAGCCGCCACTGAGTTTCACAAACCAGGTTACACCGAAGCAAAGAAATCCATTGAAACAGTTAAGGAAGCTGTTGATGAGATTCAAGAGAGCCAGTTTCAGAATACGCTGAATAAAATTCCATCTGGCGAAACGTCTCCTCAAGCATCTCAGCAAAAATTAAAAGTAACAGATAACTTCTTTGGGCCAGTAGAATATGAAGGCAAACTCGTCTTTGGTGTTAGTGTCTGGCGTAAAAATATTTCTACTGATCCTGTGGATTATCATCTTGAGATAACGAAAGAAAGTATTGGAGTCATCAAAGAAGGCGCGGCCGGGGAAGGAGAAAACACCTCAAAGAAAGTTGCTTTCACCCAAGTATTGCTCAACTTCATGACTAAAAATCAAGAAACTATTTCTGCGAAACAGCTACAAAATTATAAAGATCTGGTGACTTTTGCTTTACAAAGAGACATAGACATCCTTAAAGTCCCTGACATACTCAAATTTTTACATGACAATGGGGTCGACCTGAACAGCTTTAGAAAGTATAAGCACTTTAAACAATGGTTCGACCTGCCAGATCAGCTAGAAGTCATAAATTACCTCGAACAGCAAAAACAACTCTCTCAGCAACAAGAGACCCCTCAACAGCAACAAAGCCCTAAAAAATTAACAGCAGAAGATGTACTCTCTCAACTTGAGACAGCAGATCCAACTCAAGTAGCTAATTACAAAACGGCAAATCCACAAGTATGGAGGCATCTAGAACAATTCTCGCCAGATAGAATGCAGCGAATTTCAAACAGAGTTTTCACACCAAGGCAAGACATTAGATCACCAGAAACATCACCAGAGACATCACCAGAGACATCACCAGATACATCAGCTGCAAGTACCGGCACAGGGATGCCTGAAGTCTACAAGCGACTAGTCGTTCTCCTAGGAGCAGCAAAGACAGGTTTAAAGGATGAGAATAGAAAAGAGTTTGTTCATATTCTTGATAAAATGCTACAAAAGAAGTACATCGATAAAAGAGCAAGAGAACTTTTACTTTCAAGGTTCAATAAAAAATAATTTTTTCCCAGATAAAAAATGCCACTAATCTTCGAAAAAGACGTCCCTAAATACTACGATGAGAACGAATTAAAGCTCATTAAAAGAGGATCTGGACTTTTTCCAGCAGGTCATTATCCAAGAAAAGAGCGATCGGGTAACGGTATTGCTGATTTGATCGCCCAGGGGGCAAAGATTTTCAAAGTCATCAGTGAGAACAAAGAAAATATTAAAAATGCTGCCGAGGTCGGGGCCCAGGCGGTGGGAAGTGTAGTCACAGCTGCGAAGAAGATCAAGGACACTATAAATGACGGTCAACCACTCGCACCAAATTCATTGGCACCAAATTCATTGGCACCAAGCGCTGATAGCATTGATCCATCTGTTTATGCTAAGATGAGAGCCGATCTTAAAAAAGGCAGCGGTTTTAAATACGACTAAGGTGCTTTCTTGGGGTACAAGACATGTGGGGGTACAAGACGTCTTGCAAAAAGACATATATAAGTAAAAAAAAAACACACGCACCGGTTATGGACCCAGTGCCAGAGACACTAACGTTGTTAAAGTAAATTTGGGAAGGTTTGTGTTCGAATCGCAAGACGGTCTGCCACGGTTGCCTCGTTTCAAATTTTTTATTTCGTGTAACAAAGTTGTCCAGGATTGTTTTTCATGACCATATGTCTTTATCTGTAGTGCCGATATTGCGTCCATAAGTGCAGAAAATATAAAGGCCGAATGTATTTTTACACAGTTGCTTTCTACTGCCGCGTCGGCGATGCCCTTACGGTCCGCGGCCGTGAACTCAAGGCGATTTGCCAGGCGGCGTTCCAAGGCAATCGCCTTTGATTCTAGGGCATTTGTCTGCGGTTCCAGGGTATTTGTCCTTATTTCCAGGAGATTTATCTCCGATTCTAGCGTAGTGACCCTTGATTTCAATGCAGAATTCTCCGATTCTAGGGCTTGTACACGTTTTGATAGGTCACTGAGTTTTGCGTTTTGCGAAATGTCTTGTCTTGTGATTTCGTCTGTGTTGATGTACCTAGAATCTAGGAACGACAGCTTGTAAGTATTGGAAGGTTGATTTACGACGCCAGCGAAATTCATGTTGTTTTTTTTTATTTTAATTTTTATTTTTAAAATGGATTTTTCAAATGATTTCAACCCTCATTGGACTCGGAACCAAATCAAATTTAATCATAACGAGGCAATTCCTGGTCATTTCAGATGTATTGTTGTTGGAGAATCAGGCTCAGGGAAGACATTTAGAATCTTCAACATGCTTCTGAGACCAGGATTTCTTGACTATGACACACTGCACATCTACTCACCCACTCTGTATCAAGATGAGTATAAAATGTTGATTGCAGGTCTACAGAACAAACTTAAAAAGGAGCATATCATTCAGTGTTTTAATAACCAATCCAAGCTGCCAAGTGATCCAGAAATTGTCGCCAGAGAATATGCTAGCCATATCCCAGATAATGAAAAGTGGCACGACATTAAAGTGTTCACTTATGGGGACCCGCAAATTGATCCTAAAACTAAACTTCTCCCTCAGCCTGATGAACTGGAAAAGGGAAGGAAACACTTGATTGTCTTTGATGACTGCATGACAGGGCCCCAGAAGCAAATTGAAAACTATTTCACCAGGGGTCGACACAACAACTGTAATGTAATCTATATTACCCAAAACTGGTTTGAGTTGCCAAACAAAACTATTCGTGGGAACTGCAATCTGATCCTCTTGTTTCCAACCATACCACAAGACCGACTGAAGAGGTTAAGTAACGAGGTGATTGCTCCAGCTCATTTTACTAAGCCTCCATTTGATCGAAAGGACGATGGTCGAAAGGTATCGCAGGAAGAATTTGTTAACCTATGCTTTGAGAAGTGGAATAAACCTTATCAGTTCGTGATGATTAACAAAGAGAAAAGAACAGTAGCGTAATTTTAAAAAAACAAACAAAAAATGTCCATAAACTTTGCTGGCGAATCTACTAGTGGCTCCACTGCACACTCGCTTGCTTTCCTTGACAGGCGTTACATTAACGTTGACGAAAAGATCCCGGAGATCGGACCAATCAAAGGCCGCTTAAAACCATTGGAAAGGTCAGCACACCATCATCAAATAAACATTGAAGACTTGCGGACAAAAATAGCAAAGCTGACCGCCATCGTTGAGACTCTAGCTCAAACTCTCAGATCGGAAATCAATGCAAAAGACATTGCTATAAGAACAGCGATTAATAAAAAGCGAGACATCCTTGATTCCTATTCACAAGCAGAGACTGATGCCTTATTTACCGCTTGGAGAACAACCATTAATCAAAATGTTGCAAAAATAAAAAAGATAGAAAGAGATGTTGCCACGCATACGCTCTATCTGGATAGAATTTATAACAAGTGGGGGAAAACTTTGAGACGAATTAGTCGCCTGGAACGACAGCACAATCTCCCTGACATTGACATTGAAGATGCCCGATCGTAAAATAGAAAAAAAATTTTTTACCTATAAAAAATGGCCGAAAATGATTCTCTGTATGACCCGCAACCAAATATAGCACCTAGTGCGCCTCTCTATCCTACAATCAATACTTTTACCTGCAACTCTCAACAGTTCCGACTTGTAGAGATTCAGAAAATGCGAAATGACATTGAAACCGCTCTTATGAAAAACTCTAAAAAACTGAAACGCTTCAACAGCCAGTGTCAAGCTTTCGAGTATATTAATATGGTTCTCGGGTCAGTGTCAATTCTAAGCGGATCTGCAGCTGCCGTTTCTACACTTCCCATTATCACCGCACCAATCGCCATTCCACTTGGAGTTATTGGGGCCTCGTGTGGTCTCATTTCAGCGGTTACAGGGGCTCTAACTCGAAGCAGACGCCAGAAGCTAAAGCATCTGCAAGAAATGCAAGCAAAACAGAAAAGCATCCAGTCGGCAGTCACCGGGTATATTTCAAAAGCAATAGAAGACAAGTTCATTTCAGAGGATGAGTTTCAAAGCATTCAAAAGCTTTATGAGCAGCTTAATGAGCAACAAAATTTGAATAGCATTGATGACATGAGCCAATTGAGAAATGATATTGAAACTGTCTTCAAAAACTATGCGAAAAACTATGCAAAAACTAAACATTTAAACTTAAAATGATTTCCCTATAGCTTTTTCGAGTCTTGGTCATTGCATATAAAACTGTCATACACAGCTCACCGCAAATATCACTGCTAAGCCCCTGCAGAATAAAGTCTGAGCGGTATATTTTTGGAGCTTCCATATATTCCCTTAGCTCATCAGGAACGGCTGTCCCATAGCTATCAAAGTAGTAGTACTTATGCTTTCTGCTTGGATCAATCACCCAGCAAACCCAGTGAGACCCTGGTTTCTCGGCAGTGTCAAAGTTCATGATGCCACATTCTTTCAGTGCGTGGGATTCAGGTAATGTATCCTTCATAAAGACGCCTCTAAAGTTTGGGATTTCTAGTTCTTTTGCCAACTGTTCCAGAAAAATATTTGTCGTCATTATTTTTTGTCATTATTTTTTAAATTTAGTCTACGTTTTTAAACCTTATACTTCAACCTCCAGTGCCCAAATGGAAGACTCGTAATATTGTCGAGGTAAAATCTCTTATTATCTGCGCCTGACAGGCCTATTTTTTTCTGGGTTATTGTAAAAACATCATGGTTCTTAGACTGAAACTTCACAAACTCATGTGTAGTTTTCTTATTATGTAACAGGGCATCTCTGTAGGCTTCTTCATGTAGAGAGTTCTTAACTACATGTTTCGGAATTCCCTTGGACTTCTTAATTACTTTTTCTGATTCATTGCTTTCACCGCACTTTACAAAATACGATTTTGATCTCAAACCAATGAACTCGGAGATAACATCACCTGCCTCTACATCTTTCATTTTACCAATTACTTTTTTATTGGATGGGTCGAACACTTGATCCCCTTTCAAAGTTTTAAATGATTCTGGGTACTCTGACAAATCGTAAGGGCTTTGGGGGAGGTGGTTTTGTTCAAGCATGTCCTGATAGATGTCCTTAGTCTGAATGTCTAGAATTAGGGAGTCAGTGTCAGTGTAAAGAAGTTTTACGCGAGTGTCGCCTGAGCTCCGATCCCCATATTGTCGTTTCATGTCATAGAAGAAACTGTACATAAGACGCTTCGATTCATCAAGTACAGTGACACCTGTAAAGATAGGTTTGCAGAGTGTTGCTTTCGTTTTATAAAAGAGTATGGCCCCTAGGTTATCGTTAAAGATGTGAAGTTGTTTAAATGTCGGTTTAGAAATATTTCTCTGAATAATGTCACGCTCATGAACGGTGACGAGTTTTAGATTCGTGCGGTTGCGCTCATTTTCAAGAGTCTTGCCGTATACAGAGTTGTTTGCCAGCTTGAACAGATCCTTGTCAAAGTTGTTGGTTGCTTTGGCTCTGAACTGGGTGTTCTTTTCTATGTAGGATTTCATCCAGGCCTCTTCAGTGAATTTGAGTGCCCTATGTATGTGTGTGACTTTACAGCCTAAGGATATGAAATATTGTAGCAGCTTATAATGAATTTTGTAGCGAGTCTTGTTGTGTAGGTTTTGGGTGAGTTTAGTGGTGTGTTCATTTTCTGTAGACAGGCTCCAAGTGCCATCCATGTGTTCGATAATTTTCGGACAGTTAATATTCTCAGGGAATGGCGCAAAGTCAGAAAAATGATCATGGAGTTCATCGGGAATTGTAACGTCAACTTCATAGAAGGCGGGAGTAGAAAAGTCGGGTTCGAATTGTTGAGTCCACTTGAAATCTCTTATGGGTAAGTCTTGACTCATTGCCCATCCATAGAGATTGTTGGCGTCTAAATAAACGATATAATTTGTGGGTTTTGTTGGGTCATAAGATTCGAGATACGGATTGTTGGCTTTTGCATGTCTGTTCACGCAGATTGATATGCCGCCTCTTTTCGCTGTGTCTATAAAATTGTACATGTCAATGTCGGTTAGTAATTCGATATACCAGTCTGGGTTTTCATCCCATTTCATTTTAAGTAGCGATTCCCAGCTGGTGGCGGGCAAACTTACAAAATGCGCAGGATCAAGACCATATGCTGTGTACCAGGTGTTTCTGAAGGTTTGAAACACATCGGCCAAAAGAAAAACATCTGTGTAAAGATATATTAAGTGGTAATCAAAGAAGTTTTGACAGTTGAAATGTTTGTAGACTGCTTGTGCGTGCTCATAGTCTTTGTCAGAAATTCCTGAGTCTTTTAGCTGAGAGAAGAACTTTTCTTTTGGTGGAAGTTCACCTTTAAAAACAGGATTTTCAGCGGTGGGCGACCCCGTCACATATTCATAAGGGTAGTAACCTTTCTTTCTGAGTAGTTTGAAAGACTCGGGATCTGAATCTTCCTTACCTAAGATTTTCGCCAGTTTTTTTGTATAGACGCATTGGTCATCTGTTAAATTTTTTGCGAGATCTTCTAGGGTTAATTGAAGAAATTGATAAGTATCCTTGATTTTTACAGCGCCACTTGTGGACGTTCCATTTTCTTTAATATTGAGGCATTTAAACTTTTCCTTGTTCTCTGCTATGCAGTCAAGGTTAATGCCCTCTATTTCACCTATTCTTTCAACAATTAGGTGCAGGTCGTAATTGCGCGCATTATGTATAAAAACATTTAAGTCGTGGACATTATTTTTTAACTTTAGGTTGCAGGTGTTGTGTGCGGCACCGCGGAAATGGCCGTCAAAGTGCGAGTGGTCTCTAACTTTTGGATTCTTTAGGTTGTCATCAAATGGCTTTTTGCATATGTAACACCGGGTTGCCGATTGATAATTGAGTTCATCTTGAGTTGACATATTTATTGGCGCAGGAGTGACTGAGCTTAATGTTTTACGCAGCTCTAACATTCTGAATATAAATTTTTTAATGCAGTCTTCACCGAAGAAATGGTTATACTCTATAATACCGGTATTTCCAAGATAATCAATATTTCCAATGCAAACGTACGCTGCTGAATTTGGGATGTGTTTGTTATTAATGAATGAGCATTCAAAGTCGGCAAATACAATAAAGGGAAGTTTTTCCATCTTGTGGTAATTTTTAAACCGTAAATACTTCTGGTTGCCCATCGGTAGAGAGCAGTTAGTTGGATGGTCCTCACAGGTAAGCTCATGCTCGGCGAGCTTAGCTTCTCGATTTTCTTTATTCCCGCGATAATACTTAAGACACAGTCTGCAGATGGAAACGGCTTCGTTGTGGCTTGTCATTTGCTTGTGGAGTAGCCTGGAAAGATCTTTTATCCAAACATAATGGGCTAAAAATTGTAAGTTCCCAATTATTAGAAGATCGATATTGGTGCTGGCGGCTGGATTTTTCTTGCTACTCCTAACAATTTCAACTTTCTCTTTGCTTTCATTCCACTCGAAGACGGTGATTCTGATTTTGTTATCAAACACTTCTTCTAGTTTTGGGATTTGAGAGACTGATAAACCACCTTTCTCAAACAATATTCCTTTACTGAGACACTTGATAAAATATCGGTCAAAATATGTTTTATAATGTGAAGTTCTTTCAGGATGTGACCGATCTTTATCGTAAAATAATGCTGATAAAACCGCCCACAAAGCACAGCAGTTATCATAGTTCTTTACGTTGACACAAGCCTTTTTACTGGCGAGCTTTGTTGGTAACTCCAGGTAAGAGGAAGCTTTAAGAGGATCAAATTTATAAATCATGACTGAGACTTTTTGAATCCCAGTAACAACCCAGCCAGAACCTCTTGATGTAAAGGCGTCAATCTTTTTAGTAATTTCTTGTAGAAAAGGGTCTGGTGAATCGGTTGGACTAAAGGGTGAAGCCTTAGTTGTCATGTAATAATCAAGATATTCGGTGGGCCTTGTAGGCATATAAAACTGTATTAAAAACGATAGTTGAAGCTTGAATGTTTTACGTGTTTTAAGCACGTGATCGATAACTGATTGAATGTCATCTCTAAAGCCATTTATGTTGTTGGTGTTGGTTTTTACAGGAATAGCATATTCTATATAGTGATCAGTAAAAGTTCTCTTTGCAAATGGAATATCTTCTTGGTTCATCTCCGATTCAATTTGGTTAACAATTCTTTCAAGTTCATCCTGTTCCTGCTTATTCTGTGGGTATTTAGACACATTTAGTCCTGTGAGAGTTTGGTACTTTTTAACTAGGGTGCGGCTTTTCTGTTGGTGCTCAGCTGCTGGGTTTTTTACTGGGATATACTGATCTGATGACTCCAGCTGTTTTATTACTTCCAATTGTTTCTCATAGCTGCCAAGATAGCCAGGATCCAAACCGAATTTTTCCCTAGTGAGTTCTTGAAGCCGTTTGCTTTTAGCTTGAAATGAAAGATTTTGAAGCTGCGGAAAATTTTCGGAAAAATATTTGTCCACAGAATTTTTTGCAAAATTTGCTTTTGGCATGTTTTTTTATAAAAAAATAAAAAAATATGTTTTAGGGTGATCACCCTTCGTGTTGCTTGAACTTCTCTGGATTAATAAATTTTGATTAATTTGAGTATTATTAATCAGATCCTGATTGTTGGCTTTTCACATCCGGAGTATTGTAAATCCCGCTTTGTGCAATGTCATAATGGCTTTAATAATGTCGGATTTTGAAATGCTTTCGGTTACCGAGGGATTAGGTTCCAAAGGGCATCCTTCACCCGCCTTAATTATGACTCCCTTTTCTTGGGCAATTTTCTGCATCTCTAACTGGTGAGCTCTGTCATTGCCCGCTTTCACAGCCGTTGCAACACCTCCAGCAACTCCACCTGCTGCACCAACTGCACCCGCAATTATTGGAATCAGTGCAGCGAGAGGCAGGATTCCACCTGTCTTTTCATCTGTAATGCTGCGGGGGTTGTGGGTGTGGTTATTGCAATCTTTACAATGGATTTGCTGCTGTAACGGATCGACTTTCACTTTCATGCCCTTAATAGTTACAAAACCTGGTTGTTTAGAGTCGATGATTTTGCTAATTTTATTAACTGTTCTGGTTTCGATCATTTTTTTGTACATTTTTATTTTTCAATTTATTTTTCAATTTATTTCTGTGTCACTTGGAATGACGAGAAGTTCTGCTCTGGCAAATGATCTTGTAGGGGATTTAGGATTAAAGACTTGAGACAGAAAATAGTAGTCACCGGTGGCTGTTGTAAAGTGTCTGTCTATTTTATGTACATCTAAACTGAAATAGGGGTCAGTTGCTCGTCTCTTGGTGTCCTTTTCTAATTCTCCCGGCAGGTAAAGGAATCGAACAAACTCAGAATTTGTGAGAATTTCCGGAGAATAAACTCCTGGGAGCTTTGGATAATTTTTCTGTTGTGGATTGGGAGATTTAAGCTGAACTTTGTCTTGTTTAATTGCAATTGAAGGTTTTAGGCCTGTCATGCGAGAAACTTCATTGTTAAGCTGACTGATTACTACTGGGAGTCTGTCTGTCCATTTCGTGTAGTATTGTCCGCTCTTCAGTTTGAGCTCCTCTGCTGTCTGCTTAGTAAATAGTCGCTTGGCTAAAGTTAGATTAAATCTTTCTACGAAGGCTTGATCTCTGTGAAGCTCGGTTCTACCGTAACGAATTTTTGTATTATTTTTTTGCATTAGAGTTTTAACTCGACCCATGAATTCTTTACCCGGATCGGTCATGAGGAGGTCTGGGTAGGTTAAGGGTGAATTTTCGTATATGTCTTGCAGAGCGTCTGCTACAGCTTGAGACTGTTTTGTTTTCAGTGGCCTTGCTTCTTTATAACGCGAAGCTACATCAATGACAGTGAGAGCGTACTTATACCCAGAATCGTTTGGCAGAAACAGAAGATCAGCTTGGTGCGCCTCGTTAGGCTTATAGATGTTGAAGTGGGGTCTTGTAAATTTAACAGGTGGGAAATAGACTTGATAAACAGCCTGTTTAGACAGCCATTTTTCTACTATTTGTTTTGGTTCTTTACTGAGTTCTGTTAATTTGGAGACGGCATTTTTACCAACAAAATAACCATTGTCACGGTAATAGATTGCTTGTAATTTGTTCTCAGTCATTATTTTTTAATTTAATTTTTAATAAAAAATAAATTAAAATGCCCGACATTCACGGAATAATTGAAAAGCTTCCGAAGCCAAGCAAAGGGTGGACAATCCCTGGATATAAGTATTGCGGCCCTTTGAACCCTCTTGAAATTCAATTAGATGCCAACAATGTGCCTAATCCGGGTCATGAGCCTGTGGATGAACTTGATGAGGTATGTATGGAACATGATATTAAGTATCGCGACTTCCCAAATGAAAAGCATCGGTGGGATAAAGAGATGCTTAAAAGGCTAGACAATATGGGGGCATCGAGTGGTTGGAGAGAGAGTATGGCGAGGAAATTAGTTAAAGGAGTTATAGCTGGAAAGACTAAGTTAGGGCTGGGGATTGGCGGGTGCATAGGGGAAGAGAGATCAGTGGGATTTGTATTGCACGCGCCGTACAGGGAATTGGGACGACTGCTCAAAGAGATTGGGCTAAAGAGAGCTTGGGCTAGAGAGACGAAAAATCTTTCCTTTTTCTTCTGAGCAGTAGAAGCAGGAAACAAAGCAGTAACTCAATTATTGTACAGTATTGTATTGTACAATTATTGTACCTTGCTCAAAAATTGCACAGGTTCCCGCGAGGGACTGGGCCAGATCGATCAAGGGAGAGACAGACAGCCCGCGCAACCGCTCGGCCTGAGACCGAAAGAGACAGGAAAGAAACAGGAAAGAGCATGGGAAAATAGGGGAAAAAAGAGAGACTTTATTGATTTGCACACTCCATTTTGTACATAAGTGTAACAAATATGAATTTCGATCATTTCTGCTGAATCGGCTCTACTCTGCTCTGCTCTAGTTTAAGCAAGACTTTCAAACAAAAAAAATGGCTCAATCGCAATTGAAAAGCATTAAAAAAATCATTGTCGGCCTGAAGGACCTCCAGAAGAAGGACCCCACTGAAGTAGCTCTGCTAATGAACGATTGGACGAAGGAAGAGGTAGCATCGTTTGAATCTGGAATTGAAAAACTTTGCAAAGCAAATGTCAAGGAACGCGGTACAACGGTTGGGCATGCTGAGCGGCAAGAGGAGGCTCGATTTCTTCGGAATCTCGCCCTGAAATTGTCGGCCATTGAAGATCAAGGTGTTAAAGTCCAAACAAATTGTTTGGAAATCATTAAAATGTTAGCCCTTGACCTTGCTAAGGAGACTCAGCAAGAACTGCTTCAACGTTGGAAGGCATTGCAGAAGGGCATTGCCAATCTCAACGTTGTCAAGGCAATGGCCCAATATGAGCAAGCAAGAATAATAAATCATTTCGGGAATTCCAAAACAGAAGAGTCCCTGGCTTTGGAATTTGCCATCACCATAAGAAAGCTTCGCGATTACCTAGCTTTCTATAAGCTATGTAAAGAATACCCGAGTCTCCTGTTCACTGGCTACACCATGAGCACCTTGCTCAGGTTCAAGAAAACAATTGCAAGCCTGGCGATGGAGGACGATCGGTTCGGGGATCAGCTAAGAATGCAACATGAAACTATTGAGCTGGCGGACAATGATGGAAAGCGCACAGAGAAGAGCCTATCAAACTGGTGCGAAGAGCAGTTTGTTGAGTTTGTTGATGAGGATACTGTTGCCGCTGGGGAGGCTGCTGATGAGGCCGCTCGTGAACAAGAAGAAATTCACAACGACATCGCTGAATTTGTGAAAAATTAGTGAACTGAACACCATAACTTGACTCACACTCGCAGCTCATTGGCTGGTTTTATGCTGCGTGTGTGTTGTGTGTGTTGCGCGGAAAATCCGTAGCTTTCCTATCTATTTGTATGTGCGTGTGTGTGGGGGGAATATTCCCCTGGCACACACGCAGCTCATTGGCTGGTTAAATAAAACGACATTCTAGTGTTTAGCCTAATGGAGTCTCACGCTATTTAGTCGCACGCTATTTCATGGCTTGTGTTTTGTGACTTAATATTGTAAACAGTTTAAATATTCATGAAAAACCTAATCCAGTAAAAAGAGTTGTGCTCTGTAACAAAGAAATTAATGAAATATTGCTACAGTTTGAGACAGAGGACGGAGAAGCTGTTGATTTTAACGGTGAAGAGTTTGCCATGACAATTATTATTGAAAGAATGTGAGAAAAAAAATAAAAAAACAAATTACAACTGATTAATAATTTCAGCGAAGTTGTAATAGCTGTCGTAATCTTTAATAGTTACTCCATGCAAGTAATGCCAGTGAGTCTTAACTGCCTGATTAAGATTCGGAATAGTTAGTGGGACATTAGGCCAATATTTTTTCATATAAAATTCACATTCCTTCTTGCAATGGTACTTAGATTTGTAATTGGGATGTGGCTTAACATAGTAAGATCCTGGAGAAACGGTCGGAAACATTTTTTTATTGAAAATTAAAAAAAATTTTTCGGGGTGAGTACCCCGATCAGCGCATAACTATGGTGGATAACCAGGGTTTTAATCCCAGTGTCCTAGAAGCCCCATTAATAAAAATGTCAAAAACATCTCGAGGATATGAAAAATAGCAATTTTTTTTCTGTCCCAGAAACCCCATTTGCTAATTGCCTGGAATAATAAATTTAGGCTAAATTTTATGTCCTGGGGGGAAAAGCATTTTAAGAGGAGACCCCCCTCTTTTTTCAAGTAGTCGAGGATATGTTAGTTAGTGGTAGGCATATATGTAAAATGTCGAATTTTTTGTCCCAGAAGCCCCCTCTTGCCTTCTACTTTCCGAACTAGAAAAGTCAAGCAATCTGTGCAAATAAGGAAGCTTCCGAACTAGAAAAGTCAAGCATTTGTGCAAATGAGGAAGCTTCCGAACAAGAAAACTAGCATCTGTGCAAATGAGGAAGCTTCCGAACTAGAAAACTAGCATCTGTGCAAATGAGGAAGCTTCCGAACTAGAAAGGTCAAGCATTTGTGCAAATGAGGAAGCTTCCGAACTAGCAAACTATAGAATATGTACAAATGAGGAAGCTTCCGTACTAACAAACTATAGAATCTGTGCAAATGAGGAAGCTTCCGAACTAGCAAACTATAGAATATGTGCAAATGAGGAAGCTTCCGTACTAACAAACTATAGAATCTGTGCAAATGAGGAAGCTTCCGTACTAACAAACTATAGAATCTGTGCAAATGAGGAAGCTTCCGTACTACCAAACTATAGAATCTGTGCAAATGAGGAAGCTTCCGAACTAGAAAAGTCAAGCAATCTGTGCAAATGAGGAAGCTTCCGAACTAGAAAAGTCAAGCATTTGTGCAAATGAGGAAGCTTTCGAACAAGAAAACTAGCATCTGTGCAAATGAGGAAGCTTCCAAACTAGAAGACTAGCATCTGTGCAAATGAGGAAGCTTCCGAACTAGAAAGGTCAAGCATTTGTGCAAATGAGGAAGCTTCCGAACTAGCAAACTATAGAATATGTGCAAATGAGGAAGCTTCCGTACTAACAAACTATAGAATCTGTGCAAATGAGGAAGCTTCCGAACTAGCAAACTATAGAATATGTGCAAATGAGGAAGCTTCCGTACTAACAAACTATAGAATCTGTGCAAATGAGGAAGCTTCCGTACTAACAAACTAAAGAATCTGTGCAAATGAGGAAGCTTCCGAACTAGAAAAGTCAAGCAATCAGTGCAAATAAGGAAGCATCCGAACTAGAAAAGTCAAGCATTTGTGCAAATGAGGAAGCTTCCGAACTAGCAAACTATAGAATATGTACAATTGAGGAAGCTTCCGTACTAACAAACTATAGAATCTGTGCAAATGAGGAAGCTTCCGAACTAGCAAACTATAGAATATGTGCAAATGAGGAAGCTTCCGTACTAACAAACTATAGAATCTGTGCAAATGAGGAAGCTTCCGTACTAACAAACTATAGAATCTGTGCAAATGAGGAAGCTTCCGAACTAGCAAACTATAGAATATGTGCAAATGAGGAAGCTTCCGTACTAACAAACTATAGAATCTGTGCAAATGAGGAAGCTTCCGAACTAGCAAACTATAGAATATGTGCAAATGAGGAAGCTTCCGTACTAACAAACTATAGAATCTGTGCAAATGAGGAAGCTTCCGTACTAACAAACTATAGAATCTGTGCAAATGAGGAAGCTTCCGTACTACCAAACTATAGAATCTGTGCAAATGAGGAAGCTTCCGAACTAGAAAAGTCAAGCAATCTGTGCAAATGAGGAAGCTTCCGAACTAGAAAAGTCAAGCATTTGTGCAAATGAGGAAGCTTTCGAACAAGAAAACTAGCATCTGTGCAAATGAGGAAGCTTCCAAACTAGAAGACTAGCATCTGTGCAAATGAGGAAGCTTCCGAACTAGAAAGGTCAAGCATTTGTGCAAATGAGGAAGCTTCCGAACTAGCAAACTATAGAATATGTGCAAATGAGGAAGCTTCCGTACTAACAAACTATAGAATCTGTGCAAATGAGGAAGCTTCCGAACTAGCAAACTATAGAATATGTGCAAATGAGGAAGCTTCCGTACTAACAAACTATAGAATCTGTGCAAATGAGGAAGCTTCCGTACTAACAAACTAAAGAATCTGTGCAAATGAGGAAGCTTCCGAACTAGAAAAGTCAAGCAATCAGTGCAAATAAGGAAGCATCCGAACTAGAAAAGTCAAGCAATCTGTGCAAATAAGGAAGCATCCGAACTAGAAAAGTCAAGCAATCTGTGCAAATAAGGAAGCATCCGAACTAGAAAAGTCAAGCAATCAGTGCAAATGAGGAAGCTTCCGAACTAGAAAACTATAGCATCTGTGCAAATAAGGAAGCATCCAAACTAGAAAATTCAAGCAATCTGTGCAAATGAGGAAGCTTCCGAACTAGAAAACTATAGCATCTGTGCAAATGAGGAAGCATCCGGACTAGAAAAGTCAAGCATCTGTGCAAATGAGGAAGCTTCCGAACTAGAAAAGTCAAGCAATCTGTGCAAATAAGGAAGCTTCCGAACTAGAAAAGTCAAGCAATCTGTGCAAATAAGGAAGCTTCCGAACTAGAAAACTATAGCATCTGTGCAAATGAGGAAGCTTCCGAACTAGAAAACTATAGCATCTGTGCAAATGAGGAAGCTTCCGAACTAGAAAACTATAGCATCTGTGCAAATGAGGAAGCTTCCGAACTAGAAAAGTCAAGCATCTGTGCAAATGAGGAAGCTTCCGAACTAGAAAAGTCAAGCAATCTGTGCAAATGAGGAAGCTTCCGAACTAGAAAAGTCAAGCATTTGTGCAAATGAGGAAGCTTTCGAACAAGAAAACTAGCATCTGTGCAAATGAGGAAGCTTCCAAACTAGAAGACTAGCATCTGTGCAAATGAGGAAGCTTCCGAACTAGAAAGGTCAAGCATTTGTGCAAATGAGGAAGCTTCCGAACTAGCAAACTATAGAATATGTGCAAATGAGGAAGCTTCCGTACTAACAAACTATAGAATCTGTGCAAATGAGGAAGCTTCCGAACTAGCAAACTATAGAATATGTGCAAATGAGGAAGCTTCCGTACTAACAAACTATAGCATCTGTGCAAATAAGGAAGCATCCAAACTAGAAAATTCAAGCAATCTGTGCAAATGAGGAAGCTTCCGAACTAGAAAAGTCAAGCAATCTGTGCAAATAAGGAAGCATCCGGACTAGAAAAGTCAAGCATCTGTGTAAATAAGGAAGCATTCGAACTAGAAAAGTCAAGCAATCTGTGCAAATGAGGAAGTTTCCGAACTAGAAAAGTCAAGCAATCTGTGCAAAAGAGGAAGCTTCCGAACTAGAAAACTATAGCATCTGTGCAAATGAGGAAGCTTCCGAACTAGAAAAGTCAAGCAATCTGTGCAAATGAGGAAGCTTCCGAACTAGAAAAGTCAAGCAATCTGTGCAAATGAGGAAGCTTCCGAACTAGAAAAGTCAAGCAATCTGTGCAAATGAGGAAGATTCCGAACTAGAAAACTATAGCATCTGTGCAAATGAGGAAGCATCCGGACTAGAAAAGTCAAGCATCTGTGCAAATAAGGAAGCTTCCGAACTAGAAAATTCAAGCAATCTGTGCAAATGAGGAAGCATCCGAACTAGAAAAGTCAAGCAATCTGTGCAAATGAGGAAGCTTCCGAACTAGAAAGGTCAAGCATTTGTGCAAATGAGGAAGCTTCCGAACTAGAAAACTATAGCATCTGTGCAAATGAGGAAGCATCCGGACTAGAAAAGTCAAGCATCTGTGCAAATGAGGAAGCTTCCGAACTAGAAAATTCAAGCAATCTGTGCAAATGAGGAAGCTTCCGAACTAGAAAACTATAGCATCTGTGCAAATGAGGAAGCATCCGGACTAGAAAAGTCAAGCATCTGTGCAAATGAGGAAGCTTCCGAACTAGAAAAGTCAAGCAATCTGTGCAAATAAGGAAGCTTCCGAACTAGAAAAGTCAAGCAATCTGTGCAAATAAGGAAGCTTCCGAACTAGAAAACTATAGCATCTGTGCAAATGAGGAAGCTTCCGAACTAGAAAACTATAGCATCTGTGCAAAAGAGGAAGCTTCCGAACTAGAAAACTATAGCATCTGTGCAAATGAGGAAGCTTCCGAACTAGAAAAGTCAAGCATCTGTGCAAATGAGGAAGCTTCCGAACTAGAAAAGTCAAGCAATCTGTGCAAATGAGGAAGCTTCCGAACTAGAAAAGTCAAGCAATCTGTGCAAATAAGGAAGCTTCCGAACTAGAAAAGTCAAGCATTTGTGCAAATGAGGAAGCTTTCGAACAAGAAAACTAGCATCTGTGCAAATGAGGAAGCTTCCGAACTAGAAGACTAGCATCTGTGCAATTGAGGAAGCTTCCGAACTAGAAAGGTCAAGCATTTGTGCAAATGAGGAAGCTTCCGAACTAGCAAACTATAGAATATGTGCAAATGAGGAAGCTTCCGTACTAACAAACTATAGAATCTGTGCAAATGAGGAAGCTTCCGAACTAGCAAACTATAGAATATGTGCAAATGAGAAAGCTTCCGTACTAACAAACTATAGAATCTGTGCAAATGAGGAAGCTTCCGTACTAACAAACTAAAGAATCTGTGCAAATGAGGAAGCTTCCGAACTAGAAAAGTCAAGCAATCTGTGCAAATAAGGAAGCATCCGAACTAGAAAAGTCAAGCAATCTGTGCAAATAAGGAAGCATCCGAACTAGAAAAGTCAAGCAATCTGTGCAAATAAGGAAGCTTCCGAACTAGAAAAGTCAAGCATTTGTGCAAATGAGGAAGCTTTCGAACAAGAAAACTAGCATCTGTGCAAATGAGGAAGCTTCCGAACTAGAAGACTAGCATCTGTGCAAATGAGGAAGCTTCCGAACTAGAAAGGTCAAGCATTTGTGCAAATGAGGAAGCTTCCGAACTAGCAAACTATAGAATATGTGCAAATGAGGAAGCTTCCGTACTAACAAACTATAGAATCTGTGCAAATGAGGAAGCTTCCGTACTAACAAACTAAAGAATCTGTGCAAATGAGGAAGCTTCCGAACTAGAAAAGTCAAGCAATCAGTGCAAATAAGGAAGCATCCGAACTAGAAAAGTCAAGCAATCTGTGCAAATAAGGAAGCATCCGAACTAGAAAAGTCAAGCAATCTGTGCAAATAAGGAAGCATCCGAACTAGAAAAGTCAAGCAATCTGTGCAAATAAGGAAGCATCCAAACTAGAAAACTAGCATCTGTGCAAATGAGGAAGCTTCCGAACTAGAAAGGTCAAGCATTTGTGCAAATGAGGAAGCTTCCGAACTAGCAAACTATATAATATGTGCAAATGAGGAAGCTTCCGAACTAGAAAAGTCAAGCATCTGTGCAAATGAGGAAGCTTCCAAACTAGAAAATTCAAGCAATCTGTGCAAATGAGGAAGCTTCCGAACTAGAAAAGTCAAGCATCTGTGCAAATGAGGAAGCTTCCGAACTAGAAAAGTCAAGCAATCTGTGCAAATAAGGAAGCTTCCGAACTAGAAAAGTCAAGCAATCTGTGCAAATAAGGAAGCTTCCGAACTAGAAAACTATAGCATCTGTGCAAATGAGGAAGCTTCCGAACTAGAAAACTATAGCATCTGTGCAAATGAGGAAGCTTCCGAACTAGAAAACTATAGCATCTGTGCAAATGAGGAAGCTTCCGAACTAGAAAAGTCAAGCATCTGTGCAAATGAGGAAGCTTCCGAACTAGAAAAGTCAAGCAATCTGTGCAAATGAGGAAGCTTCCGAACTAGAAAAGTCAAGCATTTGTGCAAATGAGGAAGCTTTCGAACAAGAAAACTAGCATCTGTGCAAATGAGGAAGCTTCCAAACTAGAAGACTAGCATCTGTGCAAATGAGGAAGCTTCCGAACTAGAAAGGTCAAGCATTTGTGCAAATGAGGAAGCTTCCGAACTAGCAAACTATAGAATATGTGCAAATGAGGAAGCTTCCGTACTAACAAACTATAGAATCTGTGCAAATGAGGAAGCTTCCGAACTAGCAAACTATAGAATATGTGCAAATGAGGAAGCTTCCGTACTAACAAACTATAGAATCTGTGCAAATGAGGAAGCTTCCGTACTAACAAACTAAAGAATCTGTGCAAATGAGGAAGCTTCCGAACTAGAAAAGTCAAGCAATCAGTGCAAATAAGGAAGCATCCGAACTAGAAAAGTCAAGCAATCTGTGCAAATAAGGAAGCATCCGAACTAGAAAAGTCAAGCAATCTGTGCAAATAAGGAAGCATCCGAACTAGAAAAGTCAAGCAATCAGTGCAAATGAGGAAGCTTCCGAACTAGAAAACTATAGCATCTGTGCAAATAAGGAAGCATCCAAACTAGAAAATTCAAGCAATCTGTGCAAATGAGGAAGCTTCCGAACTAGAAAAGTCAAGCAATCTGTGCAAATAAGGAAGCATCCGAACTAGAAAAGTCAAGCATCTGTGTAAATAAGGAAGCATCCGAACTAGAAAAGTCAAGCAATCTGTGCAAAAGAGGAAGCTTCCGAACTAGAAAAGTCAAGCAATCTGTGCAAATGAGGAAGCTTCAAAACTAGAAAAGTCAAGCAATCTGTGCAAATGAGGAAGCTTCCGAACTAGAAAAGTCAAGCAATCTGTGCAAATGAGGAAGCTTCCGAACTAGAAAAGTCAAGCAATCTGTGCAAATGAGGAAGCTTCCGAACTAGAAAAGTCAAGCAATCTGTGCAAATGAGGAAGCTTCCGAACTAGAAAACTATAGCATCTGTGCAAATGAGGAAGCATCCGGACTAGAAAAGTCAAGCATCTGTGCAAATGAGGAAGCTTCCGAACTAGAAAAGTCAAGCAATCTGTGCAAATGAGGAAGCTTCCGAACTAGAAAACTATAGCATCTGTGCAAATGAGGAAGCATCCGGACTAGAAAAGTCAAGCATCTGTGCAAATGAGGAAGCTTCCGAACTAGAAAACTATAGCATCTGTGCAAATGAGGAAGCTTCCGAACTAGAAAACTATAGCATCTGTGCAAATGAGGAAGCTTCCGAACTAGAAAACTATAGCATCTGTGCAAATGAGGAAGCTTCCGAACTAGAAAAGTCAAGCAATCTGTGCAAATGAGGAAGCTTCCGAACTAGAAAAGTCAAGCATTTGTGCAAATGAGGAAGCTTTCGAACAAGAAAACTAGCATCTGTGCAAATGAGGAAGCTTCCGAACTAGAAGACTAGCATCTGTGCAAATGAGGAAGCTTCCGAACTAGAAAGGTCAAGCATTTGTGCAAATGAGGAAGCTTCCGAACTAGCAAACTATAGAATATGTGCAAATGAGGAAGCTTCCGTACTAACAAACTATAGAATCTGTGCAAATGAGGAAGCTTCCGAACTAGCAAACTATAGAATATGTGCAAATGAGGAAGCTTCCGTACTAACAAACTATAGAATCTGTGCAAATGAGGAAGCTTCCGTACTAACAAACTAAAGAATCTGTGCAAATAAGGAAGCTTCCGAACTAGAAAAGTCAAGCAATCAGTGCAAATAAGGAAGCATCCGAACTAGAAAAGTCAAGCAATCTGTGCAAATAAGGAAGCATCCGAACTAGAAAAGTCAAGCAATCTGTGCAAATAAGGAAGCATCCGAACTAGAAAAGTCAAGCAATCAGTGCAAATGAGGAAGCTTCCGAACTAGAAAACTATAGCATCTGTGCAAATAAGGAAGCATCCAAACTAGAAAATTCAAGCAATCTGTGCAAATGAGGAAGCTTCCGAACTAGAAAAGTCAAGCAATCTGTGCAAATAAGGAAGCATCCGAACTAGAAAAGTCAAGCATCTGTGTAAATAAGGAAGCATCCGAACTAGAAAAGTCAAGCAATCTGTGCAAATGAGGAAGTTTCCGAACTAGAAAAGTCAAGCAATCTGTGCAAAAGAGGAAGCTTCCGAACTAGAAAAGTCAAGCAATCTGTGCAAATGAGGAAGCTTCAAAACTAGAAAAGTCAAGCAATCTGTGCAAATGAGGAAGCTTCCAAACTAGAAAACTATAGCATCTGTGCAAATGAGGAAGCTTCCGAACTAGAAAACTATAGCATCTGTGCAAATGAGGAAGCTTCCGAACTAGCAAACTATAGAATATGTACAAATGAGGAAGCTTCCGTACTAACAAACTATAGAATCTGTGCAAATGAGGAAGCTTCCGAACTAGCAAACTATAGAATATGTGCAAATGAGGAAGCTTCCGTACTAACAAACTATAGAATCTGTGCAAATGAGGAAGCTTCCGTACTAACAAACTATAGAATCTGTGCAAATGAGGAAGCTTCCGTACTACCAAACTATAGAATCTGTGCAAATGAGGAAGCTTCCGAACTAGAAAAGTCAAGCAATCTGTGCAAATGAGGAAGCTTCCGAACTAGAAAAGTCAAGCATTTGTGCAAATGAGGAAGCTTTCGAACAAGAAAACTAGCATCTGTGCAAATGAGGAAGCTTCCAAACTAGAAGACTAGCATCTGTGCAAATGAGGAAGCTTCCGAACTAGAAAGGTCAAGCATTTGTGCAAATGAGGAAGCTTCCGAACTAGCAAACTATAGAATATGTGCAAATGAGGAAGCTTCCGTACTAACAAACTATAGAATCTGTGCAAATGAGGAAGCTTCCGAACTAGCAAACTATAGAATATGTGCAAATGAGGAAGCTTCCGTACTAACAAACTATAGAATCTGTGCAAATGAGGAAGCTTCCGTACTAACAAACTAAAGAATCTGTGCAAATGAGGAAGCTTCCGAACTAGAAAAGTCAAGCAATCAGTGCAAATAAGGAAGCATCCGAACTAGAAAAGTCAAGCAATCTGTGCAAATAAGGAAGCATCCGAACTAGAAAAGTCAAGCAATCTGTGCAAATAAGGAAGCATCCGAACTAGAAAAGTCAAGCAATCAGTGCAAATGAGGAAGCTTCCGAACTAGAAAACTATAGCATCTGTGCAAATAAGGAAGCATCCAAACTAGAAAATTCAAGCAATCTGTGCAAATGAGGAAGCTTCCGAACTAGAAAACTATAGCATCTGTGCAAATGAGGAAGCATCCGGACTAGAAAAGTCAAGCATCTGTGCAAATGAGGAAGCTTCCGAACTAGAAAAGTCAAGCAATCTGTGCAAATAAGGAAGCTTCCGAACTAGAAAAGTCAAGCAATCTGTGCAAATAAGGAAGCTTCCGAACTAGAAAACTATAGCATCTGTGCAAATGAGGAAGCTTCCGAACTAGAAAACTATAGCATCTGTGCAAATGAGGAAGCTTCCGAACTAGAAAACTATAGCATCTGTGCAAATGAGGAAGCTTCCGAACTAGAAAAGTCAAGCATCTGTGCAAATGAGGAAGCTTCCGAACTAGAAAAGTCAAGCAATCTGTGCAAATGAGGAAGCTTCCGAACTAGAAAAGTCAAGCATTTGTGCAAATGAGGAAGCTTTCGAACAAGAAAACTAGCATCTGTGCAAATGAGGAAGCTTCCAAACTAGAAGACTAGCATCTGTGCAAATGAGGAAGCTTCCGAACTAGAAAGGTCAAGCATTTGTGCAAATGAGGAAGCTTCCGAACTAGCAAACTATAGAATATGTGCAAATGAGGAAGCTTCCGTACTAACAAACTATAGAATCTGTGCAAATGAGGAAGCTTCCGAACTAGCAAACTATAGAATATGTGCAAATGAGGAAGCTTCCGTACTAACAAACTATAGAATCTGTGCAAATGAGGAAGCTTCCGTACTAACAAACTAAAGAATCTGTGCAAATGAGGAAGCTTCCGAACTAGAAAAGTCAAGCAATCAGTGCAAATAAGGAAGCATCCGAACTAGAAAAGTCAAGCAATCTGTGCAAATAAGGAAGCATCCGAACTAGAAAAGTCAAGCAATCTGTGCAAATAAGGAAGCATCCGAACTAGAAAAGTCAAGCAATCAGTGCAAATGAGGAAGCTTCCGAACTAGAAAACTATAGCATCTGTGCAAATAAGGAAGCATCCAAACTAGAAAATTCAAGCAATCTGTGCAAATGAGGAAGCTTCCGAACTAGAAAAGTCAAGCAATCTGTGCAAATAAGGAAGCATCCGAACTAGAAAAGTCAAGCATCTGTGTAAATAAGGAAGCATCCGAACTAGAAAAGTCAAGCAATCTGTGCAAATGAGGAAGTTTCCGAACTAGAAAAGTCAAGCAATCTGTGCAAAAGAGGAAGCTTCCGAACTAGAAAAGTCAAGCAATCTGTGCAAATGAGGAAGCTTCAAAACTAGAAAAGTCAAGCAATCTGTGCAAATGAGGAAGCTTCCGAACTAGAAAAGTCAAGCAATCTGTGCAAATGAGGAAGCTTCCGAACTAGAAAAGTCAAGCAATCTGTGCAAATGAGGAAGCTTCCGAACTAGAAAAGTCAAGCAATCTGTGCAAATGAGGAAGCTTCCGAACTAGAAAACTATAGCATCTGTGCAAATGAGGAAGCATCCGGACTAGAAAAGTCAAGCATCTGTGCAAATGAGGAAGCTTCCGAACTAGAAAAGTCAAGCAATCTGTGCAAATGAGGAAGCTTCCGAACTAGAAAACTATAGCATCTGTGCAAATGAGGAAGCATCCGGACTAGAAAAGTCAAGCATCTGTGCAAATGAGGAAGCTTCCGAACTAGAAAAGTCAAGCAATCTGTGCAAATAAGGAAGCTTCCGAACTAGAAAAGTCAAGCAATCTGTGCAAATAAGGAAGCTTCCGAACTAGAAAACTATAGCATCTGTGCAAATGAGGAAGCTTCCGAACTAGAAAACTATAGCATCTGTGCAAATGAGGAAGCTTCCGAACTAGAAAAGTCAAGCATTTGTGCAAATGAGGAAGCTTTCGAACAAGAAAACTAGCATCTGTGCAAATGAGGAAGCTTCCGAACTAGAAGACTAGCATCTGTGCAAATGAGGAAGCTTCCGAACTAGAAAGGTCAAGCATTTGTGCAAATGAGGAAGCTTCCGAACTAGCAAACTATAGAATATGTGCAAATGAGGAAGCTTCCGTACTAACAAACTATAGAATCTGTGCAAATGAGGAAGCTTCCGAACTAGCAAACTATAGAATATGTGCAAATGAGGAAGCTTCCGTACTAACAAACTATAGAATCTGTGCAAATGAGGAAGCTTCCGTACTAACAAACTAAAGAATCTGTGCAAATGAGGAAGCTTCCGAACTAGAAAAGTCAAGCAATCAGTGCAAATAAGGAAGCATCCGAACTAGAAAAGTCAAGCAATCTGTGCAAATAAGGAAGCATCCGAACTAGAGAAGTCAAGCAATCTGTGCAAATAAGGAAGCATCCGAACTAGAAAAGTCAAGCAATCAGTGCAAATGAGGAAGCTTCCGAACTAGAAAACTATAGCATCTGTGCAAATAAGGAAGCATCCAAACTAGAAAATTCAAGCAATCTGTGCAAATGAGGAAGCTTCCGAACTAGAAAAGTCAAGCAATCTGTGCAAATAAGGAAGCATCCGAACTAGAAAAGTCAAGCATCTGTGTAAATAAGGAAGCATCCGAACTAGAAAAGTCAAGCAATCTGTGCAAAAGAGGAAGCTTCCGAACTAGAAAAGTCAAGCAATCTGTGCAAATGAGGAAGCTTCAAAACTAGAAAATTCAAGCAATCTGTGCAAATGAGAAAGCTTCCAAACTAGAAAACTATAGCATCTGTGCAAATGAGGAAGCTTCCGAACTAGAAAACTATAGCATCTGTGCAAATGAGGAAGCTTCCGAACTAGAAAACTATAGCATCTGTGCAAATGAGGAAGCTTCCGAACTAGAAAAGTCAAGCAATCTGTGCAAATAAGGAAGCTTCCGAACTAGAAAAGTCAAGCATTTGTGCAAATGAGGAAGCTTCCGAACAAGAAAACTAGCATCTGTGCAAATGAGGAAGCTTCCGAACTAGAAAACTAGCATCTGTGCAAATGAGGAAGCTTCCGAACTAGAAAGGTCAAGCATTTGTGCAAATGAGGAAGCTTCCGAACTAGCAAACTATAGAATATGTACAAATGAGGAAGCTTCCGTACTAACAAACTATAGAATCTGTGCAAATGAGGAAGCTTCCGAACTAGCAAACTATAGAATATGTGCAAATGAGGAAGCTTCCGTACTAACAAACTATAGAATCTGTGCAAATGAGGAAGCTTCCGTACTACCAAACTATAGAATCTGTGCAAATGAGGAAGCTTCCGAACTAGAAAAGTCAAGCAATCTGTGCAAATGAGGAAGCTTCCGAACTAGAAAAGTCAAGCATTTGTGCAAATGAGGAAGCTTTCGAACAAGAAAACTAGCATCTGTGCAAATGAGGAAGCTTCCAAACTAGAAGACTAGCATCTGTGCAAATGAGGAAGCTTCCGAACTAGAAAGGTCAAGCATTTGTGCAAATGAGGAAGCTTCCGAACTAGCAAACTATAGAATATGTGCAAATGAGGAAGCTTCCGTACTAACAAACTATAGAATCTGTGCAAATGAGGAAGCTTCCGAACTAGCAAACTATAGAATATGTGCAAATGAGGAAGCTTCCGTACTAACAAACTATAGAATCTGTGCAAATGAGGAAGCTTCCGTACTAACAAACTAAAGAATCTGTGCAAATGAGGAAGCTTCCGAACTAGAAAAGTCAAGCAATCAGTGCAAATAAGGAAGCATCCGAACTAGAAAAGTCAAGCAATCTGTGCAAATAAGGAAGCATCCGAACTAGAAAAGTCAAGCAATCTGTGCAAATAAGGAAGCATCCGAACTAGAAAAGTCAAGCAATCAGTGCAAATGAGGAAGCTTCCGAACTAGAAAACTATAGCATCTGTGCAAATAAGGAAGCATCCAAACTAGAAAATTCAAGCAATCTGTGCAAATGAGGAAGCTTCCGAACTAGAAAAGTCAAGCAATCTGTGCAAATAAGGAAGCATCCGAACTAGAAAAGTCAAGCATCTGTGTAAATAAGGAAGCATCCGAACTAGAAAAGTCAAGCAATCTGTGCAAATGAGGAAGTTTCCGAACAAGAAAAGTCAAGCAATCTGTGCAAAAGAGGAAGCTTCCGAACTAGAAAAGTCAAGCAATCTGTGCAAATGAGGAAGCTTCAAAACTAGAAAAGTCAAGCAATCTGTGCAAATGAGGAAGCTTCCGAACTAGAAAAGTCAAGCAATCTGTGCAAATGAGGAAGCTTCCGAACTAGAAAAGTCAAGCAATCTGTGCAAATGAGGAAGCTTCCGAACTAGAAAAGTCAAGCAATCTGTGCAAATGAGGAAGCTTCCGAACTAGAAAACTATAGCATCTGTGCAAATGAGGAAGCATCCGGACTAGAAAAGTCAAGCATCTGTGCAAATGAGGAAGCTTCCGAACTAGAAAAGTCAAGCAATCTGTGCAAATGAGGAAGCTTCCGAACTAGAAAACTATAGCATCTGTGCAAATGAGGAAGCATCCGGACTAGAAAAGTCAAGCATCTGTGCAAATGAGGAAGCTTCCGAACTAGAAAAGTCAAGCAATCTGTGCAAATAAGGAAGCTTCCGAACTAGAAAAGTCAAGCAATCTGTGCAAATAAGGAAGCTTCCGAACTAGAAAACTATAGCATCTGTGCAAATGAGGAAGCTTCCGAACTAGAAAACTATAGCATCTGTGCAAATGAGGAAGCTTCCGAACTAGAAAACTATAGCATCTGTGCAAATGAGGAAGCTTCCGAACTAGAAAACTATAGCATCTGTGCAAATGAGGAAGCTTCCGAACTAGAAAAGTCAAGCAATCTGTGCAAATGAGGAAGCTTCCGAACTAGAAAAGTCAAGCATTTGTGCAAATGAGGAAGCTTTCGAACAAGAAAACTAGCATCTGTGCAAATGAGGAAGCTTCCGAACTAGAAGACTAGCATCTGTGCAAATGAGGAAGCTTCCGAACTAGAAAGGTCAAGCATTTGTGCAAATGAGGAAGCTTCCGAACTAGCAAACTATAGAATATGTGCAAATGAGGAAGCTTCCGTACTAACAAACTATAGAATCTGTGCAAATGAGGAAGCTTCCGAACTAGCAAACTATAGAATATGTGCAAATGAGGAAGCTTCCGTACTAACAAACTATAGAATCTGTGCAAATGAGGAAGCTTCCGTACTAACAAACTAAAGAATCTGTGCAAATGAGGAAGCTTCCGAACTAGAAAAGTCAAGCAATCAGTGCAAATAAGGAAGCATCCGAACTAGAAAAGTCAAGCAATCTGTGCAAATAAGGAAGCATCCGAACTAGAAAAGTCAAGCAATCTGTGCAAATAAGGAAGCATCCGAACTAGAAAAGTCAAGCAATCAGTGCAAATGAGGAAGCTTCCGAACTAGAAAACTATAGCATCTGTGCAAATAAGGAAGCATCCAAACTAGAAAATTCAAGCAATCTGTGCAAATGAGGAAGCTTCCGAACTAGAAAAGTCAAGCAATCTGTGCAAATAAGGAAGCATCCGAACTAGAAAAGTCAAGCATCTGTGTAAATAAGGAAGCATCCGAACTAGAAAAGTCAAGCAATCTGTGCAAATGAGGAAGTTTCCGAACAAGAAAAGTCAAGCAATCTGTGCAAAAGAGGAAGCTTCCGAACTAGAAAAGTCAAGCAATCTGTGCAAATGAGGAAGCTTCAAAACTAGAAAAGTCAAGCAATCTGTGCAAATGAGGAAGCTTCCGAACTAGAAAAGTCAAGCAATCTGTGCAAATGAGGAAGCTTCCGAACTAGAAAAGTCAAGCAATCTGTGCAAATGAGGAAGCTTCCGAACTAGAAAAGTCAAGCAATCTGTGCAAATGAGGAAGCTTCCGAACTAGAAAACTATAGCATCTGTGCAAATGAGGAAGCATCCGGACTAGAAAAGTCAAGCATCTGTGCAAATGAGGAAGCTTCCGAACTAGAAAAGTCAAGCAATCTGTGCAAATGAGGAAGCTTCCGAACTAGAAAACTATAGCATCTGTGCAAATGAGGAAGCATCCGGACTAGAAAAGTCAAGCATCTGTGCAAATGAGGAAGCTTCCGAACTAGAAAAGTCAAGCAATCTGTGCAAATAAGGAAGCTTCCGAACTAGAAAAGTCAAGCAATCTGTGCAAATAAGGAAGCTTCCGAACTAGAAAACTATAGCATCTGTGCAAATGAGGAAGCTTCCGAACTAGAAAACTATAGCATCTGTGCAAATGAGGAAGCTTCCGAACTAGAAAACTATAGCATCTGTGCAAATGAGGAAGCTTCCGAACTAGAAAACTATAGCATCTGTGCAAATGAGGAAGCTTCCGAACTAGAAAAGTCAAGCAATCTGTGCAAATGAGGAAGCTTCCGAACTAGAAAAGTCAAGCATTTGTGCAAATGAGGAAGCTTTCGAACAAGAAAACTAGCATCTGTGCAAATGAGGAAGCTTCCGAACTAGAAGACTAGCATCTGTGCAAATGAGGAAGCTTCCGAACTAGAAAGGTCAAGCATTTGTGCAAATGAGGAAGCTTCCGAACTAGCAAACTATAGAATATGTGCAAATGAGGAAGCTTCCGTACTAACAAACTATAGAATCTGTGCAAATGAGGAAGCTTCCGAACTAGCAAACTATAGAATATGTGCAAATGAGGAAGCTTCCGTACTAACAAACTATAGAATCTGTGCAAATGAGGAAGCTTCCGTACTAACAAACTAAAGAATCTGTGCAAATGAGGAAGCTTCCGAACTAGAAAAGTCAAGCAATCAGTGCAAATAAGGAAGCATCCGAACTAGAAAAGTCAAGCAATCTGTGCAAATAAGGAAGCATCCGAACTAGAAAAGTCAAGCAATCTGTGCAAATAAGGAAGCATCCGAACTAGAAAAGTCAAGCAATCAGTGCAAATGAGGAAGCTTCCGAACTAGAAAACTATAGCATCTGTGCAAATAAGGAAGCATCCAAACTAGAAAATTCAAGCAATCTGTGCAAATGAGGAAGCTTCCGAACTAGAAAAGTCAAGCAATCTGTGCAAATAAGGAAGCATCCGAACTAGAAAAGTCAAGCATCTGTGTAAATAAGGAAGCATCCGAACTAGAAAAGTCAAGCAATCTGTGCAAATGAGGAAGTTTCCGAACTAGAAAAGTCAAGCAATCTGTGCAAAAGAGGAAGCTTCCGAACTAGAAAAGTCAAGCAATCTGTGCAAATGAGGAAGCTTCAAAACTAGAAAATTCAAGCAATCTGTGCAAATGAGGAAGCTTCCAAACTAGAAAACTATAGCATCTGTGCAAATGAGGAAGCTTCCGAACTAGAAAACTATAGCATCTGTGCAAATGAGGAAGCTTCCGAACTAGAAAACTATAGCATCTGTGCAAATGAGGAAGCTTCCGAACTAGAAAAGTCAAGCAATCTGTGCAAATAAGGAAGCTTCCGAACTAGAAAAGTCAAGCATTTGTGCAAATGAGGAAGCTTCCGAACAAGAAAACTAGCATCTGTGCAAATGAGGAAGCTTCCGAACTAGAAAACTAGCATCTGTGCAAATGAGGAAGCTTCCGAACTAGAAAGGTCAAGCATTTGTGCAAATGAGGAAGCTTCCGAACTAGCAAACTATAGAATATGTGCAAATGAGGAAGCTTCCGAACTAGCAAACTATAGAATATGTGCAAATGAGGAAGCTTCCGTACTAACAAACTATAGAATCTGTGCAAATGAGGAAGCTTCCGTACTAACAAACTATAGAATCTGTGCAAATGAGGAAGCTTCCGTACTACCAAACTATAGAATCTGTGCAAACGAGGAAGCATCCGAACTAGAAAATTCAAGCAATCTGTGCAAATAAGGAAGCTTCCGAACTAGAAAAGTCAAGCAGTCTGTGCAAATAAGGAAGCTTTCGAACTAGAAAAGTCAAGCAATCTGTGCAAATAAGGAAGCTTCCGAACTAGAAAAGTCAAGCAATCTGTGCAAATAAGGAAGCTTCCGAACTAGAAAAGTCAAGCAATCTGTGCAAATGAGGAAGCTTCCGAACTAGAAAACTATAGCATCTGTGCAAATGAGGAAGCTTCCGTACTACCAAACTATAGAATCTGTGCAAACGAGGAAGCTTCCGAACTAGAAAATTCAAGCAATCTGTGCAAATAAGGAAGCTTCCGAACTAGAAAAGTCAAGCAATCTGTGCAAATGAGGAAGCTTCCGAACTAGAAAACTATAGCATCTGTGCAAATGAGGAAGCTTCCGTACTAACAAACTATAGAATCTGTGCAAATGAGGAAGCTTCCGTACTACCAAACTATAGAATCTGTGCAAACGAGGAAGCATCCGAACTAGAAAAGTCAAGCAATCTGTGCAAATGAGGAAGCTTCCGAACTAGAAAACTATAGCATCTGTGCAAATGAGGAAGCTTCCGTACTAACAAACTATAGAATCTGTGCAAATGAGGAAGCTTCCGTACTACCAAACTATAGAATCTGTGCAAACGAGGAAGCATCCGAACTAGAAAATTCAAGCAATCTGTGCAAATAAGGAAGCTTCCGAACTAGAAAAGTCAAGCAGTCTGTGCAAATAAGGAAGCTTTCGAACTAGAAAAGTCAAGCAATCTGTGCAAATAAGGAAGCTTCCGAACTAGAAAAGTCAAGCAATCTGTGCAAATAAGGAAGCTTCCGAACTAGAAAAGTCAAGCAATCTGTGCAAATGAGGAAGCTTCCGAACTAGAAAACTATAGCATCTGTGCAAATGAGGAAGCTTCCGAACTAGAAAAGTCAAGCAATCTGTGCAAATAAGGAAGCATCCGAACTAGAAAATTCAAGCAATCTTTGCAAATAAGGAAGCATCCGAACTAGAAAACTATAGCATCTGTTCAAATAAGGAAGCATCCGAACTAGAAAAGTCAAGCAATCTGTGCAAATGAGGGAGCTTCCGAACTAGAAAAGTCAAGCATCTGTGAAAATAACGGTTAAAAGTCATTTTATTGCTTATCTACTGATCGCAAACGATGCAAAACCAATTATTTATCTCTCCAACTAAGCATTGTTTAAACCACAGCTAATTGGCATTATTAAGTCTTAACAGAAGTCAAGAGTTCAGATGTTGAGAAAGTTAGACAACTTGAAGCCATGTAATTTGGGCCGCGGTCTGTACTTATAGCCCACCCTAATGTCATCCTTGGATGAATGTCCCCGATTCTTCTTTGACATTGGATGTCGTCACAGACAGAATCTGCTCAAATTACATGCATTGCAGCTGCACGATGTCAGCTGCGTAGCTCCTTTGCTATAAGACAGAACACGCAAGGAATCTATGAGTATGAGTGAGGGCTCAACTCAAACACAGCGCTGTCACGAACAAGGACATTGGCCTGACATCGCTAACTGTACGCTCGTAGCTATAGCTGCTTCTAGCGCACTCTGTGTAGGTCGAGTTTTGACAAAATGCAAATTAAGCTGTCATGGGGGAAAATTATTTAGTGCAAGTTAAGGTGCATCTAACTGAGTGTAAATAAAAACCACTGAACCCTATAATTCATTGTACCTAAAACCTTTCTATAGGCGAGGCATAAATCACTCAAAATCTAAGTCTCGTGGGATTCAGGTACAACTCCTGCCAATGAGCTGCAGCGCTCTCAGTTGTATCAGGTAACTGGCTGCATTATTAAAGAGGGCTCAACTAATCTACACTAAGCTATTTAGAATGCTTCGTGATTTGAAAAAAGGCATTAAATTAGTGACACATCAACCTCATCAAACAACAATAACGGAACATTTCAATGTCAAGATCAATGTCAAGAGGAAGACAGTGCATACGCATACAATACATACACCGGTATTTATACAGAGACGACGGAACAGCAAACCTTCGCAGGCAGATAAAGTCTGCATAAATTAAGAATAGCACAGTTCTATAGAGTATAGACAAATCTGCACACTGTAATCCGACTCAACTGCATGCCAAGAAGAGAATTAAGAACTCTAGATGAAATTAGCAAGCCGAATAATTTGATGGAGAACTACGGGAGAGGCTGATGAGATTAGCAATTGTCCGCGGACCAACTAGCGCCGAGAGTGGAAGCAAAATTTACACGCCTGGCTCAATGAAAGCAGACAAATTATAGAAATAAATTAAGTTATGACGCAATTTTTAGCTTAATTTTAGCCCGAAACTCTGTTTAAGAAATCGGATAAAACTCAGATAGATTGTCGCAGTGAAAACAAGATTAAAGTGCAAACTAGAGGGCAACTTATAGTAGAGAGTAGTTAATAGGTGACAATACTGGAGCATTTTGAAACAATTAAGATGCAATGATAACTTTTTGAGTGGCTAAAGGATGATTCAGGAGCAGAGTCTCCCAGGTGAAGAGCACTAAATCGTAGACCAGTGTAAAGCATGGGTGATTCTTGACTTTGATGTCAGCAAACATTTACTAGATGATGCAATTCCGAAACACCTAAGTGATTTTTGGATCGATGCATTGGGCGATTCAGAGAGACTGGTGATTCTTGAATGGTTGCGTATGGCAATTCAGAGAGACTTTTGTGATTCTTGGAGGGCTGTACAGGGCGATTCAGAAAGACTTTGGTGATTCTTGGATGGATGTATAGGGCGATTCAGAAAGACTTTGGTGATTCTTGGATGGATGTATAGGGCGATTCAGAAAGACTTTGGTGATTCTTGGATGGATGTATAGGGCGATTCAGAAAGACTTTGGTGATTCTTGGATGGATGTATAGGGCGATTCAGAAAGACTTTGGTGATTCTTGGATGGATGTATAGGGCGATTCAGAAAGACTTTAGTGATTCTTGGATGGATGTATAGGGCGATTCAGAAAGATTTAGGTGATTCTTGGAGGGCTGTACAGGGCGATTCAGAAATATTTCGGTGATTCTTGGAGGGCTGTACAGGGCGATTCAGAAATATTTCGGTGATTCTTGGAGGGCTGTACAGGGCGATTCAGAAAGACTTTGGTGATTCTTGGATGGATGTATAGGGCGATTCAGAAAGATTTAAGTGATTCTTGGAGGGCTGTACAGGGCGATTCAGAAATATTTCGGTGATTCTTGGATGGCTGTACAGGCGATTCAGAAAGATTTAGGTGATTCTTGGAGGGCTGTACAGGGCGATTCAGAAAGACTTTGGTGATTCTTGGATGGCTGTACAGGGCGATTCAGAAATATTTCGGTGATTCTTGGATGGCTGTACAGGCGATTCAGAAAGACTTAGGTGATTCTTGGATGGCTGCGCATGGTTACTTCAAAAATGCTTCAGTGTGATTCTTGGATGTTTGTACTCGTATACGCTTTTATACAGATAGAATTATTTGTTTTTTTCGTAGCTTCATGGCCATCCAGAGAGGCATGGGAGGCTAATGATTAGCCCGTACTTATAGCTCGCCTTGTTTATTTACGCTCGTGTGTAACGAATGAAAAGAAATTAAATCGATTTAAATTTAGCCAAATATTTTGAAATCTGAATCAGCTAGACAGAGGAGCAGACGTACGAGCTATGAAAGAGGTAATTCAATTCCTAGCAAGCTTATTGACTATCAACGGAAGGTTGAAAAAGCATGATCTTTTACACAAACACTTGCTAGTCGGTTCCAAGTCTACAAAAATAGTATTCGGACAAAAAGTCTCGCCACTTTTAATGTTAGCCATCCGCGATTTAGGAAAATAATAAGGAAGCAGGAAGCTTCAATTTTATTCAAATTTCGGACATTTATTTTAAAATCCAATCAAACAATAAATAAATAAATTTTGGTGCAATAGAAACACATCGACAATAATGGACATGGAAATATTAATGATTTTTTTTCACGATTTCAAGCGCAAAAATGCTAAGCAGTAATAATGACTTCCAATTACATAGCTAGTTGCAGAAATTATTGCAAATTTCGTGGGATAAAATAGCGCGATTGTAATACGAAAAAGATCAGGACAGCTAAGAAAAAATTAGCTTTGGCAAAAACGTAAATTATTCGAATCAATTATTGATCATTTATCATTGTCCAATTCCAAACGATGCATGTGAGGCCAGATCTCGTGATCCGGCAGCATCAGCGCGAACTCCAAGCCAACTAAGACGGGCAGTTCGAACAATAGAATTTCCCGTTTAGTCAATCGGAAAGTGCTTTCGAGCTCCTGTTGAGGTGGAAAATGAGAATATTAATCTACATGATCAGAAATGACTGGCATGAAATAAGCGGCAGATCAAGGCAGACAAACTCACAGCCAACAGGGCACTCAGTTCGGCCCCTTTCACGTCGTTGAGCTTGGCTGACATAACAAGACAGGCTCCGCAGCAGCATTTTCTGTTGGCCTTGTTCACGAGGCCTTTAAGGACCAGTTTTTCGAAGAATACATACGATTGGGCCACCGCCCACAGGTCCGTGTTCGACTGAGGTGCGGAGTTGGTTTTGGGCGATTTACAGGACAGAACGACAAGCCAAAGATAGTAGGGGTGGTGGGCGAGGCGGACAGAAGGACAAGCTAAAGATAGTAGGGAGTGGTGGGTGAGGGGGACAGAAGGACAAGCCAAAGATAGTAGGGAGTGGTGGGTGAGGCGGACAGAAGGACAGCCAAAGATAGTAGGGAGTGGTGGGTGAGGCGGACAGAAGGACAGCCAAAGATAGTAGGGAGTGGTGGGTGAGGCGGACAGAAGGACAGCCAAAGATAGTAGGGAGTGGTGGGTGAGGCGGACAGAAGGACAGCCAAAGATAGTAGGGAGTGGTGGGTGAGGCGGACAGAAGGACAAGCTAAATATAGTAGGGGGTGGTGGGTGAGGCGGACAGAAGGACAAGCCAAAGATAAGAGGGGGTGGCGGGTGAGGGGGACAGAAGGACAAGCCACAGATAAGAGGGGGTGGTGGGTGAGGCGGACAGAAGGACAAGCCACAGATAGTAGGGGGTGGCGGACAGTAATCAAATAGCAGGCAGGCAAATATGTGCGCTAAGCAAGTACCTTTTTAGCCACCCTGAGCAGATCGGCCTTGAGGCTGCGCAGTTTGCTCAAAGTCAATTGAATATGCGGAAATCGTTCGCGAAATTGTTGATTTAAATCTTTCTTTAGATCGGACGGACGTATGTACTCTAGAATCGACGTCTGTTGAGAAGGGGGAGGATTGCGTGCTGATTGAGATTCAACCTATCAATAATTATTCAATTGTCAATCAAATCGAAATTGTAATTGCACAATTATTCCTACCACATATGAGTTGAAGGTGAGCACGGTCATATGCTTGCCGCAATTGAGGTCAGGATTGTCTAACAGATGCGGATGATAAACCACCAGAGGTGATGTCTCTTTGACTGCAATCGAGTGTTGGGTAAGTGGGAAAAAGTAGGGTGGTTGTAAAATTTGAACTTGTTGAAAATTTGTATGAAAGTCGTCTAATATATTAATATAGCTTAAAGGTAAGAGACTCTAAAGGAAAATTACTGGATTTCGATCGATTAAATAAAAAAAAATACCCGTAGTTTAATTTTGCTAATTGGTATGTAAATCCAAACCCATGCGATAGTAAACGCTTAAAAGTCTAGACAATGCAAGGACTAACTCACAAGCAGGGAGTGAGTTAATTAAACTAAATAAAGGTTTACAAATCAGCCAAGCCATAAACTAGGGTTAGTGAAGGATAGGAAATAAAGGGTTGGGGACCAAGCTTAACAAATCAGCGATCAAGTAGGGGTAGAGAGGGATAGGAAAGAAAGTGTTGGGGCCAAGCTATACCAATCAGCGATATACCAGGGGTAGTGAGGGATAGGAAAGAAAGTTTTGAGGCCAAGCTTAACCAATCAGCGATAAATCAGGGGTAGTGAGAAATAGGAAAGAAGGGTTTGGGGCTAAGCTTAACCAATCAGCGATCAAGTAGGGGTAGAGAGGGATAGGAAAGAGGGGTTGGGGTTAGAATCAAGGAATTAACCAATAGAAAAGTGATCAGCTCAAGGTGATAAAAAAGAGATCTTGGGGTTTGAGGCCCAACTAATTACGAGGGGTGATCAAAAAGTTCTGCAAGTGAGTTAATAATGTGACTCGAATAAATTTTGTGCACATAATCAGCATAACATTCCCTCAAGCTATCTCTCATCAGCTTCTATGCACCGCTTCCGTCGCTTTTGACATATCTGGAAGTAGCTAAGATAATTGATTGCAAGCAGTGTCTGCAACTCTGATTTGAGCACCTATCTCAGTTCTTGAGCGCTCTAAAAAAGGTCTTCCATGAGTAGCAGCTTTCAGTTTGAGAATACAGTAGAGTCATATGGGTCAATGTAAGCCAGTAAGGTGGATGTAGAACCAGCTGAACCCTTTTTTCCTCCATAAGTAATCCGGTGTTCCTCGCTGTGTGAGGAGCAGCATTCGACGCATCTGTTGTCGCCGCGCCGGTTTTATCCCCTTTCATGCCTCCCCTACCAAAGCATAGGCAAGAAACTTCACTTAAGCATTTAAAATTCCTCAGTAACTTGCTAAGGAAGATTTTCCACCGCCCTATCTCCCTGAAGGTTGAAGTATGTGAGAATTATTGTGAATGGATGTCTCGGTCACGGATGTCAAGGTTTGACCAGACATTCACTTGCCATTAAAACTCAACTGTGCATCAACCAAATGACACACGAGCCTGGCGATGGTGTTAAATAACGAGGCGGAATTTGTAGAAACAGTGGTAAAATACATGTGCATGTCAGAAGATCTGTTGCCATGCTGCACGGAAACAAATACTATGAAGCAAAAGCTGACTTTCACAGTTTAACGCACAAGCTAAAAACTGCTTATGGTAAACTGTCAGCCAAGTTGGAATGGATTGATGAAATGACTTGAAAATCAAGAGTGATATAAAATACAAATTTTTCTTACTGTGCGTCAATTTTAAGTGTGATCAGTCCAGTAATCTTGACGCAAGGTCAAAAGGTTGCAGAACTTTTTGATCACCCCTCGTAACTGACTAAAAAAACAGTGTCTGAGGCAATAAGCGGCGAGGTATATTTAGTTAAGAATAACAGATAAAGGGTAGATAGAGACCAAATAGAAACTTATATATATTCCTAGAGAGGCTGTGCTGACATAATTTCACCTATGGTATGATTGAGAAGAATTTTGGGGAAAATAGAAACAAAAAAGTTAAACTAAAAGAGCTGCACGAATGAATCTTAGCTAGGTAACAAAAAAACGAAATATTTTTTTCAACTACGTTTGTCCGTGACTGCTAACGTGCGACGTCTGCGAGAGTGCGCTGCAATATGCAAATAATTATGACTGGGATAAGGCGTAGCGCACCGGGAACGCTATTATTCCCTCTGTGAATGCCTATTAATAACTTTTCGGGCGATTTCTTGATTACAAAAATCTTTTGCTCAAAAATTTTAAAACATAAAATTTTGAATAAATCTAATGACACATAACCTTACGCACATTAAAACACACATACAAACATACAATCAAACATACAAACATACATTTTCCAAATTGTTATTACATAATAAATTTCTGATTGGCAATGAAATTAATAAAATAAAATTTAAATTTAGACACCCGACCTTTCGATCGTACAGCCCAAGGCACAGCCGCAGCTAGTTGCGTGGCGCATCCGAGGGCTGTGTACAGCTGCTCAGTCCTGACGGGCTGGAGGGGCCGCAACACCCACACTAAATTTACCCAGCTCAAACTGGTACCCGATCTCAGCTGGGTGGACTGAAGCAATGCGGGATTAAATGCCTTGCTCAAGGGCACAAATTGTCTCCTAGGGCCGGGACTCGAACCCACGACCTTCCGGTCATGAGGCAGGCGCCCTAGCCACTAGGCTACAACTCCTCTGGCAATGAAAATTAATAAAACAGCTGTTTGTTTCTATAGATAGATATCAGAATTTCGCTAAATCGTGCGTGCTGCTTTAACCAAATCTACAAATATATATTTCCCAGAGCAGACTCACTAGGCGATATAGATAGGCCAGTCTGATTAGCGGCCGGCACGTAGGACTCGTGCTCATCAACTGACAAATAGCGCTTGTAGGAGCCGCTTTCTCGGCGTCTTCGCACGGCAGACGGTTGCAACAGATGGCCGTAGGATACGAACTGGAAATTTGATAAGGTTAGACGGCGTGATAAGGCAAGCTAACTGAAATGATGCTTTAAAGAATGCCCGAGATACAATCGGTTAAAATCCCCTTAAATGTATCACTCAGTGCATACATTAAGATCCTGCAGTAGGTTAAGTGTCTATGGTCCAGCTGTCACTACAGTCAGTTCTGTCTATGGTCCAGCTGTCACTACAGTCAGTTCTGTCTATGGTCCAGATGTCACTACAGTCAGTTCTGTCTATAGTCCAGCTGTCACTACAGTCACATATGTCTATAGTCCAGCTGTCACTACAGTCACATCTGTATTTGGTCCAGCTGTCACTACAGTCACATCTGTATTTAGTCCAGCTGTCACTAAAGTCACATCTGTATTTGGTCCAGCTGTCACTACAGTCACATCTGTATTTGGTCCAGCTGTCACTACAGTCACATATGTCTATAGTCCAGCTGTCACTACAGTCACATCTATATTTAGTCCAGCTGTCACTACAGTCACATCTGTATTTGGTCCAGCTGTCACTACAGTCACATCTGTATTTGGTCCAGCTGTCACTACAGTCACATATGTCTATAGTCCAGCTGTCACTACAGTCACATCTATATTTAGTACAGCTGTCACTACAGTCACATCTGTATTTGGTCCAGCTGTCACTACAGTCACATATGTCTATAGTCCAGCTGTCACTACAGTCACATCTGTATTTAGTCCAGCTGTCACTACAGTCACATCTGTATTTGGTCCAGCTGTCACTACAGTCACATCTGTATTTAGTCCAGCTGTCACTACAGTCACATCTGTATTTAGTCCAGCTGTCACTACAGTCACATCTGTATTTGGTCCAGCTGTCACTACAGTCACATATGTCTATAGTCCAGCTGTCACTACAGTCACATCTGTATTTAGTCCAGCTGTCACTACAGTCACATCTGTATTTGGTCCAGCTGTCACTACAGTCACATCTGTATTTGGTCCAGCTGTCACTACAGTCACATCTGTATTTAGTCCAGCTGTCACTACAGTCACATCTGTATTTGGTCCAGCTGTCACTACAGTCACATCTGTATTTGGTCCAGCTGTCACTACAGTCACATCTGTATTTGGTCCAGCTGTCACTACAGTCACATCTGTATTTAGTCCAGCTGTCACTACAGTCACATCTGTATTTGGTCCAGCTGTCACTACAGTCACATCTGTATTTGGTCCAGCTGTCACTACAGTCACATCTGTATTTGGTCCAGCTGTCACTACAGTCACATCTGTATTTAGTCCAGCTGTCACTACAGTCACATCTGTATTTGGTCCAGCTGTCACTACAGTCACATCTGTATTTGGTCCAGCTGTCACTACAGTCAAATCTGTATTTAGTCCAGCTGTCACTACAGTCACACGTCTATGATCCACTTAACAGTCATATCTATCTCTGGTCTAGATCTGTGCTCTATCTATCTGGAGCTTGTCTACAGACCGGCTCAAAACCAGATAAAACTCACTGTACACTTAAAACAAAAAATCGTTTAGTTTAAAGTTTGCTAGGACTTAAAATTAGTCCAACATTGGTGCAATTTAAAATGCAGTAGCATTTATTTTTAACAGAATGGTAAGGCAAAAAAATTATATTTTTGTCCTGAATTCAGAGACGCGAAAGATATAAGGAGACAGAAAAAAAACAGATTTTTGCGCCAACATGCGCCCAGTCTGGGGCGCAGCTTTGTGCTCTGTCACGCGTCAAATTTCTCCCATCGCATTCTCATCGATCCTCTAGCTGGCTTGCGTACTATTTAGTACAGAAAAAAACAAAATTAAAGCAACCCCGTGTAAAAGTTTGAGCGAGTGAATCCTTCGAGGTAGCGAGTATTTAGCGGGAAAAGCACCGAGGAAATCAACTTTTTTTACACGGTAGCGCGTTTTTGTCAATTTTGTGACTCGCTTCCAAAGAAACGCGCTGGCGCACGGTCAAATACGCGGTGGTTTTCACGGTGGGAGCTCGCTCACTGCTTGACTCGGTGGCCAACTCGCTCACTCGCTGCTTGACTCGGTGGCCAACTCGCTCACTCGCTGCTTGACTCGGTGGCCAACTCGCTCGCTCGCTGCTTGACTCGGTGGTCAACTCGCTACTGTAACTCGCTCATTCTCTCGCTACTGCAACGCACTCATTCTCTCGCTACTGCAACTCACTCATTCTCTCGCTACTGTAACTCGCTCATTCTCTCGCTACTGTAACTCAGTCATTCTCTCGCTACTGTAACTCGCTCATTCTCTCGCTACTGTAACTCGCTCATTCTCTCGCTACTGCAACTCACTCATTCTCTCGCTACTGTAACTCGCTCATTCTCTCGCTACTGTAACTCGCTCATTCTCTCGCTACTGTAACTCGCTCATTCTCTCGCTACTGTAACTCGCTCATTCTCTCGCTACTGTAACTCGCTCATTCTCTCGCTACTGTAACTCGCTCATTCTCTCGCTACTGTAACTCGCTCATTCTCTCGCTACTGTAACTCGCTCATTCTCTCGCTACTGTAACTCGCTCATTCTCTCGCTACTGTAACTCGCTCATTCTCTCGCTGTGCAAAGGAGCGAGGGGCCGGCCGTGGGTCTGGACAGCGAGGCGCCGGCCGTGGGTCTGGAGGCGCCGGCCGCGGGTCTGGACAGCGAGGCTTCCGACGAAGATTCCGACGAAGACGACGACGCTGACGACGACGCTGACGACGGTGGTCGTCCTCCAATCAAGCGGTCACGCTGCAGCCGGCCTCGTGGACCAACGGAACGGAGGGCCGGCCCAGACACATACTTAGTCTTCCGGTTTAGAGACCGGAAGCAAGAGCTGCAGGTGTGGCCGCAGTCAAATATTATGGAGCCACAACCTCCGCCTTGCCACATCGGTGCCATTGTTCAGTTGGCCGCTGTCCGCATTGTTAAACCAGGCTCGAAGAAATATCCCGCTACGGTGGTCGCTGGCCCGTACGAGACCAGGCGCCTTGCCGAAGACGCGATGGCTGCCATCGCCGGTCGCGAGGCCGCGGCGTCGAGCACCGCTCAACCGGTGGTGCTGCACCACCGCCCTGAGACATGCCCCCGCTGCACGAGCCTCCTCTCTGAGGCGGCGCAACTGCGCCGCACTGTTACCGATTATGAGGCGCGCCTAGAACGACTCTCAGCGGCTTCGATGACGGCCAGAACTGAAGAACTGGCGCGCAGTGACGAAATTCAGCTGCTGAAAGACGAGCTCGTTGCGGAGCGGCGCAACAGCGACCGCCTGAAAAAAAGGAGCGACTTATTGCTTGAAACGGTACGTTCCAGCTACGAGCAGTTGCGCACCGTCAGCAGCTACCTGACTGAAATTGACAAGGAAGCAAAGAAGTCAGCCGTCAGCAGCAGCAAAATTTGCAGCCTCGTCAAAGAAGTCGGCCTTTGGGCGGCACAACAGGTGATACCATCGCGATCGGGTGCCCCAGATGCTGTGGATGCTGCGGATGCTGCAGAGTCTGCGTCGCCACCCGGCTCAGACGCCGAGCTTGAACAACTTGTGTCTGGCCACGGAGTGACCTCGGCCCAGCTTCAAATGGCCCTCTCCGCCGCTATAACCGCGTCCGCGCACTCCTCTGCCGCCGTTGACAACAGCATCAGCAGCAGCCTCTTGCCAAATCTGTGCGCTACCGCGGCACCGACGTCGTCTTCGTCGAGTGGTAACAGAAGCACGGATGTAAGGCAACTCGAGCTGCCCTTCATCGAGGGGTACAGCGACATTGTGACGACGAAAGCAAACTGCGACAAGATAACAGATCTAGTTGAAGCCTGCATAGCAATGCCGAAATCGCAGAAGGAGAAGATGGCACTGTACCGGGCGATCATACGCGCCGTTTTTACAACGCAGGAGCTGGCCACGTCGTCATGGTCCGGGAGAACTGTCGAAAAGGTTGACAACCGACCTGAAGCCAGCAAGCGCAAGAAGAGTGCCGTTCTGGCTTTTCTGAAAGACAATGACCTTGCGGTCACTGACGAAAGCAATCTGGCCACCTGCTACCGTGCTGTCGCGCGTTTGGAGCGCAACAAGCTCAACGACCACTTAAAATCTAACGCGAAGCCATGCGGTGACCGACTTGCTGCGGCCGTTGTCAGCGACGACGGCAACGCGGGCGAGACGCCGACGGCAGGCAGCGCTGCGGCCGTTGTCCGCGACGACGGCAACATGAGCGAGACGGTCGGCGCCGGAAACCTTTTTTAGGCTTTGTCAGGAACATCTCTTTAATGCGCTCGTACTACCGTATCTGAGCGAGAAAACAAACGAGAGAATGAGCGAGAAGGAGAAAGAATCCTTATACTAGCTCCAGCAAGGGGTGGGTGTTTATTGGGTGGGGTTAGGGCAGTTTACATTTTACATTAGTATGTAGTAGTATGTAGTATGTAGTAGTATGTAGTAGTATGTAGTATGTAGTAGTAGTAGTTTATGCAACTCTGCCGCACTTGCATTGCCGAGATAGGCGGTAATGTAAAAGCATAGGAGTGGGTGAATGCACTAGAGAGATATGAATTCTTTAACTCTTTACTTTCTACTTAGAAGAATACATTTACTACGTTTTGGTGCTGTCCGACTTTTACGTACTTTTTTTACCTTTATACATAACGCTCGTACAGTTTTATCTTTTTACCCTGAATTAGCGCAGCAAAGCAATTTTAGACTTTAATTAATGCGCCTTATATGCCGGCATTTATGCATTGGCATTTGTCACCTGATGTATCTCGATACATGTATCTCCATATCTCGAATCCGTCATGTCCATCTTTATGAATAACATTCAAATACTAGTAGTACTGCTTCCTATTATTTAAAAAATAGGGAAATTTCCTAGCTTTACACCATAAATATACTGTACCGTTTGGAGCCAATTTAATACAGTGTGCATACTTGAAATGAGAACTCGAGCGCGGTTTTAAGCGCGAAACTGAGTAAGTGCATCTTTCGGCGAGAGCTAAGCCACTGCGTTTCTATATGTTCTATATGTCTAAGCGCGTCAAGTCTATGGATGGGAATTGAGCGAAAGAATGAGCGAGTTACAGTAGCGAGAGAATGAGCGAGTTGCAGTAGCGCGAGAATGAGCGAGTTACAGTAGCGAGAGAATGAGCGAGTTGCAGTAGCGCGAGAATAAGCGAGTTACAGTAGCGAGAGAATGAGCGAGTTACAGTAGCGAGAGAATGAGCGAGTTACAGTAGCGAGAGAATGAGCGAGTTGCAGTAGCGCGAGAATGAGCGAGTTACAGTAGCGAGAGAATGAGCGAGTTACAGTAGCGAGAGAATGAGCGAGTTACAGTAGCGCGAGAATGAGCAAGAGAATGAGCGAGAGAATGAGCGAGTTACAGTAGCGAGAGAATGAGCGATTTACAGTAGCGCGAGAATGAGCGAGAGAATGAGCGAGTTACAGTAGCGAGAGAATGAGCGAGAGAATTTTCACAAAAAATGCTTTCAGCGAGTCAGCACCGTGCGAAAATGAGCAAGTGCAGGGACATAAATTCGGTGTATTTTGCACGCTGTTAGATTCTTTTTTAAGCGCGTTAACTCGCTCAAACTTTTACACGGGAACAGAAAGAGTAATCTATTTAGCTCGTAGATTTTGCATGAATCAACGATTGGCAATCCAGATTAAATGAAATTATTTATTAGATAACTTATTAGATATTCTTAAAAATAATACCAAATAGAGAACATTTCCTGGAAAGATCCAGCCAACGTTACCTGATTTTCTTCGAAACGTTGAGCAACGCCGAATTGAGCCAGACTTTCTTGCGTAGGCGAGACGCTTCCGCTCGAGTGATGACGGAGTCTGGACTCTGACTGGTCGCTTCTGCCAATTAAATATTAAAATTTTAATTAAGATGTTTTATTTGCAATGGAAGATGCAGATCTCTGAGCTGACAGATCAGAGCTCATGCGCACGAATGGAGAGGTCATGATTGAACTAATTATTCTTCGTTTACGCTTTGAATTCGGCGCAATTTAAATTGGATGAAAGATACAAGTAGAGACATCCAGACAGACAGACAGACAGACACAGATAGACTGACTGAAAGACAGAAAGACAAACAGACAGACAGACACAGATAGACTGACTGAAAGACAGAAAGACAAACAGAGACAGACAGACAGACAGACAGACACAGATAGACTGACTGAAAGACAGAAAGACAAACAGAGACAGACAGACGGACAGACAGACGGACGGACAGACAGACAGACACAGATAGGCTGACTGACAGACAGAGACAGAAAGACAAACAGAGACAGACAGACAGACAGACACAGATAGACTGACTGAAAGACAGAAAGACAAACAGAGACAGACAGACGGACAGACAGACAGAAAGACAGACAGAGACAGAAAGACGGACAGACAGAAAGACAGACAGAGACAGACAGACGGACAGACAGACGGACACATAGACAGACAGACAGAAATACAGACAGACATACAGACACAGATAGACTGACTGACAGACAGAAAGACAGATAGAGACAGACAGACAGACAGACAGACAGACAGAATGACAGATAGACAATCAGTTAGACAGACATACAGACAGTTGGATCGACAGACATACAGGAAAAGAGACAGACTCTCAGACAGCCAAATAGGCAGACAGTTACGCTCGTAGAGAGACAGGCAGTTAAACGGAAAGGCTTAAAGTTGGATGGACACACAAAAAGACAGGCATTTAAGATCGTAGACAGGCAGACAGAGTCATTTACACTGGCAGAAATAGCCTTGAACAGACACACATGCATACAGATAAATGGGACAAACATTTATTTCACAATCTCAAAAAAGCACAGCAAAAAAACAAAGGCTAAATTTTCAAAACAAACATCCAGATTCAAGTAATTAGTCATAAAAAATAGTATAAAAAATAGCTTTTAAATGAAAATTGAGCGCCACATTCCGCGCAACTGCTGAATTTCGAACGCAAAGCAAACGGAACAAGAACAGCTAGAGAAGCAGCAAATGAAGCAGGCAGCACCTGACAGGCAACAATAAAAATCACAAAAATAGCGCTCTAAAAAAACGCGCTTAGAAAATTCAATTCAAAGACTTTTCTTTCTGCCTCTCTCTCTCTGTCCCACGACACAAAGCGCAGCCTTGACTGACAGTTTTTTGGGAGGCTTCTTTTTTCCCTCTCTTAGTCCCTATCCAAGGCTTGAGTCAGAATACTGAGTACAGCCAAAGCTGTGAGTCAGTTAAGGCTATTGTGCGCAGCTTCAACTCCGTCAGCATAGATAATTAATGTGCTAGCCAGCCAGCCTGCCTGCCTACCTAGCGTTAGCCGACGACGAGTCCCGACAGAATTTGATGACAGAAAAGGCGCAGAATGGCGACTTCCGGTTAGTAACAAGGACGAACCTGGATTTTGAAAAAAAAATTAAGTACAACTATTGCTTCAATTTTAATAATTGTAAAGCTTTTATAATACGCAAACACGCACTAACTAGATTTTAATTGAATCTAGCGGCCAAGAATGTCAATAATAAGGGAAGTGGCTGCCAGTTTCCGGCTGCAGCTCTATTAAGTCGGCTTTGTACTCTATCTAGTTCTCTACTTGGGTACGCGAAAGCGGCAGGAGCTGGTTAGCTAGTCTGTTTTTTCCGTTATTATTGCTGCCTGAACTTGCAGCACAAAGGGAAGCAATGAAGTAATCAAATCATAATATAATAATTTTCTACACAAAAATATGGCAGTCCCCATAACACGGGAAAAGAGGGACAATACTCTAACTAAGCCATTTCAGAGAGAGGCGGCACTCTAACTAAGCCATTTCAGAGAGAGGCGGCACTCTAACTAAGCCATTTCAGAGAGAGACGGCACTCTAACTAAGCCATTTCAGAGAGAGGCGGCACTCTAACTAAGCCATTTCAGAGAGAGGCGGCACTCTAACTAAGCCATTTCAGAGAGAGGCGGCACTCTAACTAAGCCATTTCAGAGAGAGGCGGCACTCTAACTAAGCCATTTCAGAGAGAGGCGGCACTCTAACTAAGCCAGTTCAGAAAGAGGCGGTACTCTAACTAAGCCATTTCAGAGAGAGGCGGCACTCTAACTAAGCCATTTCAGAGAGAGGCGGCACTCTAACTAAGCCATTTCAGAGAGAGGCGGCACTCTAACTAAGCCAGTTCAGAGAGGGGCGGCACTCTAACTAAGCCATTTCAGAGAGAGGCGGCACTCTAACTAAGCCATTTCAGAGAGAGGCGGCACTCTAACTAAGCCATTTCAGAGAGAGGCGGCACTCTAACTAAGCCAGTTCAGAGAGGGGCGGCACTCTAACTAAGCCATTTCAGAGAGAGGCGGCACTCTAACTAAGCCATTTCAGAGAGAGGCGGTACTCTAACTAAGCCATTTCAGAGAGAGGCGGCACTCTAACTAAGCCATTTCAGAGAGAGGCGGCACTCTAACTAAGCCATTTCAGAGAGAGGCGGTACTCTAACTAAGCCATTTCAGAGAGAGGCGGCACTCTAACTAAGCCATTTCAGAGAGAGGCGGTACTCTAACTAAGCCATTTCAGAGAGAGGCGGCACTCTAACTAAGCCATTTCAGAGAGAGGCGGCACTCTAACTAAGCCATTTCAGAGAGAGGCGGCACTCTAACTAAGCCATTTCAGAGAGAGGCGGCACTCTAACTAAGCCAGTTCAGAGAGAGGCGGTACTCTAACTAAGCCAGTTCAGAGAGAGGCGGCACTCTAACTAAGCCATTTCAGAGAGAGGCGGTACTCTAACTAAGCCAGTTCAGAGAGAGGCGGTACTCTAACTAAGCCAGTTCAGAGAGAGAGGCGGTACTCTAACTAAGCCAGTTCAGAGAGGGGCGGCACTCTAACTAAGCCAGTTCAGAAAGAGGCGGCACTCTAACTAAGACAGTTCAGAGAGAGAGGCGGCACTCTAACTAAGCCAGTTCAGAGAGAGAGGCGGTACTCTAACTAAGCCAGTTCAGAGAGGGGCGGCACTCTAACTAAGCCAGTTCAGAGAGAGAGGCGGCACTCTAACTAAGACAGTTCAGAGAGAGAGGCGGCACTCTAACTAAGCCAGTTCAGAAAGAGGCGGTACTCTAACTAAGCCAGTTCAGAGAGAGAGGCGGTACTCTAACTAAGCCAGTTCAGAGAGGGGCGGCACTCTAACTAAGCCAGTTCAGAAAGAGGCGGCACTCTAACTAAGACAGTTCAGAGAGAGAGGCGGCACTCTAACTAAGCCAGTTCAGAGAGAGAGGCGGTACTCTAACTAAGCCAGTTCAGAGAGGGGCGGCACTCTAACTAAGCCAGTTCAGAGAGAGAGGCGGCACTCTAACTAAGCCATTTCAGAGAGAGGCGGTACTCTAACTAAGCCATTTCAGAGAGAGGCGGCACTCTAACTAAGACAGTTCAGAGAGAGAGGCGGCACTCTAACTAAGCCAGTTCAGAAAGAGGCGGTACTCTAACTAAGCCAGTTCAGAGAGAGAGGCGGTACTCTAACTAAGCCAGTTCAGAGAGGGGCGGCACTCTAACTAAGCCAGTTCAGAGAGAGGCGGTACTCTAACTAAGCCATTTCAGAGAGAGGCGGCACTCTAACTAAGCCAGTTCAGAGAGAGGCGGTACTCTAACTAAGCCAGTTCAGAGAGAGACGTTACTCTAACTAAGCTAGTTTAGAGAGAGACGGTACTCTAACTAAGGCAGTTCAGAGAGAGAGGCGGCACTCTAACTAAGCCAGTTCAGAGAGAGGCGGCACTCTAACTAAGCCAGTTCAGAGAGAGGCGGCCCGCTAACTAAGCCAGTTCAGAGAGAGGCGGTACTCTAACTAACAGTTCCAATCAGCATTAGAGGCAAAACTTACCTTTCACTTAAACGATCCCGTTTGCCAACGGGACCCGAATTGGTCAGCGGGCATCGGTACACACCTTTCGGCGGCGATATTGGAAACTCGGCAATGGAATCGGTTGACGTCGATACCGAACTGGACTTGTGCCGCTGCCGACCGACTGGTTGAGTGAGGAAATTTCAAAATTCGAAAATCAAAATAATTTCTATAGTATTCTTAATAACATAATCCAATATTAAACTTAAAAATGTTATTCCGAAGGCGGAAACCCAGAGTTTAAAAATTTTTCAAAGCCATGGTGATATATTTAGCTCATAAATTGGTTTAGGTAGATGACTCTGCTGTGAGGCCTTAAAGAGCTTGAAGTGGCTTTGATTGGAAATGAAGCTTATCTAACGTAGCTAAATTTGAAAGTTAAAAAATTTAAATCGCTTTAATTTATAATTAGACAGATGCTGGCAGGGGGAAAAGTGAATTCACTTAGAACAAAAATTCTCCCACACAGTGGCCGTGCCGCACGCACAATTATCTAGAATTGATGATGCCAATTTTAATATTTTTCTCTTCGACGCTGCTAACGTCAATCATAAATGCAGAGACTCAGAGAGATACAGAGAGAAATTCAAGGTTGATTTAGCTTAGCTGAGACTGCGCGTCAGGCAAGATAGGCTAGGGAGACGCAGTAAGCTGCATTGCGGAAGAGAAATAGGAGAAAATTTGCTACACCTCAGGGAGAAGTTCTTGACTTGTATTACACACAAAAAGGGATACTGTAAAATTTCTCTGCTCCCGGAAAAGGGAACGGAGTTCCAACACGGGAAGGGACCTCATAGCTCCTATTAGTTTTCTTACACGTCAGATTTTTTCTAATTAAAAAAATATTTTAATGAAAAAAGTACACAAAAGTACAGAAAATTAATTACAGGCTTTTACTACAATTAAACAATTCACTATTATTTAATATTTACTGATTGTACTATTGCACCAGACCTTTCGAACAGATGTACAGCCAACGGCACAGCTGCAGCTAGCTGCGCGTGGCGCATCCGAGGGCTGTGTGCAGCTGCTCAGTCATGACGGGCTGGAGGGGTCGCAACACCCAACCGCTAAATCTTAGCTGGGTGGACTGAAGCATTGCGGGATCAACAAGTGCCTTGCTTAAGGTAGAAAAATTATCTCCCAGATTTTATAAATAGAATCGGAAACATTAATGATCCTTTGGGTCATGTTTTATCGCAGATCTTATGTACTTTTAGCGCCACAGATATGAAAGAACCATTTACCAATGAATAAATAATTATAGGTACTGCCAAGCCCAGAGCAGAATAGTTAGTAATGAGCTATGAAAAAATACAGTTACGAGTAACACCAGTTCCTCTTTTATGAATTATCACTATTAACAAAATAACTCGAAATGCCAAAAGCACCACAATTAGCTAGGTTGCGAATATGTTAAGAAAATATAGCTACTCTTACTAAAACAATGATAATTACTGCTTAATGAAATAAATAAAATTGCATATTGCTTTGTCTGAATATTGTACAAGATTATAAAAATATATCTTTACCAGTCTGAACAACGTTAGTAGAGTCTAACACTAGGAAAATGACAGTGGCACAATTTGTTATTCGATTCGAATTTAATAAATTAAACTAACAGCGGCTACTTACAGAAGCTTTCAATGCCACGGAACGATCTGGTTCGAGTTCGTTTTCGAGTCCCGTTTGAATTTCTGAAAAATAATCAATGCAGAAATAGTACATTAGCGTGTTGAAAGTTCATGAGTACTTTTGATTAAAAAGCTTTTGTAATAGCTGTTAGTTAACTTTCACTTTCAAGTGTTTCACACTTCTAGTCACTGCCTTATCCTTCTGGTCCCTGCCTAATCCTTCTGGTCACTGCCTAATCCTTCTGGTCACTGCCTTATCCTTCTGGTCACTGCCTAATCCTTCTGGTCACTGCCTTATCCTTCTGGTCACTGCCTAATCCTTCTGGTCACTGCCTTATCTTTCTAGTCACTGCCTAATCCTTCTAGTCACTGCCTAATTCTTCTAGTCACTGCCTAATTCTTCTAGTCACTGCCTAATTCTTCTAGTCACTGCCTTATCCTTCTAGTCACTGCCTAATCCTTCTCGTCACTCCTCATCCTTCTGGTCACTGCCTAATCCTTTTAGTCACTGCCTAATCCTTTTAGTCACTGCCTTATCCTTCTAGTCACTGCCTTTTCCTTCTAGTCACTGCCTAATCCTTCTAGTCACTGCCTTATCCTTCTAGTCACTGCCTAATCCTTTTAGTCCCTGCCTAATCCTTCTAGTCACTGCCTAATCCTTCTAGTCACTGCCTAATCCTTTTAGTCCCTGCCTAATCCTTCTAGTCACTGCCTAATCCTTCTAGTCACTGCCTTATCCTCTAGAAACACAAATTACCCGAACGAGCCGCCAACCACGTCAATAAAATCGCCGATATCGCCAACCCCACCGCCGCCGCCGCCGCCGTCTCCTCTTTCCGACGTCGTAGAAGACACTATTCGACGACTGCCGGCTGGCGCGGCCAGCAGCAGAATCGAACTCGGACCGGCGCAGGCGGATTCGGCGCCGCCGCAGCCGCCGGAGAGCGAGCTTCGATTTGACGACGAAGTTGTGCGCGATCGATCGCCGCGCTGTCGGCTCCAACGCTGCCTGTTGGCCTCGCCAGCTGCCGGCACGCTGAGCTGGGTGCGGTACTCAGAATTGGTGCGATAGCGGATTCCCCCGCCAACGACGCCTGTGGCACCGCCGCCGCCGCCGCCGCCGCCAGCGCCTGAGTCAGCGACGCCGCCAGACGAGTCAGCCACTTCAACAAAGAGCGGAGACAAAGACTGATGATCGGCAGATTGACGCCTCTGCCGGTGAGTTTGATGCTGTCGCTCGGTGTTAGTGCTAGCTGAAGACGCTTCCATTGTAAAGTTATCGGCGATTTCCATGTGTCTCTGAGCGAACAGGGATGTGAGGGTAAAAGTACAATGATAAAGATACAAGTCTTTGTCAATCCATATTGAGTGCATAGAATGGCAAATTGAGTGACCGCTAGGCAAGAAGCCGTACGCATTAGAAGCATCAAGAAATAATGTTTTTCAAGCAAAACGAAACTATCTTTCAGCAATACTTCTTTCTTTCAGTGCAAGAAACTTTTTTTTCTAATCAAACGGCACCGTCTAGACAGAATCAAAGGTCGGTCTAAAATGTTTGATAGCGACTAGGAATGTTTCTTCTGCAAGGGCATACTAGAGACTGTATCCCCGGTTTGATGAAGTTCAATTAGCAACCACTGTTTGATGGTAAACAGACTGCCCGGGACATTTATTTGATTAATTAGTCTTCAGAAACAGTAGCTGAATAAAAAAATATAAAATCCTTTCCGACTACTGACAGTAGTTCACAAGAGGTAACACTAAAATTTCAAAAGTTAGTTGTTCTAGGAGGTTAGCGGCCCGACCTGAAGGATCTGCGAGGTTGGAGACCCGACCTGAAGGATCTGGGAGTTTAGAGGCCCGACCTGAAGGATCTGGGAGGTTGGAGGCCCGACCTGAAGAATCTGCGAGGTTGGAGGCCCGACCTGAAGGATCTGGGAGTTTAGAGGCCCGACCTGAAGGATCTGGGAGGTTGGAGGCCCGACCTGAAGGATCTGGGAGTTTAGAGGCCCGACCTGAAGGATCTGGGAGGTTGGAGGCCCGACCTGAAGGATCAGGGAGTTTAGAGGCCCGACCTGAAGGATCTGCGAGGTTGGAGACCCGACCTGAAGGATCTGGGAGTTTAGAGGCCCGACCTGAAGGATCTGGGAGTTTAGAGGCCCGACCTGAAGAATCTGCGAGGTTGGAGGCCCGACCTGAAGGATCTGGGAGTTTAGAGGCCCGACCTGAAGGATCTGGGAGTTTAGAGGCCCGACCTGAAGGATCTGGGAGTTTAGAGGCCCGACCTGAAGGATCTGGGAGTTTAGAGGCCCGACCTGAAGGATCTGGGAGGTTGGAGGCCCGACCTGAAGAATCTGCGAGGTTGGAGGCCCGACCTGAAGGATCTGGGAGTTTAGAGGCCCGACCTGAAGGATCTGGGAGGTTGGAGGCCCGACCTGAAGGATCTGGGAGTTTAGAGGCCCGACCTGAAGGATCTGCGAGGTTGGAGGCCCGACCTGAAGGATCTGGGAGTTTAGAGGCCCGACCTGAAGGATCTGCGAGGTTGGAGACCCGACCTGAAGAATCTGCGAGGTTGGAGGCCCGACCTGAAGGATCTGGGAGTTTAGAGGCCCGACCTGAAGGATCTGGGAGTTTAGAGGCCCGACCTGAAGGATCTGGGAGTTTAGAGGCCCGACCTGAAGGATCTGGGAGGTTGGAGGCTGACCTGAAGGATCTGGGAGTTTAGAGGCCCGACCTGAAGGATCTGGGAGTTTAGAGGCCCGACCTGAAGGATCTGGGAGTTTAGAGGCCCGACCTGAAGGATCTGGGAGGTTGGAGGCCCGACCTGAAGAATCTGCGAGGTTGGAGGCCCGACCTGAAGGATCTGGGAGTTTAGAGGCCCGACCTGAAGGATCTGGGAGGTTGGAGGCCCGACCTGAAGGATCTGGGAGTTTAGAGGCCCGACCTGAAGGATCTGGGAGTTTAGAGGCCCGACCTGAAGGATCTGGGAGTTTAGAGGCCCGACCTGAAGGATCTGGGAGGTTGGAGGCCCGACCTGAAGAATCTGCGAGGTTGGAGACCCGACCTGAAGGATCTGGGAGTTTAGAGGCCCGACCTGAAGGATCTGGGAGTTTAGAGGCCCGACCTGAAGGATCTGGGAGTTTAGAGGCCCGACCTGAAGGATCTGGGAGTTTAGAGGCCCGACCTGAAGGATCTGGGAGTTTAGAGGCCCGACCTGAAGGATCTGGGAGGTTGGAGGCTGACCTGAAGGATCTGGGAGTTTAGAGGCTGACCTGAAGGATCTGGGAGTTTAGAGGCCCGACCTGAAGGATCTGCGAGGTTGGAGACCCGACCTGAAGGATCTGGGAGTTTAGAGGCCCGACCTGAAGGATCTGGGAGGTTGGAGGCCCGACCTGAAGGATCAGGGAGTTTAGAGGCCCGACCTGAAGGATCTGCGAGGTTGGAGACCCGACCTGAAGGATCTGGGAGTTTAGAGGCCCGACCTGAAGGATCTGGGAGGTTGGAGGCCCGACCTGAAGAATCTGCGAGGTTGGAGGCCCGACCTGAAGGATCTGGGAGTTTAGAGGCCCGACCTGAAGGATCTGGGAGTTTAGAGGCCCGACCTGAAGGATCTGGGAGTTTAGAGGCCCGACCTGAAGGATCTGGGAGGTTGGAGGCTGACCTGAAGGATCTGGGAGTTTAGAGGCCCGACCTGAAGGATCTGGGAGTTTAGAGGCCCGACCTGAAGGATCTGGGAGTTTAGAGGCCCGACCTGAAGGATCTGGGAGGTTGGAGGCTGACCTGAAGGATCTGGGAGTTTAGAGGCCCGACCTGAAGGATCTGGGAGTTTAGAGGCCCGACCTGAAGGATCTGGGAGGTTGGAGGCCCGACCTGAAGAATCTGCGAGGTTGGAGGCCCGACCTGAAGGATCTGGGAGTTTAGAGGCCCGACCTGAAGGATCTGGGAGTTTAGAGGCCCGACCTGAAGGATCTGGGAGTTTAGAGGCCCGACCTGAAGGATCTGGGAGGTTGGAGGCTGACCTGAAGGATCTGGGAGTTTAGAGGCCCGACCTGAAGGATCTGGGAGTTTAGAGGCCCGACCTGAAGGATCTGGGAGTTTAGAGGCCCGACCTGAAGGATCTGGGAGGTTGGAGGCCCGACCTGAAGGATCTGCGAGGTTGGAGACCCGACCTGAAGGATCTGGGAGTTTAGAGGCCCGACCTGAAGGATCTGGGAGGTTGGAGGCCCGACCTGAAGAATCTGGGAGGTTGGAGGCCCGACCTGAAGGATCTGGGAGTTTAGAGGCCCGACCTGAAGGATCTGGGAGTTTAGAGGCCCGACCTGAAGGATCTGGGAGTTTAGGAGGCCCGACCTGAAGGATCTGGGAGTTTAGAGGCCCGACCTGAAGGATCTGGGAGGTTGGAGGCCCGACCTGAAGGATCAGGGAGTTTAGAGGCCCGACCTGAAGGATCTGCGAGGTTGGAGACCCGACCTGAAGGATCTGGGAGTTTAGAGGCCCGACCTGAAGGATCTGGGAGTTTAGAGGCCCGACCTGAAGAATCTGCGAGGTTGGAGGCCCGACCTGAAGGATCTGGGAGTTTAGAGGCCCGACCTGAAGGATCTGGGAGTTTAGAGGCCCGACCTGAAGGATCTGGGAGTTTAGAGGCCCGACCTGAAGGATCTGGGAGTTTAGAGGCCCGACCTGAAGGATCTGGGAGGTTGGAGGCCCGACCTGAAGAATCTGCGAGGTTGGAGGCCCGACCTGAAGGATCTGGGAGTTTAGAGGCCCGACCTGAAGGATCTGGGAGGTTGGAGGCCCGACCTGAAGGATCTGGGAGTTTAGAGGCCCGACCTGAAGGATCTGCGAGGTTGGAGGCCCGACCTGAAGGATCTGGGAGTTTAGAGGCCCGACCTGAAGGATCTGCGAGGTTGGAGACCCGACCTGAAGAATCTGCGAGGTTGGAGGCCCGACCTGAAGGATCTGGGAGTTTAGAGGCCCGACCTGAAGGATCTGGGAGTTTAGAGGCCCGACCTGAAGGATCTGGGAGTTTAGAGGCCCGACCTGAAGGATCTGGGAGGTTGGAGGCTGACCTGAAGGATCTGGGAGTTTAGAGGCCCGACCTGAAGGATCTGGGAGTTTAGAGGCCCGACCTGAAGGATCTGGGAGTTTAGAGGCCCGACCTGAAGGATCTGGGAGGTTGGAGGCCCGACCTGAAGAATCTGCGAGGTTGGAGGCCCGACCTGAAGGATCTGGGAGTTTAGAGGCCCGACCTGAAGGATCTGGGAGGTTGGAGGCCCGACCTGAAGGATCTGGGAGTTTAGAGGCCCGACCTGAAGGATCTGGGAGTTTAGAGGCCCGACCTGAAGGATCTGGGAGTTTAGAGGCCCGACCTGAAGGATCTGGGAGGTTGGAGGCCCGACCTGAAGAATCTGCGAGGTTGGAGACCCGACCTGAAGGATCTGGGAGTTTAGAGGCCGGACCTGAAGGATCTGGGAGTTTAGAGGCCCGACCTGAAGGATCTGGGAGTTTAGAGGCCCGACCTGAAGGATCTGGGAGTTTAGAGGCCCGACCTGAAGGATCTGGGAGTTTAGAGGCCCGACCTGAAGGATCTGGGAGGTTGGAGGCTGACCTGAAGGATCTGGGAGTTTAGAGGCTGACCTGAAGGATCTGGGAGTTTAGAGGCCCGACCTGAAGGATCTGCGAGGTTGGAGACCCGACCTGAAGGATCTGGGAGTTTAGAGGCCCGACCTGAAGGATCTGGGAGGTTGGAGGCCCGACCTGAAGGATCAGGGAGTTTAGAGGCCCGACCTGAAGGATCTGCGAGGTTGGAGACCCGACCTGAAGGATCTGGGAGTTTAGAGGCCCGACCTGAAGGATCTGGGAGGTTGGAGGCCCGACCTGAAGAATCTGCGAGGTTGGAGGCCCGACCTGAAGGATCTGGGAGTTTAGAGGCCCGACCTGAAGGATCTGGGAGTTTAGAGGCCCGACCTGAAGGATCTGGGAGTTTAGAGGCCCGACCTGAAGGATCTGGGAGGTTGGAGGCTGACCTGAAGGATCTGGGAGTTTAGAGGCCCGACCTGAAGGATCTGGGAGTTTAGAGGCCCGACCTGAAGGATCTGGGAGTTTAGAGGCCCGACCTGAAGGATCTGGGAGGTTGGAGGCCCGACCTGAAGGATCTGCGAGGTTGGAGGACCCGACCTGAAGGATCTGGGAGTTTAGAGGCCCGACCTGAAGGATCTGGGAGGTTGGAGGCCCGACCTGAAGAATCTGCGAGGTTGGAGGCCCGACCTGAAGGATCTGGGAGTTTAGAGGCCCGACCTGAAGGATCTGGGAGTTTAGAGGCCCGACCTGAAGGATCTGGGAGTTTAGAGGCCCGACCTGAAGGATCTGGGAGGTTGGAGGCTGACCTGAAGGATCTGGGAGTTTAGAGGCCCGACCTGAAGGATCTGGGAGTTTAGAGGCCCGACCTGAAGGATCTGGGAGTTTAGAGGCCCGACCTGAAGGATCTGCGAGGTTGGAGACCCGACCTGAAGGATCTGGGAGTTTAGAGGCCCGACCTGAAGGATCTGGGAGGTTGGAGGCCCGACCTGAAGAATCTGCGAGGTTGGAGGCCCGACCTGAAGGATCTGGGAGTTTAGAGGCCCGACCTGAAGGATCTGGGAGTTTAGAGGCCCGACCTGAAGGATCTGGGAGTTTAGAGGCCCGACCTGAAGGATCTGGGAGGTTGGAGGCCTGACCTGAAGGATCTGGGAGTTTAGAGGCCCGACCTGAAGGATCTGGGAGTTTAGAGGCCCGACCTGAAGAATCTGCGAGGTTGGAGGCCCGACCTGAAGGATCTGGGAGTTTAGAGGCCCGACCTGAAGGATCTGGGAGTTTAGAGGCCCGACCTGAAGGATCTGGGAGGTTGGAGGCCCGACCTGAAGGATCTGGGAGTTTAGAGGCCCGACCTGAAGGATCTGGGAGTTTAGAGGCCCGACCTGAAGGATCTGGGAGTTTAGAGGCCCAACCTGAAGGATCTGGGAGGTTGGAGGCTGACCTGAAGGATCTGGGAGTTTAGAGGCCCGACCTGAAGGATCTGGGAGGTTGGAGGCCCGACCTGAAGGATCTGGGAGTTTAGAGGCCCGACCTGAAGGATCTGGGAGTTTAGAGGCCCGACCTGAAGGATCTGGGAGTTTAGAGGCCCGACCTGAAGGATCTGGGAGGTTGGAGGCTGACCTGAAGGATCTGGGAGTTTAGAGGCCCGACCTGAAGGATCTGCGAGGTTGGAGACCCGACCTGAAGGATCTGGGAGTTTAGAGGCCCGACCTGAAGGATCTGGGAGGTTGGAGGCCCGACCTGAAGGATCAGGGAGTTTAGAGGCCCGACCTGAAGGATCTGCGAGGTTGGAGACCCGACCTGAAGGATCTGGGAGTTTAGAGGCCCGACCTGAAGGATCTGGGAGGTTGGAGGCCCGACCTGAAGAATCTGCGAGGTTGGAGGCCCGACCTGAAGGATCTGGGAGTTTAGAGGCCCGACCTGAAGGATCTGGGAGTTTAGAGGCCCGACCTGAAGGATCTGGGAGTTTAGAGGCCCGACCTGAAGGATCTGGGAGGTTGAAGGCTGACCTGAAGGATCTGGGAGTTTAGAGGCCCGACCTGAAGGATCTGGGAGTTTAGAGGCCCGACCTGAAGGATCTGGGAGTTTAGAGGCCCGACCTGAAGGATCTGGGAGGTTGGAGGCTGACCTGAAGGATCTGGGAGTTTAGAGGCCCGACCTGAAGGATCTGGGAGTTTAGAGGCCCGACCTGAAGGATCTGGGAGGTTGGAGGCCCGACCTGAAGAATCTGCGAGGTTGGAGGCCCGACCTGAAGGATCTGGGAGTTTAGAGGCCCGACCTGAAGGATCTGGGAGTTTAGAGGCCCGACCTGAAGGATCTGGGAGTTTAGAGGCCCGACCTGAAGGATCTGGGAGGTTGGAGGCTGACCTGAAGGATCTGGGAGTTTAGAGGCCCGACCTGAAGGATCTGGGAGTTTAGAGGCCCGACCTGAAGGATCTGGGAGTTTAGAGGCCCGACCTGAAGGATCTGGGAGGTTGGAGGCCCGACCTGAAGGATCTGCGAGGTTGGAGACCCGACCTGAAGGATCTGGGAGTTTAGAGGCCCGACCTGAAGGATCTGGGAGGTTGGAGGCCCGACCTGAAGAATCTGCGAGGTTGGAGGCCCGACCTGAAGGATCTGGGAGTTTAGAGGCCCGACCTGAAGGATCTGGGAGTTTAGAGGCCCGACCTGAAGGATCTGGGAGTTTAGAGGCCCGACCTGAAGGATCTGGGAGGTTGGAGGCTGACCTGAAGGATCTGGGAGTTTAGAGGCCCGACCTGAAGGATCTGGGAGTTTAGAGGCCCGACCTGAAGGATCTGGGAGTTTAGAGGCCCGACCTGAAGGATCTGGGAGTTTAGAGGCCCGACCTGAAGGATCTGGGAGGTTGGAGGCTGACCTGAAGGATCTGGGAGTTTAGAGGCCCGACCTGAAGGATCTGCGAGGTTGGAGACCCGACCTGAAGGATCTGGGAGTTTAGAGGCCCGACCTGAAGGATCTGGGAGGTTGGAGGCCCGACCTGAAGGATCAGGGAGTTTAGAGGCCCGACCTGAAGGATCTGCGAGGTTGGAGACCCGACCTGAAGGATCTGGGAGTTTAGAGGCCCGACCTGAAGGATCTGGGAGGTTGGAGGCCCGACCTGAAGAATCTGCGAGGTTGGAGGCCCGACCTGAAGGATCTGGGAGTTTAGAGGCCCGACCTGAAGGATCTGGGAGTTTAGAGGCCCGACCTGAAGGATCTGGGAGTTTAGAGGCCCGACCTGAAGGATCTGGGAGGTTGGAGGCTGACCTGAAGGATCTGGGAGTTTAGAGGCCCGACCTGAAGGATCTGGGAGTTTAGAGGCCCGACCTGAAGGATCTGGGAGTTTAGAGGCCCGACCTGAAGGATCTGGGAGGTTGGAGGCTGACCTGAAGGATCTGGGAGTTTAGAGGCCCGACCTGAAGGATCTGGGAGTTTAGAGGCCCGACCTGAAGGATCTGGGAGGTTGGAGGCCCGACCTGAAGAATCTGCGAGGTTGGAGGCCCGACCTGAAGGATCTGGGAGTTTAGAGGCCCGACCTGAAGGATCTGGGAGTTTAGAGGCCCGACCTGAAGGATCTGGGAGTTTAGAGGCCCGACCTGAAGGATCTGGGAGTTTAGAGGCCCGACCTGAAGGATCTGGGAGGTTGGAGGCTGACCTGAAGGATCTGGGAGTTTAGAGGCCCGACCTGAAGGATCTGGGAGTTTAGAGGCCCGACCTGAAGGATCTGGGAGTTTAGAGGCCCGACCTGAAGGATCTGGGAGGTTGGAGGCCCGACCTGAAGGATCTGGGAGTTTAGAGGCCCGACCTGAAGGATCTGGGAGTTTAGAGGCCCGACCTGAAGGATCTGGGAGTTTAGAGGCCCGACCTGAAGGATCTGGGAGGTTGGAGGCTGACCTGAAGGATCTGGGAGTTTAGAGGCCCGACCTGAAGGATCTGGGAGTTTAGAGGCCCGACCTGAAGAATCTGCGAGGTTGGAGGCCCGACCTGAAGGATCTGGGAGTTTAGAGGCCCGACCTGAAGGATCTGGGAGTTTAGAGGCCCGACCTGAAGGATCTGGGAGGTTGGAGGCCCGACCTGAAGGATCTGGGAGTTTAGAGGCCCGAGTTAAAGATATAGGACGACTCACACTGCCTCTAGAAGGCCCGTCGGCAGCCTGATGATCATCGTGATTAGCCAGACTGCAAACAGTCGAGCCGCCGATATCGACATCCAAATCTGCAGCGCTTTCTCCGCAGATCTGCGACGAGACTGCGTTGCAGCCGCCGCAGGCGCTGCTTCCTTCATAGTCCTCACCGTCGGGCTCCGCCCCGCACTGCTCTCCGTACACGCCGTCAAGCGAGATGTTAACTAAGAAATTTAGAGCGGCGGCACGTTTGCGCGCTTTTAAACGCGCCGCGGCGCGCATTCGCTTAGACGACATCGGGGCCGGGATTGAATTGGAGTCGGCGGCCGAGTCGGCGTCTGCTGCAGCCGCGGCTGCGCACAGAATTTCCGCAGCGGCATCGACGTCTGTTAGCCGCCGCCTGGTGTTGCTCAGCGGCACCTGCAACTGGGCGATTTTGCTGGCGATAATTATTTCTTCAATAATTGGCCATGCACGGATTTAGTAGGGCGGGCGATTTCTAATGTACGGAGATGTAGGGTGGGGTGATTTCTAATGTACGGATATTTAGGGTGAGGTGATTTCTAATGTACGGATATTTAGGGTGGGGTGATTTCTAATGTACGGAGATTTAGGGTGGGGTCATTTCTAATGTACGGAAATTTAGGAAGGGGGTGATTTCTAATGTACGGAGATTTAGGAAGGGGGTGATTTCTAATGTACGGAGATTTAGGGTGGGGTGATTTCTAATGTACGGATATTTAGGGTGGGGTGATTTTTAATGTACGGATATTTAGGGTGGGGTGATTTCTAATGTACGGAGATTTAGGGTGGTGTGATTTCTAATGTACGGAGATTTAGGGTGGGGTGATTTCTAATGTACGGAGATTTAGGGTGGGACGATTTCTAATGTACGGAGATTTAGGCTGGGGCGATTTCTAATGTACGGAGATTTAGGGTGGGGCGATTTCTAATGTACGGAGATGTAGGGTGGGGTGATTTCTAATGTACGGATTTAGTAGGGTGGTGTGATTTCTAATGTACGGAGATTTAGGGTGGTGTGATTTCTAATGTACGGATATTTAGGGTGGGGTGATTTTTAATGTACGGATATTTAGGGTGGGGTGATTTCTAATGTACGGATATTTAGGGTGGGGTGATTTCTAATGTACGGATATTTAGGGTGGGGTGATTTCTAATGTACGGATATTTAGGGTGAGGTGATTTCTAATGTACGGAGATTTAGAGTGGGGTGATTTCTAATGTACGGATATTTAGAGTGGGGTGATTTCTAATGTACGGATATTTAGGGTGGGGTGATTTCTAATGTACGGATATTTAGGGTGGGGTGATTTCTAATGTACGGAGATTTAGGGTGGGGCGATTTCTAATGTACGGATTTAGTAGGGTTGGGCGATTTCTAAGGTACGGAGATTTAGAGTGGGGTGATTTCTAATGTACGGATATTTAGGGTGGGGTGATTTCTAATGTACGGATATTTAGGGTGGGGTGATTTCTAATGTACGGAGATTTAGGGTGGGGTGATTTCTAATGTACGGAGATTTAGGGTGGGGCGATTTCTAATGTACGGAGATTTAGGGTGGGGTGATTTCTAATGTACGGATATTTAGGGTGGGGTGATTTCTAATGTACGGATATTTAGGGTGGGGTGATTTCTAATGTACGGAGATTTAGGGTGGGGTGATTTCTAATGTACGGAGATTTAGGGTGGGTGATTTCTAATGTACGGATATTTAGGGTGGGGTGATTTCTAATGTACGGAGATTTAGGGTGGGGTGATTTCTAATGTACGGAGATTTAGGGTGGGGTGATTTCTAATGTACGGATATTTAGGGTGGGGTGATTTCTAATGTACGGATATTTAGGGTGGGGTGATTTCTAATGTACGGAGATTTAGGGTGGGGTGATTTCTAATGTACGGAGATTTAGGGTGGGCGATTTCTAATGTACGGATATTTAGGGTGGGGTGATTTCTAATGTACGGATCTGGGGGTGATTTTATTAATTTTACAACAACTACTCCGCCCGTGTCGATTTTAAAGGAAATAAAGAAAAGTCAAAGGCTCATTAGATTAAGATATTTGCCTCACGAAGCGTATCTTGCTTATAATTACTTAGTACAAAACAAAAGACTATTTAGTCGGCGCAAACATCTCGATAAGCTGACAGATAAATGCACTTTTAAAAACGCAATCGTCAAGCAACAAAAAAACAATTAGCCTAAATTTCAAAAGAACACCTCTAGCGAAAAATGCTATGCGCACTACTTGGCCGAGTTAGTAGTAGTTGATTTCTGACTACTCTTGCCGCTGTAGTGACTCGATCTCAACTGGTGATGATCGTGATTGACAGTTACGCAGTTGACCGCCACCAAGTCTTTGGAATCGCCGCCGTCTCCTTGGTCGTCGCCGAGTTCAGCTGGCAGGCGTTCGACGCAGACCAGCACCCTGGCGGTGCGATGCGTCATTGGCAGCTGGACTGAGGCTACTAGGCGCAAACTGGGATGCACTGGTAGGCTCTCGGCTCCTTTGTACTCGGATTGGATCACTGGGAACCAGTACACGCACCTGTGCAGGTTAATCACATTATAGTTTACGAATTTATTAGTTGATTGAATTAAATTTTAACATTGCAGTCGAATCAAACTAATTTTATTTGCTCTTAGAATCACGTATGAATCTTTGATAGCATACATCTCACTCTAACCATTCTACTCTCACTCTTACCAGTCTACTCTCACTCTAATCAGTCTACTCTCACTCTAACCAGCCTACCTCTCACTCTAACCAGTCTACCTCTCACTCTTTCCAGTCTACCTGTCACTCTTTCCAGTCTACCTCTTACTCTAACCAGTCTACCTGTCACTCTTTCCAGTCTACCTCTCACTCTAACCAGTCTACCTCTCACTCTAACCAGTCTACTTCTCACCCTAAACATATACCTTCCACTTTATTAGGTCTACTTCTGAATATACTGCCATTGTCTATCTCTTAGCTTTAGTTTCAATTTCTTACTGCCCTAAACCCCTTCTTCTATCTATATACTAATTGTAAACTGTTTCTGTCTGTGTGATGGATTATTTAAAAAACGGCTTAACCGATTTTGATCAAATTTGCACCAAAAAATTGCAAATTTTCCAGGTTCGGTACAACTTTTTGCATTAAATAATTCGAATGCTAAGGGGATTAAATATTCGAAAAACAGGCTTTTCCTATGCTTTAAAAGCAAGGCCAATAAAGGTCGAAAAATATCTCAAAAGCCAGAGGGAAGATTTTCCATAGACGATAAGATCAATGGTGCCTTAGCGTGCAATGAAAACACGCTATGTAAGTTTGTCAGCAAATTTATGATACAACCCTCGTATTAAATCTGAGTTTAGAAAAACTTTTCATTTTTTTCTCAGCATAGCTTTTATTTTTCAACTTGTTCTACTTACTTTTTATCTCTAATATCTAATTGCTATGCCTCGATGTGGAGGCTCCAGCAATCTTAGAAGAAGTCAAGATGCCAATAATGGCGTAATAATTGGCCAATGTCGCCATGGTTTTCAGGCTAATCAGTCCTTTTGACTAGATTATGCATCACTATTCAAGGCTTGTATCATTTTTTAGGCTTATGCATCATGATTCTAAGCTTTGGTGTTATTTTGATTTATGGCTAAGCATCATAATGTAATGATGCTTACATTATTGCTGCTTACATCGTGGGTAATTTAAAGGCTTCATGGATATGCTACATGCTAAGGGGCAATTCTGAATATTCGGGGAAATGCTACATGGTAGGTAATTCTGAATGCTCGCGAAAACGCTGCATGGTGGGTAATTCTGAATGCGTGGGGGAAACGCTGCATGCTCGCAAAAAGTTCCGAATGCTCGGGGGAAACGCTGCATGCTCGGTGGAAGGCAACTTAGTAGGTAATTCTGAATGCTGAGGGAATCATTGCATGCTCGGGAAAATTCTGAATGCTTGGGGAAAACGCAGAATGCTCGGGGGATATGCTGCATGGTCAGGGGTAATTGTACCGCAGCGGGACCGGATGTAATCCGGAAGGTCCTACTGCGCCTGAACCCCGAACTCCCTGCGAGCGGACTGATTTATCATCGGAAAGTTCGTAGGGGCGACGCGGGAAATACGGTTGTCCTCGGTCTGTCTGAGGCCTGGACAAAAAAGTACCCCAGCGACTCTCTTTTTCAGCTGGGTGCTTTGAAGCTCAGGCTTCGCCGAGGCAAAACTGCCAAAGGGAAGGCGAAGGCCAACCCTGGTGTCTCCAGCGGCGGGAAGGCACAGCCCAAAGCCAAAGGAAAGGCGCAAGCTGATCCCAAGGCTGCCACTGTGCCCGACCCAACTGGCGAGAGCTCTGCGACCGAGGAGGAGGTTTCGGCCAAACCCCAGGCGCAAGCCGATCCCAAGGCTGTCACTGAGCCCGACCCTACTACAGGCGAGAGCTCTGCGACTGAGGAAGAGGCTTCGGCCAAACCCCAGGAGCAGGAAAACTCTCCATCTGGAGAAGGAGTTGCGGAGGAGACCACGACTTCGGACTCCGAGCCCTCTTCGGCGACTCTGGTGGGGTCTGCAGACGACGATTCAGATGGAGATACCCTCTCCACCCTGACCTCGGAGTCTGTGGAGTCTGCCGGTGAAGCCGGGGAGGAGGAGGAGGCCATGGACGTGGATCGACTCCCCTCTCCCAGCCATCTCCCGTCGACCTGGGATGAGGACGATCTTTTACGATCCCCTTAAAGGTCACGGGAAAACAGCCAGTTTTTGCATTTAGTACAGTATGGATAAGCTCCGCAACGCCAAAGGAGCGACCTATTGTGTACAAATAAATTTACAGCATTGCGTATCAGCATCAGTTAATCTGATGAAGATTGCAGAACTGTATCAACCAGGTTTCATCCTGATCCAGGAGCCCTGGATTTACAATGGTAAGTTAACCAATATCCCTTCTGGCTACTGTGATTTTTATGTGTGTGGCCCGGGGAACAGCCGCCCGCGTGCGGCCATCCTTGCTGCCAGCCATCTTCAGGCTTGGCTGAGGACTGATCTTTCGGATGGGGACCTCTGTGTCATCCAATCCAACTACCTATCTCCTCGCCAGTGCTTCATCGCCTCTATTTATATTCCTGGCAACGGAGACCCAGCTCCAGAGAGCTTACTGCGCCTTGCGCAATACTGCGAGAACCAGAATGCTGATCTCCTGGTGGGCGGAGACCTTAACGCCCACCATCAGCACTGGGGCAGTAAGGATACCAACACCAGAGGGGAAGAGCTTCTTGCTCTTATCTCCGGCACCAACCTTATGCTCTGCAACCGCGGAAGCACACCTACTTTTAACAATGGCAGATGGACGGAGGTTCTCGATGCCACCCTTACCTCTCCTAAACTTTTTGACAGGATTACGGAGTGGAGGGTCTGGACCGATGAGCCATCCTTCTCTGACCATCTCTTTATAGCCTTCAACATTACGGACACTAAGCGACCATCTCCAATAACTTGGAGACGCAACATCCGTAACACTGACTGGGCAGCCTTCACGGCTACCCTTGATTCTCACCTTCAGGAACTCATGGATAACGATCCGATTAAGAGTTGCGAGGGTGTCGATCACGCGGCTGAGACGCTTTCGGGCTGCATCACTGCGGCCTACGAAGCGTCCTGCCCCATTCGGGCCTACAAAGGCAAAACCTCAGCTCCGTGGTGGAACCCGGAACTGGGAAAACTCCGGCAAAAGGCCAAAAGTCTTCATCGCCGTGCCATGAAGTCGGGTAACCCTGACGACATGGATCTCTTCCGACAGGCCTCGCGACATTTCAAGTGTGAAATCCGTAGGGCCAAGGATAGTAAGTGGCGCCAATTCTGCGACGAGCTGGACAAAGACCGGCCCACCTCTAGGCTGGTCAAGGCCCTTACTATGGACAAAATGTCCAAACTAGCCATGATCAAAAAAGATGATGGCTCTCTCACCAACGAACCTCAGGAAGTGCTGCAGCAAATGCTGGGCAGCTTTTTTCCCGAGGTTCCCACAGCTGGCACGGAACCCAACCATTCGCTGGAAGGATCCAACCTGGCTGCGAGCTTTATTAATGAGGAACTGATTGCTAAGGCAGTCAAAACCTTCAAGCCTTTCAAATCCCCAGGGCCTGACGGTATCTACCCTGTCCTTTTGCGCGAGGCAGCCAAGATCCCCAGGTTTCTGAGAATCACCTGCAACATATTGCGGGCCACAATCCAGCTAGGGTACATTCCCAAAAGTTGGACTAACGCTCGTGTTGTCTTTATTCCCAAACCGGGAAAAGGCGACTATCAGAGCGTTAAGGCCTTCAGGCCCATCAGCTTAACCTCGTTTCTGTTAAAGCTGACTGAGAGGCTCGTACATTGGCGACTGCTGGCTTGCGAGCTAACAGCCATGCCTCTCAGTAACAATCAGCACGCCTTCCGCCCCGGAAGGTCCACTGACAGCGCACTCCATGCGATTGTTGAAAAGCTAGAGAAAGCCGTGCTGGGCAACGGCTATGCTCTCGGCTTATTCCTCGACATAGAGGGGGCCTTTGATAATGTTATTTTTGATGCATTTCAGAGTGCCCTTCGCGATCGCAATACCCACTCTACCATCATACGTTGGATCATGTATATGATCTCCAACCGTACGGTCACTGCCCACCTTCTTGGGCACACTGCCACTACCAGAGTTTGTAAAGGAGGCCCACAAGGCGGCGTCCTCACTCCAACTCTTTGGAACATGGTCATCGACGCTCTACTCAGGAGCCCTGGACCAGATCCCGTCTTCAAAGTCGGCTATGCGGACGACGTTACTGCTATCGTGGCAGGACCCTCGCCCAGCACTCTCAGGGATCTCATGCAAACCTTTCTTCGCAGAGCAGAAACCTGGGCCCGCAGCAATGGTCTTAAGCTCTCTGAGCCAAAGACTGTCGCTATCATGTTTACCAGCAAAACCCGCTGGAACATTAAGCCTCTGCAGCTCTACGGCAGAGACGTTGCCTTCGCAAAGCAGACCCGGTGCCTCGGGGTAACTCTCGACCATAGGCTTAACTGGTCTAGCCATGTGAAGGCTAAAGCCAAACGCGCCTCTGCAATTCTAGCCCAGCTTCGCCGGGCGCTTGGCACCACCTGGGGACTGTCCCCAAAGCGTTTGTGGTGGATCTATACCTCTGTGGTTAGACCCGCCATTACCTACGCCTCCTTAGTCTGGGTAAGTGCTACCCAGATTAAAAGCCATGCAGATAGGCTCAACACAATCCAAGGACGAGCGTGTCGGCTGATCTGCAATGCTACCAGATCCACACCTTTTGCTGGTATGGGAGCATTTCTCGACCTGCCCCCCCTCGACCTTTTTATTAAAGGGGAGGCGGCTAGAGCAACCCGGCGGCTCCTTGACGCCGGTATAAACTTCCGCTATATGAGAGCACCAGCTAAGTGGAACCTGGTCCCACACAGCGATATGTGCCTCAACATCCTCAGTGAATGCGAAGCTTACCAAGTCCTCACGGACAGCATCGCTTCAACGCTCAACGTGAGACAACGCTACTCGGTAGCCATCGACTCGCGTGACTCCATTAGTGACAATTGGAACCCTGGAGAGATCCACTGTTATACTGACGGTTCCAAGCAGTCAGCTAACACCGGTTTCGGTGTCTGCATTATTCTCAATGGGCGGGTCATCGCCACCCACGCCCAGTACACTGGAACCAGCTCTAGTGTCTTTCAAAATGAAGTCCTAGCTATTAGCTCGTGCTCAGCAGAGCTTCTCGCCTCTGGCGTTGCTGGCAAGGACATCATTTTCCACTCTGACAGCCAAGCTGCACTGCACGCCATCTGCAGCTGCAGTGTCAGCTCAGCAACAGTCCTGGACTGTGTCAAGCACCTCAACATGTTGGGCTCATCCAACAAAATCACTCTTAAGTGGGTGCCGGGACACGAAGGTTTCCGGGGAAATGAGCTCGCTGATGCGCTTGCAAAAGCCGGCTCATCTGGATCCTGCATTGGGCCTGAGCCCCTCGTCCCGACCCCCTCCTGTGTCATCAACTCACGGATCAAAACGTGGGTCAAGACCCAGCACTACTCGCTCTGGGCGAACTGCATCACTTGCAGGCAATCTAGAGGTGCTGTTCCACAGCCCTCTCGCCAGCTCCGGAACCTCCTCCTCCGGCTTTCGCGGAGGGACATCCGGGCTGCCACTATGACCCTCTCAGGCCATGGTTGCTTCTCCAGGCACCAATACCTGCAGGGCAGCATTCCTAGCGCCACCTGCAGCTTCTGCAACTCGGGTGACGAGTCAGCTGAGCACTTCGTCAGCATCTGCCCCGCCTTCACGCGGGCCAGACTTAAATTCCTCGGGCCACACACTTCTATCTATGATGCGTGCAAACCCGAAAATTTTAACCAGCTCATGCGCTTCCTCCGGGCAACCCGCAGGGCTGAACTCCCAATTCCAGGGAGCAACATAGCTGCCGGCGACACCGAGGGACCCCCCTGGGCGACGCCAACCATTCGTCCATAACGGCGCGTCGGTCGTCCAGGGGTTAGCGGAATGGGCGGTTGCGCCTTCCCGCTGCGTCCCCTCTGGGACCTCCCTGCAGCTAAGTCAAGTAAGTCAAGTCAGGGGTAATTGTGAATGCTCAGGGGAAATGCTGCATGGTCAGGGGTAATTGTGAATGCTCAGGGGAAATGCTGCATGGTCAAGGGTAATTCTGAATGCTTGGGGGAAACGCTACATGCTCGGAAAATGCTACATGCTTGGGGGTAATTCCGAATATTTAGGGGAAATGCTACATGCTCGGGGCAAAGGCAGCACTGTGGGTAATTTTCAATTTGACATGTTGGGAACTTTGAACACTCCGAGTAAAACTTTTGAATGCTCGGGGTAAATGCTTATATGGTGGGTAATTCTAAATGCTCGGGAAATCCTGCAAGGACACTAGAAGTCACTTTTACCCTAGGAGTCCTTGAATCCTACATGCTTGGGGTTAATTCTGAATACTCGGGGGTTATTCTGAATACCCGCAGGAAATGCTACGTGCTCGGGGAAAATGCTACATGGTGGGTAAAGTAAATTTTCACAGTTTGTTTTGCGTCATTTGAAAGTCCGTTATAATCAGTGAAAAGACGTAACATTAGTTTTACCAACAATTGAACGTTCCTAATATTTATGCGCCCCCCCAAGGGGGGCAACGTTGCTAGTTATTAACTAATTCTTGAATACTAAAAAATCCTTATCCTACCTGCCTCCAGGCACCAGCCGCATCGCACAAAATCCCAACAGATCCGACACGCTATCCCCAAGGGAATAGTGCTCCTTCGGTGGGAAATAATCCCGATCTAGTTTCTTCGGGCCGCCATCGGGATCGCGTTTCACTTTCCGGCTACGCTCGCGAATACCGTAGGGCGGATCGGTGAGGACGGCGTCGAATAGGGGGACGCGGCGCCACAGTCCCGCGTGCTGACTGGCGTCGCCAACCAGACAGTCGATAAACCGACTAGTCAGGCCGTACTGAGCAAAATTAGCTGACAGACACTCGTCCTCTGTTCGTTTCTGACGACGCATTTCAGCTTTGGTGGACTTGCCCAATCCGAATATTATATTATAATCGACATCTTGACCAACGCAGTAGGCGCCTAGATACCCAGCGGACACTAGGATACTGCCAGAGCCGACAAACGGATCAACAACTAGCTGACTAGAGGACACTCTGGCTAAATTGCACATTATAAATGCCAGCTGAACGTTCATCGACGTGTTGCCAATGAATTTTCGACGCGATAGCGACAGGCTGTGCAGGGCGGCGCGCGACCGGCCCGAGGTGAGTTTAGGGGCCAGGTAGATTCGGACCGGGGTCTGCCGTAGTTGCGAGATTTAGGGCTTAGATTGTAGTGGGATTGGAGGGCGATTCTTGGTGTGGGATTGGAGGGCGATTCTTGGTGTGGGACAGGGGGGCGATCCTTCTCAAGGATAGGAGGGCGATTCTTCTCAAGGATAGGAGGGCGATTCTTCTCAAGGATAGGAGGGCGATTCTTCTCAAGGATAGGAGGGCGATTCTTCTCAAGGATAGGAGGGCGATTCTTCTCAAGGATAGGAGGGCGATTCTTCTCAAGGATAGGAGGGCGATTTTTCTCAAGGATAGGAGGGCGATTCTTCTCAAGGATAGGAGGGCGATCCTTCTCAAGGATAGGAGGGCGATTCTTCTCAAGGATAGGAGGGCGATTCTTCTCAAGGATAGGAGGGCGATTCTTCTCAAGGATAGGAGGGCGATTCTTCTCAAGGATAGGAGGGCGATTCTTCTCAAGGATAGGAGGGCGATTCTTGGTGCAGGATAGGAGGGCGATTTTTGGTGTGGGATTGGAGGGCGATTCTTGGTGTGGGATTGGAGGGCGATTCTTGGTGTGGGATAGGAGGGCGATTCTTCTCAAGGATAGGAGGGCGATTCTTGGTGCAGGATAGGATGGCGATTTTTGGTGTGGGATAGGAGGGCGATTCTTGGTGTGGGATAGGAGGGCGATTCTTGGTGTGGGATAGGAGGGCGATTCTTGGTGTGGGATAGGAGGGCGATTCTTGGTGTGGGATAGGAGGGCGATTCTTCTCAGGGATAGGAGGGCGATTCTTCTCAAGGATAGGAGGGCGATTCTTCTCAAGGATAGGAGGGCGATTCTTCTCAAGGATAGGAGGGCGATTCTTCTCAAGGATAGGAGGGCGATTCTTCTCAAGGATAGGAGGGCGATTCTTCTCAAGGATAGGAGGGCGATTTTTCTCAAGGATAGGAGGGCGATTCTTCTCAAGGATAGGAGGGCGATTCTTCTCAAGGATAGGAGGGCGATTCTTCTCAAGAATAGGAGGGCGATTCTTCTCAAGGATAGGAGGGCGATTCTTCTCAAGGATAGGAGGGCGATTCTTGGTGCAGGATAGGAGGGCGATTCTTGGTGTGGGATTGGAGGGCGATTCTTGGTGTGGGATTGGAGGGCGATTCTTGGTGTGGGATAGGAGGGCGATTCTTCTCAAGGATAGGAGGGCGATTCTTGGTGCAGGATAGTATGGCGATTTTTGGTGTGGGATAGGAGGGCGATTCTTGGTGTGGGATAGGAGGGCGATTCTTGGTGTGGGATAGGAGGGCGATTCTTGGTGTGGGATAGGAGGGCGATTCTTCTCAGGGATAGGAGGGCGATTCTTCTCAAGGATAGGAGGGCGATTCTTCTCAAGGATAGGAGGGCGATTCTTCTCAAGGATAGGAGGGTGATTCTTGGTGTGGGATAGGAGGGCGATTCTTGGTGTAGGATAGGAGGGCGATTCTTGGTGTAGGATAGGAGGGTGATTCTTGGTGTGGGATAGGAGGGCGATTCTTGGTGTGGGATAGGAGGGCGATTCTTCTCAAGGATAGGAGGGCGATTCTTAGTGTGGGATAGGAGGGCGATTCTTAGTGTGGGGTAGGAGGGCGATTCTTAGTGCAGGATGGGAGGGCGATTATTGGTGCAGGATAGGAGGCCGATTCAAACTTAAAACAAAAAAACTAACCTGATCAGTGACGCCGCCCGCAGTGAGATCGTAACGCCAGTGCTCTAAATAGTAGAGCTCGAACTCCGGCCGTTTCAAATCAACCCGACCGGGCATTTCTAATCCGGCCTCGCCGAACTGGTCCACAATGTCCACCTTGGCCTCCATACTGGGCGACACGTTCACCAACTCGATGCACATCCGCCAGCTGGACCAGACGCCGTTGGAAAAATCCGACGCCGCGTCAGCTAGATGAGGCGCTAAATCGCCCGACGTCACGTGACTAAGCATGTCGGACAGACAGCTGGCCGATTGCCAAACCCTTAGCAACGATTTAACCAGAGCGCTGCGTTCAACAACTTGGCGCAATCTGGCTTCTTGACGGCACAGAACGGCCACAACAGGGCGGGAGCGCCACCAGGAGGTGCACAGGTTCAACTTGTTAACGGACGAGGATTCCATTCCCACACCGGTCCAATCGTGAACGCCAACATTGGCTGACGAATCGAATAGTTCATTAGACCAGATTGGCGGCTGCTGCTGCTGCTGCTGATGATGATCTTGGCGCTCAATGCCAGTAAAAACGGTGCCAAATTGACAGTCAAACAGGCCAGCTAATGAGACAAATTCGGCGAAACGAAACTGTGGATACTCGCACGAGGCAAACAGTAGCAGGTACTCCCTGGCTGGCTGTTGCGGCTCTCCACTTGTGTCTTCCATTGGTTTTGGCTTTGTTGTTTTGTTTTTAACTGAAAGAAACAATGACAAGACGATTTTTGCCTTACAGGACCAATTTATATTCTATACGAGATTCTTCATCAATAGTTCATACTGATTCTCGTGTGTGGCTCTATTTTGGCAGTACAGTCAAGAGGTAGTACAGTACAGCTGGAGAGGCCGGAGCTCAAAGAGGTAGCTCAAACTGGTACCCGGATTAAAGGGTAAAAACTGTCTCCTAGAGTTGGCCTTTAGCTAAGTCGAATGCCCTAAGCAAGCCGTAAGCTGCAGCTCCTACTGAAGCCACAGGTTAGTTCCTAAATAACCCCTGAAATTCTTAACGAATCGTTGCTAGTTAGTGAATTAAAACAAAATGGCCAGGATAAAATATTAGGAAAGCAATCAGTGTCCGAGGTATACAAGAATTTACCTAGCAGAAATTATGTTTCTAGCTATATTTAATAATTAATTAAAGCATTAGTAGACTAAAGTTTATAAAATTGAAACGGTAAGACATTTTTTGGTTGTTACTCAAATACATATTTAATTAGATAATTTATATATATTTACGTAATTCATAGTCATGAATTTTGTCCAGCAATTTTTGTTAGTATAATACGATCATAAGCGAATAAGAAATAGTCCGAAAACTTTTCGGTCTACACACAGA
>CATNEM010000213.1:1432500-1585000 GCA_950096795.1 Macrostomum cliftonense | reverse complement strand
AAACGAAGTTTTACCAACGGAAGAATTGCCAATGATTAACAATTTAAACATGTAGTCAAAGTTCTGGTCTGTCGGATCGGACCGGCTGCCCATGCTGTTGCCGTAGTTTTTTATTAATTATTAGTACGTTATTAATAACTATAGAATCTAAATACTAAGGGCGAAAATATTTCTAGCTGTCTGTCGGATGCCGCACTGCAAGCTGAAAGAATGAGTGTGAGTTTATTTTTTATCAATCTGGCGCCAATGTACGTCAATATAAAAAACAGCATAGTCGCAGTCAATCTTATCGCTAAGACCAGCCTAGCCGAGTCAACTAACTAACGGCAGGCCACCTTTCTATTAAAAATTTTTATTATCATAAAAGTACTGATTTGCTTAACAGCCTCAGACCATATGCATTCCAGAATGTTTTTTTCTTTCTAATCTACAACTTAAAAGTTACACGGCCTATTGACCTGCCACTATACCTATCTACTGTCTTTGGTGAAGCAATAAAGTTTACAAGAAAAAACAAGAGAGTCGGGTTTTTTTATTATTATAAACCAATCGAAAATAACCAATACGCAGACAAATCATAGGATTATAATAAAACGAGATTATTATTTAAAGCCAAAAACTCACATCACAGTACGTTATAATCACTGTTTCTAATTTTCAATGCTAACTTTAAAAAATGGAAAATCGTCCATCAATATTTGGTAAAAAAATATTTGAACAATATATAATATTTTTTGTTGCTAAAATGTTTTTTAAATGCCTTTCTTTAAGGAGCACAAAGAACACCAACAAATAATGATTGATTGCCATACGCTATGTAAGTAGAGCACACAAATGCAACTCAATATTTGGCAGCCAAAGTTAGGAGATCTGTAAGCGGCATCATAGCCATCTGTAGTTAGAGACAAAGAACAAACAGTCCAAAATAGCTTGTACCGTATAATTAGTAAGCATAGGGTTACTGCTTCAGCCACTAATTATTCTGGTTGACGGTATTGGATTTCGCCTTGCGCCAAGCCGCATACTCAGCCACTTCCTCATCGGTGAGACTTAGCAGAGCGCGACGCTTCTCTAAGCTAAGACCGTCAGGTCCGGGGAAGTCAGTATCGCTTTGGCTGCTGGCATCTTTTTGTTGCGCTTCGACAGACACGTCGTCATCCGATTGTTGGCCGTAGCGTTGTAGAAAAAATCGATAAACTCGTTCAACCATGGCCACGTCCAATGGTAGCCAATACCAATATCTCTTGTCTAGGTCGGCTTGCTCACGAACATAGTCAATGTAGTGAAGGTACCGATAACCGTCTGTTATTGTTTGTAGTGAATAAATTTATTAAAAAAAATAAATTTATGGACACAATTTTTTTATATTAAGTAGCCTTAAATCTTTATTTACTTCGAAGGTTCCCTATCCCTGACCCTTGGTTGCCGCTCTTCATGGCTCTTCCTGACCTTTGATTGCCACTCTTTCTGACCCTTGATTGCCGCTATACATGACCCTTGATTGCCGCTATTCATGATTGATTGGCGCTATTCATGACCCTTGATTGCCGCTATTCATGACCCTTGATTGCCGTTCTTCATAACACTTGATTGCCGCTATTCATGACCCTTGATTGCCGCTATTCATGACCCTTGATTGCCGTTCTTCATAACACTTGATTGCCGCTATTCATGACACTTGATTGCCGCTATTCATGACCCTTGATTGCCGTTCTTCATAACACTTGATTGCCGCTATTCATGACCCTTGATTGCCGCTATTCATGACCCTTGATTGCCGTTCTTCATAACACTTGATTGCCGCTATTCATGACCCTTGATTGCCGCTATTCATGACCCTTGATTGCCGTTCTTCATAACACTTGATTGCCGCTATTCATGACCCTTGATTGCCGCTATTCATGACCCTTGATTGCCGTTCTTCATAACACTTGATTGCCGCTATTCATGACACTTGATTGCCGCTATTCATGACCCTTGGTTGCCGCTATTCATGACCCTTGGTTGCCGCTATTCATGACCCTTGATTGCCGCTATTCATGACCCTTGATTGCCGCTATTCATGACCCTTGATTGCCGCTATTCATGACCCTTGGTTGCCGCTATTCATGACCCTTGGTTGCCGCTATTCATGACCCTTGGTTGCCGCTATTCATGACCCTTGGTTGCCGCTATTCATGACCCTTGGTTGCCGCTATTCATGACCCTTGGTTGCCGCTATTCATGACCCTTGATTGCCGCTATTCATGACCCTTGATTGCCGCTATTCATGACCCTTGATTGCCGCTATTCATGACCCTTGGTTGCCGCTATTCATGACCCTTGGTTGCCGCTATTCATGACCCTTGATTGCCGCTATTCATGACCCTTGGTTGCCGCTATTCATGACCCTTGGTTGCCGCTATTCATGACCCTTGGTTGCCGCTATTCATGACCCTTGATTGCCGTTCTTCATAACACTTGATTGCCGCTATTTCTGACCCTTGGTTGCCGCTCTTCCTGACCCTTCGTTGCCGCTATTCATGACCCTTGATTGCCGCTATTCATGACCCTTGATTGCCGCTATTCATGACCCTTGATTGCCGCTATTCATGACCCTTGGTTGCCGCTATTCATGACCCTTGGTTGCCGCTATTCATGACCCTTGATTGCCGCTATTCATGACCCTTGGTTGCCGCTATTCATGACCCTTGGTTGCCGCTATTCATGACCCTTGGTTGCCGCTATTCATGACCCTTGATTGCCGTTCTTCATAACACTTGATTGCCGCTATTTCTGACCCTTGGTTGCCGCTCTTCCTGACCCTTCGTTGCCGCTATTCATGATTGATTGGCGCTATTCATGATTGATTGGCGCTATTCATGATTGATTGGCGCTATTCATGATTGATTGGCGCTATTCATGATTGATTGGCGCTATTCATGATTGATTGGCGCTATTCATGATTGATTGCCGCTATTCATGACCCTTGATTGCCGCTATTCATGACCCTTGATTGCCGCTATTCATGACCCTTGATTGCTGCTATTCATGACCCTTGATTGCTGCTATTCATGACCCTTGATTGCTGCTATTCATGACCCTTGGTTGCCGCTATTCATGACCCTTGATTGCCCACTACTCCTGATTCCCAAGTTACGTACCAACTTCGCTATCACCAGGACTCTGCTCTGCTCGCTCGAAAAGAACACTAACAACGGCGTCCAACACAGAGTCGACGTTGACATTATCTTTGACAGAGATTTCAAAGAATTTAATACCTGCAAACAGTGTTTTATTAAGATAGTTCGTTTATTTAAATCTGCTATACAAAATAAATGGAGGAAAGCATATGAAGCTCAGTTTACCAAGCCGATCAGCAAGATTTTGGCCTTGCTCAACGCTGATTACACGCTGATCGTCGCAGTCGCTCTTGTTGCCTACAAGCACCATGTAGGGATCACTTGAGCCGTGACTCTTCACCTCGTCGTACCTAGAAGAAACAGTTAACTGAGATGAATGCTTTTATGCCGTTTAGAGCTCGTAAAATAGAAGGGCACCACTTGAGACGTTCTGAGCTTTTCTTAGAATTTCTGTCAGACTTTTGAAGAACTTTTGAGCAACTGTGGTAGACATTGAGACAATTCTAGAAGTACTTTTAAAGCCAATCTGGTTAGACTTTTGAGACTATGCTTGAAGCACTTTTAAAGAAAGTCTGGTAGACAGTTGAGACTATTCTTAAAGTACTTTATTAGCCGCTTTGGTAGACAGTTGAGACTATTCTAGAAGTACTTTTGAAGCCAATCTGGTTAGACTTTTGAGACTATGCTTGAAGCACTTTTAAAGAAAGTCTGGTAGACAGTTGAGACTATTCTTAAAGTACTTTATTAGCCGCTTTGGTAGACAGTTGAGACTATTCTAGAAGTACTTTTGAAGCCAATCTTGTTAGACTTTTGAGACTATGCTTGAAGCACTTTATTGGCCACTTTGGTAGACATAGGAGATTATTCTTAAAGTACTTTATTAGCCGCTTTGGTAGACAGTTGAGACTATTCTAGAAGTACTTTTGAAGCCAATCTGGTTAGACTTTTGAGACTATGCTTGAAGCACTTTATTGGCCACTTTGGTAGACATAGGAGATTATTCTTGAAGTACTTTTACAGCCGTTCTAGCAGACATTTGAGACTCTTTTAAAAGTACTTTTAAAGCCAACTTTGTTGACATTTGAGACGAATTTTGAAGTACTTTAAGACCAAGTTTGACCAGACGTCTAAACAATAGGCTCACCATTCCGTCACAGCGGCAAACGACCGTATATTGGTAGCGTCATACATAATAATAAAACCCATGGATTCAAAAAAGTAGGCCTTTACCAACGATAGGTCACGCCTGTCGCCTGTAACATCCTGAAAAATGCGTTTTAATTTAGAGAATTTATTGATTTGCGTCGGACATTTAAAAAAATGGCCCAGCAACCTTCAACTTACGGCAGGATGCAGCTGGATTCGTTTGTCATCGCATAACATTAGCCTCATATTAACGCTTAAGCGGCTTAAGCCTCTTGTTGGAACGTAATCCGAGCTGAACGATTGCCAGAAATATCTATTCAGAAAGGAAGTCTTGCCTACGGACTGATCACCGATCAGCATCAGCCTGATAAGGTAGTCGTACTTCTCCAAATCGTACTCGTCGATGTCGAATGAGTCGTCCATTATTAGTCAGGCAAAATCAATGAAAAAAAACTGCGGAGCTGGAATATTAAATAAAAATATTACTAACTTTCACTAACAATATCGAAAAACTTTAAAAAACCGATCGGGAATTGTTAAGCTTAATTAGATTTTTATAATAGGGCATAAAAATTCGGTAATAGTACATAACACAAAGCATGAAATCGTAAATCTTTATATATTTTGTTTACACGGAGAAGCAAACACTTACAATTCAAGTGGCGAGATATATACAGAGGAAAAGTCAGATTACATTCATAACGATCAATAATAGTAACATCAAGGAAATTACTGTACTCGTATTGAAATGCTTACTAACTGGTATATAATTACTAATTATGTAATGTCTATGCCAATGTCTATTGTTAAAAGCAAACAGAGTCCGTATATATACGGCAGACTTCCTGGGCTCCACTTGATTCTATTTATAGCAACAATGACTCATCACTTGTCGCCAAAGTCTTCCAGCACGTGGGTCACGTGCTCATTGTCGCGCAGCTTAACCGGCTTGTTCGATTTTTTACCGCCGCCGCCACGACCGCCGCGCCGTCCGGAACGCGGCGCCGGCGTGAAACTCAACGGCTTCTCGGCATCGGCTGTGGAAATGCCCTGACCGCTGAGGTACTGCTGCATCTGTTGTTCGTCGATGCTTTGCACTGTGCAACTGCGCCAGAGTTTTTTGAATTCTTCATCAACTGGCAGCTGGAGGCCGGGGTCGTTGTAGAAATAGGCCACCTTTTTGTCGCTGGTTCTGGTTAGCACGGTGACGCGGCGGCCGAGAATCTTGATGGCCTCGTCGGCGTTTCCAAGGCTCTCTTCGACGTCTTCTTTTAGAATGGCGCCTTTGCCGTAGCCCTAGGCAAATGGTGAGCAATGCTTATGTATATTCATAGTGTGCAGATGTAAAAGCCGCATTTAACCATCAATAAAAGACGCCGACACTCAGTAACAGGTTATGCTTCATTGACTATACGTATTAATATATATAGCATCGGAAGTCTAACATGTGAAAGCATCATTGCTTGTCGGCGATTAAAAAAACACTGGCTCAGTTATTTTATTACTCTTTATTAACCACCTCAAGGCAGATTTAAAAAATTTCTTGCCTTGTTAGATTGTATTCAGAATTCTAACATGTTCAAGCATCACGGCCAGTTTAAATTGCTAACTATATGAAAGATTAAGTATGACGTAACAAAATTAGATTTACCTCGTCGTATTGTTTCAAAAGTTTGAGCAAATCTTTAGCCCCGTTTCGTCCGCTGCGAAACTGATAGATGGGTTTGAATACGTAGGTTCGCCTTGCTCCGTCCTGCTGCATAGTCAGCTTGGGATTCTGCGGCAGGGCCTCTTGACCGAGCCACACTTTGATTGCCTGTGAAAAAACACCGATAAGCGATTTGATTTACAACTGAGTAAGTTATCGACGGCATACACTAAAGTCTCCATGGTTGATATTGTCACACTGAGCGAACGCAAATGCTGACGGACTGAGGAGATACTGACACCCAGATACTGACGGACTGAGGAGATACTGACACCCAGATACTGACGGACTGAGGAGATACTGACACCCAGATACTGACGGACTGAGGAGATACTGACACCCAGATACTGACGGACTGGGGAGATACTGACACCCAGATACTGACGGACTGAGGAGATACTGACACCCAGATACTGACGGACTGGGGAGATACTGACACCCAGATACTGACGGACTGAGGAGATACTGACACCCAGATACTGACGGACTGAGGAGATACTGACACCCAGATACTGACGGACTGAGGGAATATTGACACCCAGTTACTGACGGACTGGGGAGATACTGACACCCAGATACTGACGGACTGGGGAGATACTGACACCCAGATACTGACGGACTGAGGAGATACTGACACCCAGATACTGACGGACTGAGGAGATACTGACACCCAGATACTGACGGACTGAGGAGATACTGACACCCAGATACTGACGGACTGGGGAGATACTGACACCCAGATACTGACGGACTGAGGAGATACTGACACCCAGATACTGACGGACTGAGGAGATACTGACACCCAGATACTGACGGACTGAGGGAATATTGACACCCAGTTACTGGCGGACTGGGGAGATACTGACACCCAGATACTGACGGACTGAGGAGATACTGACACCCAGATACTGACGGACTGAGGAGATACTGACACCCAGATACTGACGGACTGAGGGAATATTGACACCTAGTTACTGACGGACTGAGGGAATATTGACACCCAGTTACTGACGGACTGAGGGAATATTGACACCCAGTTACTGACGGACTGAGGAGATACTGACACCCAGTTACTGACGGACTGAGGGAATACTGACACCCAGTAACTGACGGACTGAGGGAATATTGACACCTAGTTACTGACGGACTGAGGGAATATTGACACCCAGTTACTGACGGACTGAGGGAATATTGACACCCAGTTACTGACGGACTGAGGAGATACTGACACCCAGTTACTGACGGACTGAGGGAATACTGACACCCAGTAACTGACGGACTGAGGGAATACTGACGACTGAAAGGGTACGGAAGAATGAGTTTTAATGACTTATTGAGGAGTTACATTTCCCAGGAAAGGATGAAGCTATCCTCTGGCTAACCTGTGGTAATGCTTCTTGCTTAGTTTCTTCTAGAATTTCTTCCAGCGTCAGAGGATGCCTATCGCCCTCAATGTGACGGGCTTTCATGTGCCGGATAATACGCGATAGGGCGTTGAATCTGACGCCTTGGACTTGAGGATGCTGATGCTGATGGTGATGCTGTTGGAATGGCTGCTGATAGGAGCTGAAAGTCTGCTGCTTAGGCTGCTGTTGCACCGAACCTGTCGGAGCAGTGGCAGCAGCCGCAGCGGCCGCAGCTTTAGCCTGCTTAGCGGCTGCCAAGGCACTCTCTGTTGAAGCGGCCATTTGTTTGGCAAACTTTTTTCTCTCGCGAACTAGAGCAGGATCCATGTTGCTTGCTGGCTGAAAATTTTTTAAACATAACATAGCATGAACACATTTTTGACAGAAGTCAATATAACTATTACTAACCTCTATTTTATTTCAGACAAAGTACAGAGCTGCTTCTTAACTATCATTATTTTTAATGCAGAAAAGTAAAACAGTAAAAAAGTAATTACACAATTTATCAAATAGCGATTTGCTAAAATGTAACATATTTTAAACAAAAATACTGTCAACTACATAATTTTATTAGAAGGTATTCTAAAGCACTAACTTTGTAATATATTTAATATAGGGCATTAAAAATAACTAAAAATCCTTACTATTAACAACTAATTAATAACTTACTATTCTCCTCCTAATTTGACACTTCTACCACCTATCGTATAACTTACCTCCTCTATTTTGCAACTTACCCCATCCCTTTTTACCAATTTTGTGACTTGCATAGGCAATTTTGCAACTTTCATTGGCGATTTTGTGACTTACCTTGGTCAGCCACCAAATCAGTCAGCCAGATTGGCCAACTTGGCTGACTGTTGCACATGTATGATCTGAGTGACAGTTCAGATTTTTTAAAGAAAAGGCATTATTATTTGTTAAGAATAATGTTTTATATAACTAAATAATTTACATAAGTCTAATAAAAATTAAAAAGCTAAAAATTGAAAAGAAACAAATATTACAAATAGATAAAAGTACTGTATGTACTGAAAATACCACCAGGGCTATTACCAAGAGGGCCACTGCATGCTGGGCATGGTGAAGTATGGGAGCAATCAGTATATAATAGCTATTATGCCTGACCATTTGGCAAATAACCTGGTGCCATTTATGAACCAGTTTTATGTATTTCCAAGTACATGCATCATCACAGACAAATAGACTGCATACAATTAGCTCCAGAACCATGTGACTATCAACCATGCCCTTGCATTTTGCAGATCCAAACAACCTTGAAGTCCATACCAATACCATAGGCATTGAAGGGACATAGGGAAACAACAAGGCAAAGTTCTGAGAAATGCATGGAACATCCAATGCACTATTTGAGAGCTACCTGCAAGAGTATATATGGCATCAAAAGTTCAATGGCAACCACCTTGGGAATATCCTATACTAGATTACCCACTACTATTGGCTTTCAAATGTATTGCAAATGACTAACTGACTAGCTCCCTATTTTTAAAACTTTAATAGGGCCTAACTTACTTTATAATATAATCAATATCATTTTAAAATAATTTAACAAAGGAATCCAAAACTTAAAGATTGCCTAGAATTTTAAATAGAGTACAGAAGTAGCTATTTATCTTATAGGCCTAAGCAGGGGCAAAAAGTATAAACTTGTCTATTATTCAAGGCTAGGTTTATTTTTTAGCAAGGCATAGGATGCAAAATTGCATCATGTTCTTAATTTTGGGATGCATTCTATGGTTTGGGATGCAATTTTTGAAAAGTTTTATTTAGGGAGTATTTTAGTATGAAGAATTAAAAAAATCAGGATGCAAAATCATATCCTATATCAAATTTCAGGATGTGATTTGCAAAGTCAAGATGCTATAGTATCCCTATAGTATAAAAAATAAACCCAGATTCAATTCAAGGCATGGGTATTCTAATAAACCAAAAATATGGTAGTGGTAGCCTAGCCAGTATCTTCTATATAGCTAGCTTTTTTCTTCAGGCTATCCTAATTTAAATCATTATCATATACGTCACTAAAGCTAAATAAATATCCTTTTAACCTAGTAGTAATATATATAATTTCATAGATTTTTTTATAGTTTTTGCAAAATTGTACTTATAAATCATACATGCGCAACACCCGGCCAACCTGGCCAAATTGGCCGGGTGACAGGCCTGCCAAGCAAGGGACGTCGCGAAATCGGCGATGCAAGTCGAAAAATCACCGATGTAAGTCACAAAATTGGTGAAAAACAAGGGGGTAAGTTGCAAAATGGAGAAGAATTGGGAAGATTTAGGCAAGAATCGTTTGCGGGACTTTTTTTTTGGTCCTTCGAAATTTTTGGCCAACTAAGTCACAAATTTTTCCACTGACAACCTATGTCGCACTTACACTGAACGACGTCGCACTTTTGGTCAGAAACAATGTCGCACTTACACTAAACAACGTCGCACTGGCCGGGTAAGATTCAGGAGGTTGTGCATGTATGTTATAAATTGAGTACATTTGGGACTCATAAATATTGTATCTTGATTGTTTAAATTGCATCCAAAATTGGGGGTAGGCTTCCAAATTGCATCAGGTGCTAAAAACAAAAAACAAAAATTTGTTTATTAATAATCCCTATAGGCCTAAAAAGAACTAAGAAAGTGTTTTTCTACCATATTTCTATTCTAACTAATAATTTCCTTGAATGCATTGTATGCAATATTCTGTTATGATATTCCCATGTTCTAATATTTTTAATTGTTACAAGTTAAAGTAGGCCTAGGCCTAGGTAGATCATCATCCCACAGCCACACCCACACCCCCAGATAATAAAACAGGCAAGACAACAGTCAATTTTGCTAGTCACTTTAGACTAAAAGTAAAAAATATTTTTAAAAAGTCTGGACAAATTAGACTAGATCGGTCTACTACTGTACTAGACCGAATAACTTCCTTGGCTTGGCTAAGCTAAGGCTAGCTAATGGTAACGGTAAGGCTAGCTAAAGTGCTTAAAGTAGGCCCTGTAGCCTAAATAAATACAAAAGCAGTGATAGAAAACTATAAAAGCTTCATGATTAAAACTTTTCTTAACATGTTTAGACGTTAAAATTAACTAGAGTACCTAGTAAGGGTCCTGTAACTGAGAGGGACGCTAGAGAATCTTATAAACCTAATGCACGGCCGAGGCAAAACCGAATTTAGGCTCAGGTCGTAATGATTATAAAAGTAAAATCATAGCATAGTATTTTAACTAATTTATATTGTAAAAAGTACTGACATATTAAAAATAAAAATTGCTAAAAAACCTAACACCGCAAGTTTAAGTTCAATTTTGTTTATTGGCAACAAAATTGTATCGCTTGCTTTCAAAAACATTTATAGCTACTGGGATCGCTTGCAAAATTTACCAGTAACAGCATCGTCAAAGTTCAAAGTTCTATTGCCGGCTATAAAAAAAGCCGATTCAAGGCAGGCAGACTACGAATTAAATGACATACGAGTGTCAATTTATCAATGTTTAGATTAAGTTTTTAACATCCCACCATCCTTATTCTCCGTGATAAGTTTCAAAGTAAGAAGCCAAAAAAATGTTTTTGATTTTACTGTATATAGCTTTGTTGGCTTTCCACATGATCCACATCCACTTTTTGCTGAAGCACGACCCCGACCCCTTACCCATCTTTGTGACTAGTTCAAGTTTAACAAAGTCAGTTCAGTTTCAAATTTTCATTCCTAACCCAACGACTCTATGTAGGGGCCTATCTGTATCTCCTGGCTGTTTATAATTTATATGAACAACAAAATTGATGTATGCATGTATTTTATGTATTCTAAACTAGGTTTTTTGTGTCACCAGTATGCCATGCCAATTTCAAATTTCAAATGGCATAATCAAATTTAGGCAATTGATTTTTACAAGTTTTTAATATCTAAAATGATTAAATAGCTATCATTATGTAAGTGAATATTATGTAAAGCTTTTTTTAGTTTACAAACTTGACATAAAAGAATCCATTATGGCATATTAAAATTTTAGTAATTATGCAAAATGGCATAATTGTCCCAGTGAAAAAAACCCAGACTCCAAAATTATATTTAGCTCTTGTCTCTAGCTCTACTAAGGACCTTGATAAAGTTTGATTTGTTTTACTAATACTAGGCCTAGGTAATTTAGTAAGTTCATCAACTTTACTTTTCTTTGTTTGCTTGTAATAAACTATAAAATCTAAGAAAAGCTTTGCCTTCTGATCCACAGTCAGGAAGGTGGCACAGTGTGCACTGGAATAAATTTTGGAGGACAATCTGTGTACCTTCTATGTGTCATTTGTGTGCTTGGAGAAAAAGTTTGAAAGACCAAAAAGTGTCCTGCAATCCACTTCTCTATATCTTCCTACTTGCTACATTTTTACTTGTAATCTCCTCAAAATCTTACACTTATTCTGCAATTACAGTTACAAATTGGTAATTTTTTTATTTAATTTGAAACTTACATTGACAATTTTGTGCCATGTTCTATGCCAAGACCTTTTATGTATAAATTTTTCATTGCTTTTACTTTCCTGTTAAAATGCAACTTACCACATTTTAGTTTAAAGGATATTCAGTATAAATTTTCCACTGCCAGTCCCCTAAACCAAAACAATATTATAATATGTCTTCTTTTTTAGTTCTCATTGTCTGCTGCTGTTCTGGAATAAATAGTGGCTTTTAAATTTACTTGCATGCTTAGGAGTGATAAAAGTGCATAGCTAGTAATTTTGCAAGGTTTTTCATTGGTCCCCTGAACCCAAACTATGAAATCTCAAAGGTCTCCCAAAGATTTCAAGTATTGCTTTGGTCCCCTAAACCAAAAGAATGCCATAAAAGGAAGTTAGTCTAGTGACCAAGGTATAAGAATTTCTTCACACAATAGGCACTCTTATAATATTTTTAGCTTGTTTAGTTGGTTTAGTATTATTTGCCATGGCCTACTAAGATTAATAAAACAAAAGCTTGAAAAAATGAGGCAAAAATTTTTGATACTGATTTTTATTAGAATAAATGCTATGCTATAAAAGACAAAAAAGTTGTTATTGAGTTAAAAGTTATTGAATTACTGTACTTAATTAGTTCTATGATAAATTTCTTAAATTTATTATGTTAAAAATTAGTAGCTAAACTTGGTATCTTGGCAACCATCTATGTAATTACATGTAGTGCTACTATATTGCTAATATGCATTTACCAAGCCTTCAATATATGCTATTAGATCTATACTAGCTACTATATTTTTGTAGGATCTAAAATTTAATAATTTAATAGGTTGATTATTTGAAGTTTAATTTGGTGACTATTATAAATTAATTTGATCAGTAGGTCTTTTAATATCAAACAGAAAATTCTATACTTAATCTAAGTAAGATGTTTAAAAACTTTCTGGTTTTCTTTTTAATTTTTTCTTAAATTTAAATTATGCTCTAGGTTTTAATATTAGAGTTTTGGGACCAAACCAGTTAAATTTGTTTCTTATAATAATTTTAGCTATTCCATTTTTTCATATAACTACTACTACTTAGTAATAGTAGTAATTACATGATAGCCATTTTGTCTAAAAGTATCTTATCCATGCATGTAACTATTTGAAAGAGCTGGGTAGTACCAAAATGTGTACATATATGTGTATATAAATTATCCTATGAAGAAACTAGTTTTAGAAACCCAAAAAGTTTATTGTAATAAAGCTGCTAAAAGTATTGCCTTGCTATCTGGCTAAAAAACATGGTTGTTTTCAATTATTGCTGCTTTAAATATAATTTTTTATAGCAACAGAATCCTATCAAAGATAAGAAACTTGTAAAATTTTATATAGGATTCAAATGCTTGTACCATAATGAAATGTGCGCAACATTATTGGGAATTAATATCTATATGCAATAGTTGAATTTATTTTATTGTCTACAAAATTTTTTTTACTTTTTTTACTTTTTGCATTCAAGGAGGTTTAAAGAGCTTTTTATACCATTTCAGTGTCTAGCTATCCACTGAGACTCCAGGGAAAACTTGGTATACTCGTTTTCACTTTGTTTCAATATATCTAAAGGTGAGTTTTTTAGTGTAAGATTTGCTTGCATTTCGCTTATTCTATCAGTTGCTTCATTGATTAAAGTGTCTTTTTGTGAAAACATTTTTGTTTTTTGACTCGTGTATTTTTTACATGTAGTGTATACACGTGAAACATCAAGATCTATTTGTCACCAATGGGGTAAGCTTTTACTTTTGGTTTTACTCCTGATCTGATGACTGAAGCAGATAAAAGTTTGAACACGGTTCCTGACTGCTTATCATATTTGATAATGCTCTGCCATACATGGTGTTTTCAGGTTAACTAATGAGTGTCTCAAGGGCAAACGAGAACTGTTCTCAGGAGCTGATGCCAGTATCTAAACAACACGTAACGATTCTCAGTCAATGCTGTGCTGTTATTTTCATAAAATTTCTTGACTTATTTTTCTAGGCATCATATAGGTTGGTAGGATGCTGGCTGCTTGTCGGGTGTTCTGTATGGCTTATAATTATAAGTTATAATTAGCATAGTTGTTATGAGAAGGTCTATTATAATTCGATTTGTCACTTCTATTAGAAGTGGTCAAAAGTTACTAGGTCACCGAATTAGTATGGTCAGATTTTCTGCTTTAATTAAGTTAGAACTTAATCGTCAAAAAGAACTTTGGCATCGATGAAATAATATTGACTATTCTCATGAACTGCAATAGAGCAGAGCAGTTTCTTGGTCGCATTTTATTACAAAAATTAACGTATTTTTTATCAAATTGATTTTTAAAATGAATTCGACTTCGATTCTACAATTCAACCTTTCTATCCCCCCATTTCTCTCCTACCCTCCGTCTTGGCCGTGGTCGTCCCGTTGCAGAGAACAATAAATCGCCATGTACCAGATGCCCCCGCCTGGCTACCCGGTAGTCCCGCCGCCAGCCCAACCAACCGGTCCTTGCGGCCTAAATCCGTCGCCAAATGGTACAGCCGAGAAGCGAGTACTGTACGTTGGCAATCTGGCGCCAGACTGCACCGAGCAGATCCTCGTGGCTGTGTTTGCCCAGTTCGGCGAATGCCTGGCTTGTAAAATTATTCGGGGCGGCAATCCGGGCTCGGATAATTACGCCTTTATGGAATTGGGCAATCATCAGCAGGCTCAGGTGAGCGAATCGCTTGTGATGCGGTAGCTTTTTTTCTTACTAATTCTTCTCTTCGTGTACTAGCTGGGTTAAGAGTCACTCAAGTAACAGAGTAATAGATTCGATAAAACTTCTTCTGATAGCAAATTTCTTACATCCATTCTCCTAGAATGAGTAAGGCTTCTCCCTCAGCGGGCGAGTGGCTCGGCGGTCTAGCGCGTCTGCCTTGTGTGCCACTGGTCCACGTTAGACCCCGCGTTGTATAGGTTGGCTATTTTCCCTAGCGCGGTTTCGTGTGCTGCAGGGTCACATTAATTTGGGGCCTTGTGCACGAATTGGTTGGGCTATGGGCCAGTTGTGCAATTTACGCCCATGAGGGCAACCCCCAAGTCATAGAGAGTGTACATGGAGTACACTCCTGGAACCGCCGCTTGTATATCCTATGTGAGTGCGTGACTGGGTGCCGGCATGTGTGTCTATGCCTGCATACCGTATTTAGTGTGACTGAACGGGCTTCAGAAGTCAGCGCAATGGACAGTCATGCCCAGTCGCTGGTTGTGGGACGATGTCGCCTTGACCATCAAAGTGCCTACAGCCCTCCTGCAGATTTAGCTTTTAAGGCTTCTTCCTCGGGAAATAGCTTCTCCCTCGCCTCTTACAAGGTTTTAAATAATATCAATGTATTTTTCACTTCTCAACGCTTGTTTAGTGCGTAGAATACATCTCGCTTCCGTTGTGAGAGTAAAATTAAGATGTTTTTCTTTCGCTTCAATTGTTTAAGTTGAGACTTTTAAATCATTAGTTATTGCATATTTTCTAATATCCAAGTTAAATTCTTACTGCTACAGGTGGCTCTCACTGCCATGAATCGTATTAGTCTAATGGGCCGCGAGTTGCGCGTTAATTGGGCCACAGCGCCTGGCGCTAAGCCAGATCCGTCTAAGGGTCATCACGTGTTTGTTGGCGACCTCGTGCCGGACATTGAAGAAAGCGAAATCATGGACGTATTCGTGCCCTACGGCCCGATTATTGAGTGCAAGATTATCCGGCATCAGGACGGAGGTTTTAAAACCTACGCATTTCTTACCTACGAGAATGAAGCTGACGCTACCACGGCTATATCGGCTGAGAATGGCAATCTTTTGCGCTTTAAACCGATGCGAGTCTCCTGGGTAAGCTTCGCTGAATATAAAGACCATTCGTCAATAAACCGCTGACCCTCATACTTAGCTCTCTGTGTACCTTACCAACACTAGCAAACACCTGTAATTTCGTCCCTCAATGTACGTTACTAACACCTATAATTCTGTCCCTCAATGCGCGCTACTGACACCTATAATTCCGTCCCTCAATGTACGCTACCAACACCTATAATTCTGTCCCTCAATGTACGCTACTGACACCTATAATTCCGTTCCTCAATGTACGCTACTGACACCTATAATTCCGTTCCTCAATGTACGCTACTGACACCTATAATTCCGTCCCTCAATGTACACTACCAACACCTATAATTCCGTCCCTCAGTGTACGCTACTGACACCTATAATTCCGTTCCTCAGTGTACGCTACTGACACCTATAATTCCGTTCCTCAATGTACGCTACTGACACCTATAATTCCGTCCCTCAATGTACACTACCAACACCTATAATTCCGTCCCTCAGTGTACGCTACTGACACCTATAATTCCGTTCCTCAGTGTACGCTACTGACACCTATAATTCCGTCCCTCAGTGTACGCTACTGACACCTATAATTCCGTTCCTCAATGTACGCTACTGACACCTATAATTCCGTCCCTCAATGTACACTACCAACACCTATAATTCCGTCCCTCAGTGTACGCTACTGACACCTATAATTCCGTTCCTCAATGTACGCTACTGACACCTATAATTCCGTCCCTCAATGTACACTACCAACACCTATAATTCCGTCCCTCAGTGTACGCTACTGACACCTATAATTCCGTCCCTCAATGTACACTACCAACACCTATAATTCCGTTCCTCAATGTACGCTACTGACACCTATAATTCCGTCCCTCAATGTACGCTACTGACACCTATAATTCCGTCCCTCAATGTACACTACCAACACCTATAATTCCGTCCCTCAGTGTACGCTACTGACACCTATAATTCCGTTCCTCAATGTACGCTACTGACACCTATAATTCCGTTCCTCAATGTACGCTACTGACACCTATAATTCCGTCCCTCAATGTACGCTACTGACACCTATAATTCCGTCCCTCAATGTACGCTACTGACACCTATAATTCCGTCCCTCAATGTACGCTACTGACACCTATAATTCCGTCCCTCAGTGTACGCTACTGACACCTATAATTCCGTCCCTCAATGTACACTACCAACACCTATAATTCCGTCCCTCAATGTACGTTACTAACACCTATAATTCTGTCCCTCAATGCGCGCTACTGACACCTATAATTCCGTCCCTCAATGTACGCTACTGACACCTATAATTCCGTCCCTCAATGTACACTACCAACACCTATAATTCCGTTCCTCAATGTACGCTACTGACACCTATAATTCCGTCCCTCAATGTACGCTACTGACACCTATAATTCCGTCCCTCAATGTACGCTACTGACACCTATAATTCTGTCCCTCAATTTACGCTACCAACACCTATAATCCGTCTCTTATGTACGTTGCGAACACCAATGATTCTGTCCCTGTTCTGTTATGTTTTACATCCACGTAACTTTTGCATAGATTATTATTTTCTTAGTAGTTGTCACAAAAAACGCAACTGCCAACATCTTTCTTGATCATTCTTAACAGGCAAGTCGACGCAACAATCCAGGTGGATTCGGTGGCGGCTTCGGCGGCAGCAACGGCGGCGGTCAAGGCGACGGCGGTAGACGACGCCCGATGAAGCGCAACTACGACGACGTTTATAACGAGACTACTCTGTACAACACGTCCGTGTACTTTGGCGGCATTCAGCACGGCCTAACCGAAGCTCTAGTCCGAGAGAACTTCAGCCAATTCGGCAACATTCAAGATGTCAAGGTGCACGAGGACAAAGGCTTCGCATTCATTCGTTTCGATAGTCACGACGCCGCCACCCAGGCTATTGTAGCGATGCACGGCGCCACTATTGCCGGTTTCACGGCTAAGCTCGGCTGGGGCAAGGAGGGCGCCAATAATGCTGGCGCTAGCGGCGCCACAGCCGGCGCGCCCAGCGCTCAGGTTGGCCCTAGCGCGGCTAAGAGCGCCAGAATGGACTATCCGCCTGGCGGGGTGCCAGCCGCGCCGCAAATGCCGTCCTATAGCGATCCGGCTTATCAGAAATACTACGCCGAATACATGGAATGGTACAATAAGTATGGCGCCTATTATGGCGCTCAGTTGCAGCAGCCGCAGGCGCCACCTAGACCGGCGCAACCGCCGCCAGTGCTGCCAACATCAACGGCCGCCGCTGCTACTGCTGGTACTACTGCTCGTACTACTTCTAGTGCCGCCGCAACAGCGCAAGTGAAAAAGGAGAAAGCAAAATAATAAGATCTTTTTTATGACTGACTGCCTCATCTTTTGGAACCCGAATTTGCATTGGCAGCAAATGCTTAATATTCTGTTGAGTTGTTGCTTGCTCCTAAGGCATTGTGAAGCCTAGCTGCCTATTATTATGGCTCTTATGACTTTTACGTTGTATTACATTACTGCTATGTATATTTGAGTATCAAAAAAATTGGATTTTAAGTTATCGGGGTTAATTGATATTATTTTAATTCATTGTCTTTTGAATTCTTACAGGCAATGGAGTGCTGAGTTATAATAATTTTTACGATGGGTATCGAAAGTTAATTTACCCCTCTATTTATCAGTCTGTATTTGTAATTCCGTTTAGAATTCTCTTAAAGTATCAATTTTCGCACTAGTGATGAATGTATTTAACTTATTAGTTAACCCGATGGCGTAAAATAAATTCTTATAAAGACAATAACTTGCAATTTTAGCGACTGACTCAACTCTTTGGATCAGTCAAAGTGTCAGTCATGTGTGGTTTTTATCATTTAAATGGCAGAATTTTTGGTTACTTTTATTTGACTTCACTCAAACTGAGTAAATTTTCCCTAAGAAGAGATTCAATATTCACATACGTGTTTAGCGTATTAAAAGATATAGTTTTTTGTCACTTCTGTCGTCATTGTAAGGCTAGTTTGGCAACTAGGATGTTTCAGTGAACAAATGCAGCACAATGCCTAAGCCAAATATTATGCATTTACGACATTAAACTAATTTTTTTGTAAATTTAGTTACATTTATTTCCATCTTCACAAGATCTGAATTCATTTTCTCGGATACTGTATACGTGAGAGTTGCATGTTCATACATATGAATATTAGATGTAACATTGGTATTCATATGTATTTAAACTGCAGTCGGATTATATCAAAGCTTTCAGATGTGTTTAAAAAGTGATTTTTTTAAGCGACACCATTCGTTTTTAATTTCCATAGAAAGTTAATATACGAGCTACTATCTACTCCTTTTCAAACTAAATGCAGTATTACTCATGCACCTTCAAATCATTTACGGGCACTACTTAACTGGTTGAAGCAAGAAATTTAGGCATTAAAAACTGACATAATTAAAGCTGTAAAAATTATGTTTATGTCAATAAGTTTTAAATGTACGTACGAGAGACATGTGGGAGAAGAGATCTGTACTATAGAGTTAAGCCACATTTAAGTTCTGAAGGCTTTGCGCTAGAACTTAAATTCCGCGAACTCGAACTAGACACAAAGCTTTAAATAATTAAAATAAAATTTATTCTTAAATGCAAGTTAATAGCGAAATGTACAGCAAACGATCGCGTCAGTAAAAAAATTACAGATTTTATCTAAAAATGCTATATAAAATAGTTACATACTGTCGAAAGGTATGATTCATTCGTGACATTTTAGCGTGTGACGCGCAATCTTAATTTTATTATTTTAGCACTAATTTTGTAACTTTGTCGAGGTCACATTGAGAGTGCGCTAAACAGTTCTAAAGAGAAGCGCAATTTTTTGCTGTTAGAAAATTATGTAATATAATACTGCAGAAATTCAAATGAGCTTCAAAAAGCAAACGTGATCATCGATGCATACGAGCTACAAGTTGATAATGTTCTAGCTAGTCTTAACCTAGGTAGGCCTAGTGTAATTTTTACTGAAATTTCCTAGAGTCCTGTGCCTACTTCTTTTAGAATGTTTAGTTATTTTTATTTGTTTATTTATTTAATTATTTAATTTTTTCACAAATCTTTTTATTTCCTTACAACAATGGACCCAGGGATTCTTAAATCACAAGTTAAGCATAAAATATAGCTATTACTTAGCTAGGAGCCTAAGCCTATCTAAAAACCTATACCTAGAGAAACATAAGTAAGTAAAAAACATTTTAATCATATTTTTATGATAAATTCTAGAAATTTGGGGTCACCTCTTGTTATATGCATAATAAATTAAGAGCTTTTAGCCTTAGGCTTGAAGGCAAGTTTAATAACCTTGGGCTTGGCTTCTTTTTCACAAAACTTATCTCAAGATGCCTTTTCTTTAAGGCATCTTGAGATAAAAAAGTTCCCTCAAAGTTCAATCTTAGGTGAAAAATATGTATCAATTATATGAAATAAAAATCTAAACAATATTTCTTGTTTAGTTTTCTTAATACAAATTTGTATATGAAATTTTTACTCTTCTTTAAGGCAAAAATTTTTGTTGTGCTCATGGTATACATAATTTCAAATGCTTGAACATTTTATATTGATATATGAAAAAGTTATTTTCTGATTAATGAAATTTTTTCTAGCTTTAATACTATTAATTTCAAATATATAAGTTTTGAATAGAAGTTTATTTACTAAAATATGCATATAGAAATGATTGGCTCCAATTGTAGATAGCTTTTAAATTATGTTATGGGTATAATTTGTAATTATTATTATTATTATTATTATACTAGCACCATTAAAAGTTATCCTAAATTTCATATTTCAGATCAAAAGTTTGAACAGTTACAATTAGATAGTGAATTTGAATAATTGCCAAACTGGCTGGCGAGTTAGTGGCTGAATACTCCTAAGTCAACAGCAATGGAGCCAAGCCAGCAAGAGGACAGGCGGCTAGTCCAAAAACTAATTCGCTACTTTATATTCCGCGCCATCCAAGTCATCCTGCAGAGCCGTTCCAGCAAAGTGTTTCGCTGCAGCTGCAAGGTGTACAGTCCGCAAGTGTCCCTCGGCTTATCATTGGAAGACGATCCAAGCATTGCTGTATCAATCAAAAGCCAGTTTAGCAGTAATTTTGAGCTGCGTAATAATGACAGCCATTCTGTGGAGATTTACCTGTGCTCTGAGCGAAGTCCGGTTCGAGTTTTTCTGGAGGTAAAATTTAACTTCAACCTAACAGAGGCACAGGAATAAACGAATGCAGGATTAAGGCATGCCTTGTTTGCGTAGAAATATGTTTTCTCAGGGTGGAGAATTACAATCACAGTCAGTGTAAAATCTTCTCCAGGCCCAAATTTATTTAAGAATTAATAATTAATTTAGACACCCGACCTTTCGACCAGATGATGTACAGCCAACGGTACAGCCGCAGCTAGTTGCGCGGCGCATCCGAGTGCTGTGTACAGCTGCTCAATCCTGACGGGCTGGAGAGGCCGCAACACCCACACTAAATTTACCCAGCTCAAACTGGTACCCGATCTCAGATAAAGTGCCTTGCTCAAGGGCACAAATTGTCTCCTAGAGCCGGGGCTCGAACCCACAACCTTCCAGTCATAAGGCAGGCGCCCTAGCCCTTTCTAAGCTACAACTACAGCTACAAAGGTTCTTCGTTAAATATTTGAGAGAACGCCATAATCTTTTATTCATAATTCAAAACAATTGCAGGTTTGGACGTTCCACTTCTCTGACGAGGAGACAGACCCGGCAATCAAACGAATGAAAACATTCGACCGTCTTGTTGTTGCCCTGAAAGCCCTGTGGTCAATCAGCCGCGTACTGCCGGCCTATCGAATTGCCAGGCGTCAGCAGATCAGCGACCGCTGCCTACTGTGCTTCAATATTCGTCGGGGCAGCAGCAGCAGCAACGGAAGCTCGGGCGGAGCTTCGGCCGCGTTGGGCTCGGATTCCGGCGAGCGTCGCATCGCTTCGATCCGGACAGCCGCCGGCCAGCTGACCCTGACCTGCTGCTACCGGTCCGGCGCCGGCCTCGATCCGCGCCAACTGGAAGCCGCTCTGGCGCCAATCGGCAGCAACAACACCAGCAACAACGGCGCCAATGCTGAAGATGAGGAGGACGAGCATCAACAATCGGCGTCGTCGGCTCCGACTCCGCCGCCTCGGATTTCGTCGCGTCGATGCCTGTCGACTACGACGGAGCCGACGGCCACTGAAGAGGACGAGGATTCGACTAATTCGGACGACCTCGAAGAAGAAGAAGAGGAGGAGGAAGAAGAAGACGCTACTAATGCTACTCACAGTAGCGGCAGTAGCGCAGAGCAAGAATTGGCATTTCAGTCAGGAGGCGCTCAGTGCCAGCAGCCGCAGCTGGAGCTGTCTATGACCGACAGCCAACTAGCTGCCTGCTTTGCGAACGCCGACACTGACGCAGCCGATGACGTCAGCGAAGCCGAAGCCGAGCAGCGACGCCTTCAACTGATTCGTCGTTTAAAATCGTTGAATCTCCGGCTGAGCATGTTTTCCGGTTGCAGCACGCTAACTAGCCGTATTGGCGCCATACCGCAACAGTTGGACTTTTTTGAACGCGATCTGGCCGATTTCGACCTGCTGTTGAACGACATTCTCGCTAGGGACGATGCCGATTGCAACGCCGCATGATCCACTGCTGCGTCTGACCGCCCGCCCTTTGCTTCGCTTCCAGCTGATGGAAATCGAACCCGGGACCTACCGTTAGTGAATCTCACGACATAATCACGAGGCTAAACGAAATCTGAAGCTTTAATAGGCTGTGCAATTAGGCCAAGATTTAAAGAACCGGGCATTCGCTTCGTGTACTAATATAATAAAAGTAGTACCAAATTACCTCTTGACAACTCTATTTTAATATCCATTTTCCATCCCTACTTGGTCCATACTCGTACCTTGCCATGTTTAGTGTTTAACGGTCTAACCATCATGATAATAAAATGCTATCTACAATTTTACTGTTTGCTATATTTTAAGTTTATAGTCTATATGAAAATTAATAAAGTCTCTGCGTAAACAAGTGTACTTTTAAAATTTTTTATCAAAGTGAAATAATTCAACCTTTACTAAGTGTTTTCTTTTCAAGAAAATAATAATCTTCTGCAATAACAAATTTCATTTGATCTGCTCATTTTAGGTAACACTTTTATATTTAAATATTTAATTGTATATTTAAATATGTTTGTAATTTTTTAATGCTTCGACATTGTTTGCTAGCTGCAGTCATATTTACCAGCTTTTCAATCTCTTTTTCGTACATTTTACTCTCTTGTCTTCTTTAAACCGCGAGACCTCTCTCTTGATGACAAATTATCCGGTTCGTTTTGCTTTACTGGTAATTGCTTTAATTTGAATAATTCTATGCTACCGTAGTAAATAGCAGCTGAAGACTTTATGCTATCCAAATAATCTGTTTATATTAATTGGATAGAACTTATTTGCCGGGTTCACTCAGCCAAAAAGTAATAATTGTTATCCTTGAATGTACAAAAGCTAAATTGCTCTCTAAAAATCTCTTACCCAAAATGTACACTCTAGTGTCACTGACCAAGTACACTTCTCCCCCAATGAAAATTTTCTGCCACTTTATGTACAAGAGCACAATTCTTTCCCGATGATTTCTCATCCCTAATGTACGCACTGGCGTCACTCACCATGTGCACCTCTCCCCCTCTCTCCAAACTTTCGCACCTATATGTCATTGAGCTGATCTACTATTGCCACACACTCGCTCCCTTCTAATATTAACATATATACGAATGTATACATAGAAGCCCTTGGGTACACCCTATGCAATTGATTGCACACCTGCGATTCAACGATCTCAATTATTTATATTTAATCAAATCAGTGATTTTTCCAGAATGTCTGACGCATGTTGCTTATCTGTTTAGTGTCAATCGAGTGACGATAAGAGAATTATGCTTTCACCATTGCTTACGCACGCTGTTTGCACTTTATTTTTGCATGCTTGTGTTTATTTGCTAGTTGCCGATGCGGATATGAAAGTAATGTGTGCCCGGATTATTCTATAGAAATATAGTGCCGCTATTAATCAAACATAATAGTATATTGGTGTAAAACATATTAGACATGTTCACAATATAACTTTATCGGTGCAGTGTTGATGTGTTCTATATTATTTATCGATGATTAAGCATTTGATTAAGTCCAAACCGATTTGATCCACTAAAGTTGGTAATCACCTTAGTTTAATTAATTAAGAAAGTTTCCATAGAATCGAGAGACATCCCGCTAATTTGATTTGCAGCAATGGCAGTTGGCACATTTGCCTCATCAAAAGCAACTGCGCCTTCGTGGCAGGAACGCAATGAACAAGGGGAAAGGTATGCAAGACACAATTAAAACTACAAGTTGAACACAATCGGATTGATAATCATTGTTTTTATTTCTACAACAGGTATCTACATTGGGCTAGCAATCATGGTCATGTTAAAATGCACACTACAACAGTTCCAGACTGCATAGTGCCCAAAGGTTATCAGTGCATTTTGCACGATATTCAGGTAGGATTTCAAAAATGTTTCTCTTTTCTTTTCAGTTAGTTATTTCTAGAATCACGAATCCGAAACCGAAACTTTTTCAAATCCTAAATTAGCTCAAAGTTAGCATAGAATATTAATAGCGGATGTATAGTTTATTTATAGCATATATAAGCCCTAGTTAGCACAGGGAACCCCAGTTAGCACAAAAGCTCCCAGTTAGCACAAAAAGCCTTAGTTAGAACAAAAAGCCTTTGTTAGCACAAAAGCCCTAATTAGCACAAAAAGCCCTTGTTAGCACAGAAAGCCCCAATTAGCACAGATATGCCACTACTTAGCACAGAAAACCCTTATTTAGCACAAAAATGGCCCTAGCTAGCACAGAGAACCCCCAGTTAGCACAGAGAACCCCCAGTTAGAACAGAGAACCCCCAGTTAGAACAGAAAACCCCCAGTTAGCACAGAGAACCCTCAGTTAGCACAGAGAACCCCCAGTTAGCACAGAAAACCCCCAGTTAGCACAGAGAACCCTCAGTTAGCACCGAGAACCCCCAGTTAGCACAGAAAACCCCCAGTTAGCACAGAGAACCCTCAGTTAGCACAGAGAACCCCCAGTTAGCACAGAAAACCCCCAGTTAGCACAGCGAACCCCCAGTTAGCACAGAAAACCCCAGTTAGCACAAAAGCTCCCAGTTAGCACAAAAAGCCTTAGTTAGAACAAAAAGCCTTTGTTAGCACAAAAGCCCTAATTAGCACAAAAAGCCCTTGTTAGCACAGAAAGCCCCAATTAGCACAGATATGCCACTACTTAGCACAGAAAACCCTTATTTAGCACAAAAATGGCCCTAGCTAGCACAGAGAACCCCCAGTTAGCACAGAGAACCCCCAGTTAGAACAGAGAACCCCCAGTTAGAACAGAAAACCCCCAGTTAGCACAGAGAACCCTCAGTTAGCACAGAGAACCCCCAGTTAGCACAGAAAACCCCCAGTTAGCACAGAGAACCCTCAGTTAGCACAGAGAACCCCCAGTTAGCACAGAAAACCCCCAGGTAGCACAGAGAACCCTCAGTTAGCACAGAGAACCCCCAGTTAGCACAGAAAACCTCCAGTTAGCACAGCGAACCCCCAGTTAGCACAGAAAACCCCAGTTAGCACAGAATGGCCCTAGTAAACACAGAAAACGCCTAGTCAGCAATTTTACAATTGCAACATTATAATTATTCCTATATTAAATTTTTCCAAGGTGAAAGTTAAGTACGGGCCAGACGACGCAGTCTACGACCGGCACGCCGACCTGCGTAAAATGGTTGCCAGGGGCAACACAATATTGGAGATTCGCCAAATGGGCAACACAAAACAATCCGCTGGCGCTGGGGGTGATAACGTCAGCTCAGAGGCGGATGCGTCGGCACCGCCAGGAACTTATGTAGCTTTGAAAGCGTTAAGAAAATTCACTGGTGGTTCGGGGGACGATGATGACCGGTCGGAGTGCGTGGCCGATCAGGTCAGATTGTTTTCCCATCAATTTTTGCCATTTAGAAATGCAATTTATTGAACATTTTGTTCACGCGAACAAAAGTTCATTTAAAACTCTTTCATCGCTACTTATCAGTAGGCGATCTCTGACTTCAATGGATAACAACTGATAAAAAATCGGAATCACGCAAGACTAAGTCAATAAGTTAGTCATTAATTTTGTCTAAACCTGTTTCTTTCATAACAAAGAACAGAAAATTCATATAGACTGAAACTACTATTAGGACAAATTTTAACTAATGATAAGTCTAGCCTTTGAAAAGTTTAGAATACTAACTACATCTAATCCATAAGAGTTGAAAATTCATAGCCTAGTTGTTACTACATCCGAATTTTGACCGAAAGATCTCGAGCTTGATAAAATTTATACCCTGGAGCAAGGCACTTAATCCAGCATTGCTTTAGTCCACTGAGCTGAGATTTGCCAGTGTCTTCGTGTTGTTGTTGTTGTATTCCACCCACCCCTGTTTGCTGATTGGCTGCACTGGCTATATTTTCGTCCCTCGCGCTTCACCCTCCATGCTATTCACACCTTCCGCCCCATTTTCTCTGCCCCGGTCTGGAATTATACTGAACAAGGTCTTGTGCTGGCTCTCGAAAAAGGTGCTATCTTGCAGCCCAAACTGTAACTCTTTGTGTTTGGTTATTCCATAGCAAAGATGAGAAAATTTGGGGTGGGTGCTCCCCATTTTACATCTGACCGTAAGTAGTAAGTACACACATCTCTAATCCAACCCCACCCCCCAGGTCTGGCATCAGTACTTTTCCAAGCCAATCGCAGCCGCCACCAAACTAGTTAGAACGCGTAAAGCCAACGGAGAGGCGCTGCACGTAGCCGTTATTCGACTGTCAAATGTCGACTATTTTCTAGCCGGCTCTAAGAATACCCATATTCTATTTCGACAGTTTGGTTAGTGCTCACTTTTATTTTAACGTTACTTTCAGGGATGAACCTAGTCATAGATTTTAACTAAGTTAAGTGCTCGACTGCGTGTAATATCGCTTTTGTAAGCCTAGTTCATATTTAGAGAATCCAATTTAAGGCAGATCTTTTGTATGCTGACAGTGGGAGACTTCTTGGCCATAGACGTAAAATCTAAGCGTTAGGGAAAGCAATTTAAGACTTAATGAAGCCAATTTAAGGCAGCGACAGTTTTGTATTGGTTTTAACAACAGGATAGAACATTGACAAAATTCAGGAACAAAAGTTGTTCATGCCATGCCAGTTACAGAAGTGAAGACAGCTTAAATTGGCTTGCTTAAGTCTTAAATTGCTTTCCCTAACGCTTAGATTTTACGTCTATGGCCAAGAAGTCTTCCACTGTCAGCATACGAAAGATCTGCCTTAAATTGGATTCTCTAAATCTGAACTAGGCTTACAAAAGCGATATACCTTTTCCACTTCAAGTCTGTCAAAAGTAACTTCAAATCTGTCTATAGGAAAGATAGGGAGTGGAAATTTTCGGGGGATCGAAAAAAAGACTGCAGACTGACTTCGGCACAGGAACTTAATGTCTATGGCAATTCTCAAGTTGAAATCTGTCTAAATTGCTTGACTGTTAAAAATAAACGGACTTGATCATGGAATTCTATATTTAGCATCTAAATATAGAAGTCCATGGACTTGATTAATTGAAGACAGATTTAAAGTTACTTGTGACAGAATTGATCTGAGGTTCTTTGCCATAGACACTTAGTTGGCACTCGGCTTGCAAGCTGAATGTATGCGCTTCTGCTATCCTTGACAGATTTGAAGTTACTTTTGACAGACTTGAAGTGGAAAAGGTATATTATTATTACTGTTACTATTACACACAGTCTTATCATTTATTTGAGGAGTTTTTGCCTAATGGCTAGGGCATCTGCTTTAGACAATTTTTGCCCTTGAGCAAGATACTTAATCCGCATTGCTTCAGTCTATCCAGCTGGAGAAAAGAAACTAGCTGTAGAATTTAATCATTTAAAATTATTTCTATTTGCTATGGTACACATACATAGCTCGTATTCCGGCACCCTTCAGAGGATCTGCAGCACTATACTCACGACCGCTGTCGCGTTGCTCGCCAATTCTGCGCCGATTTTTTGCGCTATTTTGACCAGCTGCCCGTGGACAAGCGACAAGCTTTTGTGGATTATCTGCGTCTGAGAGCTGTGACAGCTGTGTTTGAAATTCTTTATAAAGATCACCAGCACGTTGAACTGCTTACTAATAATGCGTTAGTTTGTCTTAATTTGCTACTGTTTTACATTTAGGACTTTGGGCTAATTTGATTTTTTTCTGTAGCTTAATTAGAAGTACTGTTAGGGTAATTGGAAATCGGCGCCAGGCAGTTACTAGCGCATTTACTTTCCAAATTGTGCAACAATATCATTATGCTCCTATTTCAATTTGACAGGCCAATTCCCAAGTTCATCACGTTCACCAGTCACGACATCGACAGCGAGAGCATGTCCTACATGGCGCCTGACGCGGCCATTGATTTAGCTAGGGATCAATTTGGCTTGGATCCAACCAGCTTCGAGACTTGCGAGCCTGCCAAATTTGAAAGTGTCTGCGAAACGGTAGGACAAATTGAAAGCTGTTTATTTCATTGATTTCATTCGGAATGGACGCCTTAATGAATGCGAATAAAATATCCATTAAGTATTCAATATCCAAATAAATATGCGCTATTATCAATACTAACTCATGAATCTCCGTTAATTTTCCAAGAATCGAACTATTAGTTTCTTAGAAACACCTATGTAAATTTCCAAGAAACGTCCATAGTTTCTAAGAATGCGGACCAAACTAGGTATGAATAGCTGCTTAGATTCTAAGAACCACTCTTCGGCACTGTATTTTTGAAGTATCGTTGCATATTTTTTAAGAATTGCCATATAAAGTTTCTAAGAATCTTGCTAAAATATAAATTTAAACTTGGACCCTCCAGATCCGCCGGGGACACGGCTACGAAGGCGAAGTCCTGTACTTTTTGGACTCTGACGGCGAGGTAATCGGCTTATTAAAAAAGAAAACAGCATGGTACATCTTAGTTCGAGCTTTGCGCGAAAAGATCAAAGCAGCCGCCTCGTTCGGCGCCAAACGACCCAACCAATTTGACGCCGAGCAGCACAGGAAAAACATTCGCAAAAGAATCGGCGAAATTCAAGCTTGGCTAGGTTTGAGCAACGAGATCACTCAGCGCTGGCAGGGGATCGGATGCGATTTGTTGAAGTACTGCGTCCGTCAGCTGTCCTCGCGCAGGGAGCAGTTCAAGGACATGGTGTTCAACAGGTTTCCGATTGTGTGGAAACAGTTTTTGGCTGAGACTGGCACCGATGATTCCGTATTTTGAATTTGTTACTGTTACCTGAGTTAGAGAATGATTAAATTTTATTACTTATCTATTTTTTTCGACCTCAAATCTTTGACTGCACGCAAAATTGGACACTTTATTCAGCAATCATTAAAAGCCTAAAAGCAAACGTGATAGGACGCTCAGGCTTTGGTGAAATGCGAAATATTTTAAACGACTCTTTTTTTCCATTTATTTATCCTGTTTCAGTTTATCAGATTTTTGTCAGATTTTTCATGTATTTGAATCGCCAATGTTATTTTTTATATTCTTTGCTACTCATAGATTTTATTTTTCAGAATACAAATGCACTCGGTCTATTTCCTTAGATAATTTCTATTACTTTATCAGTATGAAAACTTTTTTGACTGGATTTAAATGCCGTACATAAAAATGTAGAAAATTAATTTCGATTTTAAAAATATATTTGACTTCGTTTACTTCTTGTATTACTAATAGACAGTTTCGATATTTGCGTCGTTGCATATGCAAAACGATGCATCAACCTGGTTTGCAGTTTACTTAGCTTGCAGACTATAATTAACAAAAATAATGTACAAACTTTATATACGAAGAGGTGCATAGAAAAATTTTACCTACTGATTACGCAATTGGGAAAGAATTCTAACGTTGATTACGTAATAGGAGGTTGCGTAACACTCGATCAGCTACTTGTCTTTTAATCTCAGATATTCACCCAATTTCTCGCACGCTTCAATGCACACAGCCGGGCACATTGCATCGCTGTACGTGGCCAGGATCACGTGACCGTGGGTACGCACCGCGACTAGGCCCTTCTTGCCGGTGCGGGCGTACACCGAGTTCTTATCCGCCCGCATCACTTTGTAGTCGCGACCTTCAAAAGCGGCGCCGTTTTTTCGCGCCTCAGCCGGACTGGCGAAGGCGTCAAGAATGACCTGCAGCTGCTCCGGTGACGGGCTGTAGCCAACTGAGCTTGCCAGCACGGAGCCGTCAGCTCTGGACAGCAGGGCGCAGCTGTTCACGTGTCCAGTTGATAGCAGGCTATCGTAAAGCAGGTTCACGTTTGTCATCAGGTGCTTCTGAGCCGCCATTTCTCTTACAGATTGACAATATTAGAGCTTTAGTCTCCAAGCAGTATTGCTAGTTTTCTGCTTTCATGTACACAGGATTCAGGTTTTAAAGCTTGCTCTGTGCCTTGGCGGTGAGAGATAGAGAGAGCAAGCAGTGATGGAAGAAGGGACGGAAAGAGAAGGCCCGGTTAGGTACGAGAAAAATGAACGGGCTAGAGCTGGTTGCGGCAAGCAACTAGTTGAATGCATGCGTCGTATTGTTCGCTACTTCTTTCTAACCTTGGCTTTTTCTGCCTCTTAGCTACCTACCCTCCGATGATTTTCGCCTCTCTCCCTCAGTCTATATGCCTGCTCTAAGCTGCAGTGCGCACTCTGTACCTTTTTAAGTTAAAAAATTGAATTATTTTTAACAAAAAAATAAATCTACGTTGACTTTTTACGTTATAGGGAATGTCCTTAGGCGCTTGATTACTTTGCTCCCTAAAGTCAAGCTTCTAGTTTCTAGTGTATTTTCTAAGAGATCTAATCGAACTAAAGTACCCACAGGCGTATTTATTTATAAATAAAATAAATTTACACACCAGACCTTTCGGCCAGATGTACAGCTGTTCAGTCCTGATGGGCTGGAGGGTACCCGATCTCAGCTGGGTGGACTGAAGCAATGTGGGATTAAGTGCCTTGCTCAAGAGCACAAATTGTCTCCTAGAGCTGGGGTTCGAACTCACGACCTTCCCGTCATAATGCAGACGCCCTCGCCTACGATTCCTAGTTACCTATAAATTTTTCTTTACGACCTCATCGAGTACTTTAGTCTCTTCTTTATGTACGAGACTCATAACTGCTACTAATTTCTGTAGTGGTTATGAGTGTAACTACATGTACTATATGTGAAGTACAAAATATGTAAGGTTACAATATACGGCACTTATAGTTAGGCCCGTAATTTTTGCACCAATTTTAGATCATATCAGCAATGTGATAAATATAACTTAGTCGTTAATTTTCATCAATATTCAATAATTTCCTTATCTTTCACCGCAAATGAATTTTGACTTTCGCTTGTAGCATTTTCGCTGCTTTCATCATCTTGACAGCGTACTTTGTTGTTTTTGTTGTTGTTGTTGTTGTAGCATTTTCTGATAAGAAATTATATGCATATTAACACCTTTACTTAGAAAGAAATATGACAAAATAAGGCAATATTTTAATAAAAATAATGTTGCGTTTTCCCATCATAAGAATAAATAACAACAGTTAAAATCTGTATTTGTGTATATATTTTTAGCTTTTTTACGATAGCAATACGTATAAAAAAGTAAATATCTACTATATTGTAATAAAAATATATAGTATAGATAAACACGAAATAAGATTTTTAATAAGATTTTTTTGCAAAAAAATTAAAGGACAAAAGAAAAAAACAAAATTTATCTCAGGACAAAAACAAAGCGCTGCGAGATACAAGATTTAAACAAATAATATTTTTAATACGTAGTTGCTGATTAATGAAAAAAATTTATAGAAATAAAAGTTAAAACAGGGGTAGAGGCTCCGAAGTCACCAAGAATAGGATAATGCTGGTACATGTGGGTGCGATTGCATGTAGAGACACACACGAAAAGTCAGATCAATTTAGCCCTACATTACCTGAGTACCCTCTATATTGATGTGCAGTAAAATAACATACCACTAGATATTGAGCTGCATAAATATGACAGTGATTTGCTATTTAACAAACTAAAGAATCAACGAGAATCATATACATGTGCGAGACTGGGTTAAAATAACAATCAACCAAAACAAACTGATTTATGTACAGACAGAATCGCAATAGCTAAAAATACATATATTATTACACTAGTTTTCTGTGCTGAAGTGAAAGATCGATCCAATCAACTCAAGCGACAAAGCTTATTAGGCTACACAATATATATTAATAATCAACTACTAATTAAGCCTTCCACATACTACTGTTAGTAGTTTACTGAACGAAAATAAACACCTAGGAAGAAACTAAAGAAACTAGTGGGAGAACACTAATAAAAGTAAAATCAACTGACCAACAGATTGTTGGCTTGCAGAATCCGACCAACACCAACTAGCCTGTGCCCGACGCGCAGCACCAGCCTATCTCCGGGTCGCAACAGTTCCGCCTGCTTGGTGAATTGCAGTCCTATCTGTATCGGCTCCGAGCTAGTTGAGACGCAGGCCGATGATCGTTTTTTCTTCTTGCTGCCACCGCCACCAACGCCGCTTGCCGAACTAGATGTCGACAGTTTCTTAGACAACGACGAAGATAAAAACTCGTTGCTGACAACCGCTTGCTGGCAGACAATGCCGCATAGTACGCTGAATTGTTGTTGCTTAAGTTGCTTAAATTGCTGTAGCCACGGATGCCAACGACAATGTGGAAAAATTTCGGCGCTAAAACTCATCACCGCCGGCGGATGGCTGTTCAGCGAGATGAGAAAGGCGCCCCGCCTGGCGAAGCTCTCCGCTACGTGTTTCTTAGAATGACTGCCCCAGCTCCTGCAGGCGGGTAGCGTGTGCGTGAGGTGGCGGTTTGTTTAAAGGACCAGGTTCTTAATGGCTGGATTAAACAAGTGAATTTTGTGAATAAACTAAACATGTTTGAGCTAAAGGAGTGGATTCTTTAGATGGATTGGAGTTGGGGGAGCGGATTCTATGAGAGGATGGGAGTGATAGGAGCGGATTCTGTGAGAGGATTGGAGTTAAAGGAGCGGATTCTGAGAGGATGAGAGTTATAGGAGCGGATTCAATGGATGGATGGGAGTTATAGGAACGGATTCTGAAAGAATAGGAGTTGGAGGAGCGGATTCTGTGAAAGGATTGGAGTTGGAGGAGCCGATTCTGTGAGAGGATTGGAGTTGGAGGAGCGGATTCTATGAGAGGATTGGAGTTGGAGGAGCGGATTCTGTGAGAGGATTGGAGTTGGAGGAGCGGATTCTGTGAAAGGATTGGAGTTGGAGGAGCGGATTCTGTGAAAGGATTGGAGTTGGAGGAGCGGATTTTATGAGAGGATTGGAGTTGGAGGAGCGGATTCTATGAGAGGATTGGAGTTGGAGGAGCGGATTCTATGAGAGGATTGGAGTTGGAGGAGCGGATTCTGTGAAAGGATTGAAGTTGGAGGAGCGGATTCTATGAGAGGATTGGAGTTGGAGGAGCGGATTCTATGAGAGGATTGGAGTTGGAGGAGCGGATTCTATGAGAGGATTGGAGTTGGAGGAGCGAATTCTATGAGAGGATTGGAGTTGGAGGAGCGGATTCTGTGAGAGGATTGGAGTTATAGGAGCGGATTCTTTGAGAGGATGAGAGTTATAGGAGCGGATTCTGTGAGAGGATTGGAGTTGGAGGAGCGGATTCTATGAGAGGATTGGAGTTGGAGGAGTGGATTCTATGAGAGGATTGGAGTTGGAGGAGCGGATTCTATGAGAGGATTGGAGTTGGAGGAGCGGATTTTATGAGAGGATTGGAGTTGGAGGAGCGGATTCTGTGAAAGGATTGAAGTTGGAGGAGCGGATTCTGTGAAAGGATTGAAGTTGGAGGAGCGGATTCTATGAGAGGATTGGAGTTGGAGGAGCGGATTCTATGAGAGGATTGGAGTTGGAGGAGCGGATTCTATGAGAGGATTGGAGTTGGAGGAGCGAATTCTATGAGAGGATTGGAGTTGGAGGAGCGGATTCTGTGAGAGGATTGGAGTTATAGGAGCGGATTCTTTGAGAGGATGAGAGTTATAGGAGCGGATTCTGTGAGAGGATTGGAGTTGGAGGAGCGGATTCTATGAGAGGATTGGAGTTGGAGGAGCGGATTTTATTGGAGGATTGGAGTTGGAGGAGCGGATTTTATGAGAGGATTGGAGTTGGAGGAGCGGATTTTATGAGAGGATTGGAGTTGGAGGAGCGGATTCTATGAGAGAATTGGAGTAAAGGAAGGGAAATCTGTGGGTGAAACAGACTTGGAAGAGCGGATCATTTGGGTTAGATAAGAATAATTCAAAACAGTCTATTTAGTCACCTGTGGTCAAGCTGCAGAGTGACAGTCACCGATGCCCAATGCCCAGCCTGCACAGCGCTGCAGGGCAGCCGATTCCGGTTCAAACCGGTTATTCGTACAGGAACAAAGACTCCATCAACACCGGGGCCCAGTTGCAGCAGGTCGCCCTCCCTCAGCTGGCCATTCAGCACTGGTCCCGAAAGCACGTAGCTGAGGCTGTCCGAATCACCCGATCGAGCCACGCTGTCAACGCAGAATTCCTGCGCAAATCTTTGTTGCTCCTCATCCGACTGCTGTTGATGCAGATGCCGGGAACCAAGACCAACGCGCGACTGACTATTGACTGGAACGACGTTCAAGAATTGCGTCAGCAGAGGCAAACCGGCACCCGTAACGCAGGACAACGGAAAGACGGGTGTGACGCTGCCCCCAGCTTGGAAAATCTTGTCGGCCGCCGTAATAGCGTCGTCCTTGGTGTGAACTACCAGTGGGACGCGTTTGTTGCCGGTGGCTTTTAGCCAGGCTTCCACTGAGGCTAGCACTGGGCCATGGTCGCACAGGTCGATTTTTGTGATAACTACTATGAATGGCACCTAAAATAAGTGATGAATCACAGCTATGTAATGTAAGGTGACGACTTAGGGCATTTGCCTTATGACCGAAAGGTCGAAGGTTCGAGCCCTGGCCCTAGGAGACAATTTTTGTCCTTAAGCAAGGCACTTAATCCCGCATTGCCCGCATGGCTAAGAATGGGGTGCCAGTTTGAGCTTGAAAAATTAAAGTTGGGTGTTGCTGCCCCTCCAGCTTGTAACAGTTGTAAAAAGCCCTCGCATGCGCTGCGCAGCTAGCTGCGGCTGTGCCTTGGGCTGTACATCCGGTCGAAAGGTCGGGTATCTAAATTTACTATCCTTTATCAGCCTTCATTTTGCTAAAATATTGCCACTGAACGACATCAAAATGTGCAAATCTGTTCCCGTAGGGTCTAGTTTTGGTTACTGAGGGAATTTTTACATGCCCTACTTTTCATTCGCTTATGAAGTCGGATGCGCTTATGAAGTCGGATGCGCTTATGAAGTCGGATGATTGTGGAACGTGATATTACCTTCTGGTTACTTGTTACTCCTTAAGATACCTCAGTATCCTTATTTTCAACGTTTACATAATTTCAACCATAAGAAATTCTTTTAAAGTATTTATGAATTGAAATCATTGTCTACCTGCAGCCCAATAGCCAGAGCGGCATGCTCCTGGGCCATATCTGTCAATCCAGTAACGGATGACACAACAAGCATAACCAGATGCGGATCGTGCGCTATCAGGCCGCGCAGAGTAGTTTTCTGATACCGGATATGACCAGCCAGATCGATGAGCCTATAGAGCTTGCTGCTCTCCTCCAGTATGTCCTCAACGCACCTGTTGCCGCTGTAATTAATCAGATTACCGCGCGCATCGAATCCCAGAATTTCCGAACTAACGCTAGACGTGTAGCCCGTCTGTATTTCGTGCGGATGGCGAAACAAATTCAGCCTAGCTCGGCCCCGGCCATTGTCCAAATCGCCTTGGGTGAGCACGCCTAGCAGAGTTGACTTGCCGGCGTCAAGATTGCCTAGCACTGCTAGACGACTTTCAACCAATTCGATGTTGTCGTTAGGCAATCGGCGGATTAGAATTTCTTGCGCTTTGCGCGTGCCGTTGTCAATCTTAAGACGGATGGCGGGTGGATAGCTCTGTTAAAAGTTTTTCGACTGATGGCAACTGCCGCTTCTGATTGTTACCCCCTCCCCCCGCCTTCAAGAGGCCCTTTTTAACTGGTGCGATTGGTCCAGAAGTCCTGTGTTGAGTATTTCTGTCATTAGAGGTCTTCTGTGGAAAAAAACTCCCCCTTGCTACCCCTTCATAAGAGCCTCTGTTGTTTAGTGTTAAGCCTTCAGAATGCCCTCTTTTGACCACGAATACCTCTTCTATCACCCTTATAGGATTTTATATCGATGGTTGTCAATCCCATAGGATTTTTTCAGTAGATAGCTATTGTTCTAAATTAAAAAAACCAGCTCTACATATTTAGTAAGATATAATGACGGACCTGCCGCTCCCGTAGAACAGTATAAGTGGCATTCAATCGACGGCACATCGTTTCAAGAGTGCGCAGACTTTCATTAAGCTCCGTTTTAGTTAGACCCAGCACTACGCCATTGTCCTCAACGCCGAGCTCGTACACAGCCTGGCCTTGACCTTCCGCTAATCTCCATTTTAACTGCGTCACCAAATGCTCCAATCGCGAAGAAGTTGGTTTTACAAGCTTCAGTTTGTACTCAATATTGCCTTCGTCATTTTCTGGCGGCAGACTTGACGGCATTAGCTGACCGCAACTTTTGCTACAGTGCATAGTATATGGCCGATTTGAATTATTGCCGGAACTAGTTGTGCTACTATCAGTAGTTTCAGCGGGTTCTGCTGCTCGATTTTTCCCACCATTTCTTTTTAGTCGACGACGTTCAGCGCGAGCTGATGGACGGCGTTGAGTTTTATTGACAGAATCTGTCCAGCTGTCAGACTGCTGTCTGTCTGACTTGGCTAGATAAGAAACAGTATGCTTTGCTGCCTTGGTACTGCCTTCATGCTGTGCAAGTTTTGACTTCTGTTGACAGCTTTCTTCATCACTGCTATTGCCATCACCATTGCCAAAGAATGTGACTAGACATCTGTCCATCGATGCCATGAGACTGTGTTTATTGAATGAGTCTGCAACATTAGAATTATTAGCTTATATATAATAAGCAGACAGAATACAAAGTTATGCAGACTATGTCCATTGAGTTGCTACAACTACTTAAAAAATTGTTATAGAACAGAGAAATTTACACACAAGCAATAAAATGATACATTTGATTAAATAAGTTCATGACTTGTTATTGGATTTGTGTTAATAAACACAATAGAGCTAATGACAGTCAGTGCAAATTAATCATTTTGCTGATTATTCATTTTGCTGCTAATCTAAATAGTGCTGATAGTGTATATCTTGATAGTGTATCTAAAACTCTTTTTGGACAAATATAAAATTATTATATAAAATTGTCCTAAACTTTCAAAGCTAAATCCTATTAGAAAATAATATATAATACAAACCTAGCTACTGGAAAAATTGATCCTATGCTTTGCTACTACCACTAGTAGCTTATACTTTTAATAATGAGAGAGAATTGCAACCTGGCTAAGGTTGAAGCTCATGGTAAGTTAATTGAGCAAAAATGACAGAGTTATATACCTAGAATTTATAATGGCAAAAACTAGTCACAAACAAACTAAATTCAATTGTGAAAAATTCTGGTATATAAAATATAAAATACTAATAAAAAAATTAAAAAAGTAATTGAAAATATTTTATATAGAAAATTAGAAAATCTTGCATTCTTTTTTTAATTTATATAAAAATAGAGCCTATATTTATATTTATACTAAAATAAAATTTTTTTGTCCTTAAAGGTTAGTTTCAGGCCAAGTTATACTGTTACTTTGCTTTAAATATCTAGACTATTGGTCCCTATAATTTGTTCAAAATTATAAACATAGTAGTAGTAACAAAACTCACTTATACCCATTTCCTTCTAAACTAGGCCTAATCATTGAAGCATGGACAAAGACTATGCTATTAATGATAGGCGGCATAAGTATAGTTCCATTTGTTAAATTACTTTGACTTCAGAAAACGAATCTGTGACTAATTTTAAGTAAGAATAACTACTGCTGAGGGGCCTAAAGTCAGATTGAAAGCGATTTATACTTGTCAAAACTTGTTATACTGTGTATCTACTTTGACCGTAAGCCAAGAGCCGAAAATTGTAGTCTGTGGCCAAAACCAAAATGTCAGACTATCAATTGGGGTTAGGATTCAAGCAAGATAAGCAAGATACATGCAAAGTTCTATATTCTCGATTCTTGAAAATTCTGAAAATTTAAAAGCATTTAGAAGCAATTTAAAAGTACAATGGCTGGAGGACCACTGGCGCCAACTTCGATCATACTACCGGCAGACATACATCCCAGTGCCGATTTGCAGCTACTGGACCTGAACCACAGAGACCTGATGACAATTACGGCTGACACGATGGCAACGATGCGCTGGTTGGCCACCTACCATCTACTTCGTAACGAGCGGCGGTGTCATTGTGCTGTTGGCCCAGCCGGTGTTATATACTTGTTATAACAAGTATAACAAGTTTCGACAAGTATAAATCGCTTTCAATCTGACTTTAGGCCCCTCAGCAGTAGTTATTCTTACTTAAAACTAGTCACAGATTTGTTTTCTGAGTCAAAATAATTTAACGAATGGAACTATACTTATGCCTGATAGGCTAGCTACTAATAGCTAGCTATCTATTATAATTAGGCCTAGGCATAAAAATTATAAACTAAAAATAATTAACAAAGTATGCCATTGCCAATTGGACCAAATGAAGAATGATTATCATAGCAAATTAATACTGTAATAATAGGCATAAGCTTAATGCATCTAACTACAATAGCTATAGAAGGCCAATAAAATTGTTTTCTTACATAGCCTTATTTTAAATAAAAGACAAGCTGTGAGTAATTCTCGCATTGTTGATAGGCATAGTTATAGCCTGGGTCTAGGAAAAATTTATTTGCAAATTAGGCCTAGTTCAGACCTATTTTCTATGTAAAGTTGCATTACAAAGTAAAAAATCGCTTTGCATTAAGTTAAGATCAGACTTCTTAGCCATCATTAGGGCCTACACACAGTGAATACACTGAATTACAATGCAGCCTTCAAATAATTATTTGCCTGTTCTCCTAGGCGTAGGCGCCTATGCGTATTAGGATAGAACTGAATATGAATGATTCCATTCTCCATCTTATGCATGCACATATTATATAATAATGTATGACACCTTTCTGGCAATCAGTGATGAAATGTTGTGTAAGCAAATAATTAATTTTGCACTAGAAATTACCTTTAAGGAATTTTTTTTCTTCCTAGTGCTGCATATTTGTGCTTGCGCTTTATTAATCGCTAAACTTCAGCGAAAAATACTTCTATAGCAAGTATTTGTTAAAAAGTTTAAAAACAGCTGTAGCGTTACTTTTTAAATTTGGATTTTTTATAGAAAAAATGACTTCAAATTTCGTTCTGTAAAGAAACTTTAAGACAAGGAAACCTTGCTTTTAGAGCGTACCCGCGTACGGTTCTATTTCATGTGGAATTTTATAGCAAATTAGTTTATTAAGTTTGTCTGCTTTTGTATTATGCTATAGTCTGCTCTCAAATAAAATCGCTAAACCAATAATAGGCGGCCTATAAAATAATGTGAGGTAGGCCTAGGCTAATATTAATAATTTTTCGTGATGAAACATTGCCCTTGCAGCTTCTTAGTCCTTACCCTAGAATTAAATGTTCTGGGCATAAAAATAATAAATGTAAAAGGATGCCTTTTAAAATGCCTATATTAGGTCCATCCATTTGCTGCTACTATTGCCATTCCTAGCATTTTAAGTAGGCCCTACTCTAAAAATGAGTTAAAAAATTATCTATAATCAAGAGCCTAGGCCCTAATATGAAATTTCATGGAGCATAGTTCTAGTTTGCTTCGTTGTATTATTTCATAATTCTACTTTACTTTTTATATTAATGTCATAACTTTTCTTGCTTGTATCTACATGACATATTTACCATATGGCATAGGTTCACTTCTGTTCGGTAAATTATTTTGAGTGCATTTTTTAAGTTAGCAACAAAAAACAAGTTGGACAAACAAAACCTAGAACAAACAAACTGTATGCTGAGTCTGTAGCTCAAAGTCAAAGATAACGTATTGTCTCATTGTCTTTTCACAGTGGGTACTGCTTGCAGATGCAATAGAGAAACTGCCCAAAGTGAGGCTGAGGAAATTTGTGGCGCCACAGGAACTCCTGTAGATATATAGGAGTCCCTACATATCTGTATGATATGTCCCAAGTCCCCTTCATCAGATTCATATGTATATTGGGGTCATTGGCAGGAATAATTGTTATCAGTGCCAATGGACAACCAGCCATTTTGTGTGGAAGGTGACAGCTAAAAATGCTAGTATTATTAGCTTGCCAGCTGCCCAGTTGCAAAGAAAACTGTCATTCCCTTCAAGCCCCTTTGGAGTTTTGCCCATAGACATTAACTTATGCCATGTCAACTAACAAAGTTTAAATTTGTGCCATGACACTACAATCGTTCCTGCAATTTCAAAAATGCACTCAAAATAATTTACCAAATGGAAGTGAACCTATGCCTACCATACTGTACCCTTACAACAATCCATTAGATTCTTGGCATGGTGGAGCGTGAAACCAATGCTGCCATGATTGTTATTGTACCTAACAATGCTGCTAATTATCCAATGCCATGTTCTACCAGGGACCTAGATCTTAACTGACAGCTGGCTGGCCTATGCCAGGCTATAGAATTACATGGTAGTAAACCACTAGCTATCTACACTTCATGGATCTGGCTGACCCAATGGCGCATATAAACTGCATCAAGGGGAGGGGTCCTGGCCAAGAGGCACCTGTGCATCATCCATGGAACAAGTTATGCACTTTTTGTGGCCTATCTCAAGGAGTACATCTGGTGCTGCCTATACCCTAATAACTCCTTCAGTGCTGTGCTCTACTGGGCCTCCATTTATTATCCTGTTTAGGACTTGACTTGACTTAAATAAACCTAAAATTGATGGGGAAAATGTGGTAAAATGATATAACAAAGTAAACTAAAACTATGTCTTTCTGTTGTAAGGCTCTTTTATTATCCTGTTGCTGACCCTTAAGTTAGGCCTATTCTAGGGCTTTCTTCTATCCTATTTAAACTTTAACCTATTTCCTAGAAAATTACTCAGTTACTCATTTGCCTGGTAACATCTTCTGGGCTAGCTGGTAGCATTTACTGGGCCAAGCAGCAAACCCAGTCCGAAATTAGGGCAGTACCCAGATTAGAGGGTTGCAGCCTTAATTACCTAGAAATTCCCTAGCCCTAAGCCTAATTCCCTACTCTTATTCTTGCACTATGGCGGTATATCTCGCTTTCTCAGCAGTCTTTCTCACCTTAAGGTGGATTCTCTGCTCCTTCTAGCAGGTAATTTCTTGCCCTCTTGGCAGATTCTCTGTTTTGCTTATCAGGTAATTTTCTCCCCTTCTCCCTCTCTCTTGCCTCTTAGGTGGTTTCTCTGCCTATTGAAGGTTTGCTTGCTATCTCTAGTAGTTTCTCTGTTCACAGACATGATTCCCTCGAAAATTGACTGAGTCAGTAAGAAACACTTCAATTTCACTTCTCGCTTTGTATTCTAAGCGGAGTAGGCAGATATGGCATGGCTTGCCACGAGGTTGGTTTTTCTTCTCCAAAAACTTTGTCTATTTATAATCATTCTTACAGTTTGTTTTAATGAACATAATTATATTTTTGTGAGCACATTTAAACAAAGAAAACTATTTTACCATAAATTTAAAATGTTAGATTCTAAGAAAAAAAATTGCCAATTACATTTTATGGTCCTTGATATATTCTAAACTTTGTGAAAAAAAATATATTGTATACCCCTATTTGATTTTTAGATCGCTTGTTTGGTTGATAATGTTTTACCCTACTTTTTTGCATTTAACCTATTAATTACTTAGTAATTACTTCCTAATTACTTAGGAAAACTATTACAATGGGGTCTCATTTAAAAGAGTAATATTTTTGCTACAATATTAAATAAATAGTTCCACTTGTAGCTAACTGTAGTGTTACAAAGTGCAAATTAGTAAAGAAACTAAGAAATATAACTTTCTTGTTTTTTTTATGATACTTTACCCTAGCTATTTTGTATATGAGTGGATCCATAAGTTGCCATTAGCTAAGCAGCCTAAGCTTGCTCTTTTCTTTGGCCTATATACCTTTATATGTCATGGCTCTAATCTTTATCCCATCTTCCTAAGTAGTATAGCATTGTGTATTAGGCATAGTCTGTGAAAATTGGTAATCACATTTTGGAGTCTTTTTAGCATGCTATTTAACAATAGCAATTCAATTTGTCTTTTGTATTTATAACAATTATAGCAGGTAAATTTTTGTTATTTATAAATAGGCCTAATTATTTTTTTTTGTTTTTCAATTACTAGTCTATAGCTAATGTTATTTTAACAAAGTTTTAGTCTTACTTTTATTACATGTTTCTAATTCTACTATGGCTTGAAAACAAAATATCTATTATTACCCTAAGGAATACAGATATTGCAATAAAAGAGACAACTGTCAATATATATCTTTTGAAGGTTAATATTCTTCAAAATCCTATTCTTATTATTAGTTTACCTTTTTGGGCTTTTAATTAATGAATTTAAGGCAATTAATCTCTAAGTTTCACAAAGAGATTCCTTTTATGTCTATTTTCCAAATATTTTATACTCTGTTATTGATTTTTATCGCCTAATTATATCATTTATAGTTATATATAAGTATATACAGTATGATATAGTTTTCTAGTTAAATATATACATATATTAAATATAGTTTTGTGGTTGTGTAAGTAAAATAAGGCTAGTGTTAATTCTTTTTAGGTTATTATTTTTTTTCTTTATCCATCCTACTTTTAATGACATCCTCCAAATTTTTTGTCCAAATTTATTTTTAGAAAAGAGTCTATCAGAGCCTTGCAGCATTATAAGTCAATCATTTTGCATTTATTCTTTCAAATCATTGCAGCAATGGCTCAAACTATGTCAAGTAACAAAGACAGCACCAGCAGCAACAATGTCTTTAAAGACTTGAATATGACCCAAGAAGAAATCAGCAGATTTTCTGAAGCCTTCAAAAAGGAAGAATTCCGCAAGCTATTCAAAGAGTATGTTGAAGAACTGCAGAATCCAGAGCAGAGGGCTCTGTATGAGAAAGAGATTGCTCAGCTTGAAGAGGAGCGAGGTATGGATATAGAATTTATTCACCCAAAGCCTGGTCACGTGCTGAAACTGAAAGAGGCTAGCGGAAGAAAGGTGATTCCACCATTTGCTCTCTTTAATTTCTACCTGTTTTTACTAAAATTAGTATAAAATAGTAGCATAATTGATATCATTTGCGCTTCTCCCATTGAAGGTTTTTATAAACATTTGCACCAGCGAGAAAATTCAAGTAGCCACAATGCAACGAACCGAGAAAAATGGCAAAGTAGGCGGCAACTGGTCTATACCGCATAGTTTTGCTCCGCCTCGAGAGGATACTGACAAAGCTAAGCAAACCTGCCTAGTGATTGACACAGTCTTCCATCCCGACACCTATCTGATGGCGTCGCGTAATGCCCAATTCAAAAAGATGCTGGAAGACACCGCTGTTCAAGGCGCTGAACGGAATTTCCAATTGAAATTCGCGTCTAACGGGACCGTGAAACGGCCGAAAATGTCTTTCAAGGTGCGTGCCGCTATAGCCTCAGATTTCTCAGTGAGGCGCCGCTATCCCCTCAGATCCTTTAGTGAGGCGCCGCTACCCCCTCAGATCCTTCAGTGAGGCGCCGCTACCCCCTCAGATCCTTCAGTGAGGCGCCGCTATGCTCCCTCAGATCCTTCAGTGAGGCGCCGCTACCACCTTAGATCATTCAGTGAGGCGCCGCTACCCCCTCAGATCATTCAGTGAGGCGCCGCTACCCCCTCAGATCCTTCAGTGAGGCGCCGCTATGCTCCCTCAGATCCTTCAGTGAGGCGCCGCTACCACCTTAGATCATTCAGTGAGGCGCCGCTACCCCCTCAGATCATTCAGTGAAGCGCCGCTACCCCCTCAGATCCTTCAGTGAGGCGCCGCTATGCTCCCTCAGATCCTTCAGTGAGGCGCCGCTACCCCCTCAGATCCTTCAGTGAGGCGCCGCTATGCTCCCTCAGATCCTTCAGTGAGGCGCCGCTACCCCCTCAGATCATTCAGTGAGGCGCCGCTACCCCCTCAGATCCTTCAGTGAGGCGCCGCTATGCTCCCTCAGATCCTTCAGTGAGGCGCCGCTACCCCCTCAGATCCTTCAGTGAGGCGCCGCTACCCCCTCAGATCATTCAGTGAGGCGCCGCTACCCCCTCAGATCCTTCAGTGAGGCGCCGCTATGCTCCCTCAGATCCTTCAGTGAGGCGCCGCTACCACCTTAGATCATTCAGTGAGGCGCCGCTACCCCCTCAGATCATTCAGTGAGGCGCCGCTACCCCCTCAGATCCTTCAGTGAGGCGCAGCTACCCCCTTAGATCCTTCAGTGAGGCGCCGCTACCCCCTCAAATCCTTCAGTGAGGCGCCGCTACCCCCTCATATTCCTCACTGAATGTAATATTTTGCCGTCTACCTCCACCCCACGCCTCGCTCCCGCAGGGCCTACCCCAGGCTACGGTAATCCGGCGCAAGCGCCCGGACTTTGACGCCAAACAGGCTCAGCTCAAGACCGATCCGCCCAATCCGTTTGTTCAGCATTACAACCAGACTCAGTCTGGCGAGACTCCAACTTCCTTAGATCGCGAATTTGAACTTCAAGATCGTAGCGAAAAGAAATCAAAAGATTCGGAGCCTACGAAAAAAGATTTAAAAACGACGCCTAAATATCAGATCAAATATTCTTATCAAAGTGACTTCGGCGATTTTGCCTACGAGAGTCCGACTGATGCGACCGACTCCGCGGTTGGGGCCGGCATTGGACAGAAGCAGCCGCACAGCATCCAGATTGTTGTGGAGCTGCCTGGTGAGTTTTGATCATTTAGTGAAGCTCTGATAGTGTCATTGAGAGAGTGTAACATTGCTTCTATCTTCTCCTATCTGAAACAGGCGTCTCCACGGCTCAGGCAATCGATGTTGACGTGGCCGACCGCGAGCTGCGCGTCACCAGCCAGCAGCCGGGCGCCTCCTACAGCCTCGAACTTCGCCTGGCGTTTCCCGTCACCGAGGATAACGGCTCAGCGAAATTCGATCGGAAAGCCCAGCGATTGACGCTGACTTTGCCCTGCATTCAACAGAAACCTGCTGATCAACATCAACAGCAACAGCAGCAGCAGTCGAGCGCCGCTGTTTCGAATCCGCTGATCCAAGAACTGCCAGATCCTCCCGCCTCTGCTGCGCCGGCTACTTCGTCTGGCGACTGCAACGCGGAACCTGTTGCTAAGGAACCCGTTGCCAAGGAAACCGTTACTAAGGAACCTACTGTCGTTAGCAACAATACTTTTTGTGGTCAGCTGCCGCCTAGTTCGTCTATAAAGTGCAGCCAGACCGACACACATCTGACTGTGCTGATTGAAGTGAAAAATGTTGCAACAGATTCAATCAAACAGGTTGATGATTTATCTGATTGCGGCGGCTGCTGCTGGGCCGCCAGCTTTGCCAGCATCGGTGCCGGCGGATGGCGGAGCGATTTCAGCCTGGCTGTTATGCAAGCTGAGCTGGCGTTTGACTTCGTGCAGGTGTGTGCTAGAAATATGCGTCAATAACCTTGTCCTCTTACCTAAGTTACCTAAATCCCTTCAGTTATGTTCAGAGCCTATCTTCTCCCAGTCAAGTTCATCCCAAAATTCTATTTTCTCCAGTCAATTCTTCCCCAAATTCCACCTACCCCGAGGTCAATTTTACCCCGAATTCCATATTCCCTAAGTCAATTCTTCCCTAAATCCCATCTTCCCTAAGTCAATTCTTCCCAAAATCCCATCTTCCCTAAGTCAATTCTTCCCCAAATCCCATCTCCCCTATGTCAATTCATCCTTAAATCTCATTTTCTCCTAGTCTATTTTTCCCCTAACTCCATCTTCCCTTATTCTATTTTTCCCTACATCTCATCTTCCCGCATTCAATTTAACCCTAATGGACTTCCTCAACCCCAACAGGCCAACCCGGACAATGTGTTAATCCGGTTCGCCAAGACTAGCAAAGATGTCTGGCTCGAACAGCTAACGTTAAAAGCGCAGCCAACACCTGAAGCTTCCCCAGTTGTGCTTCACTTGTCGCCTAATTTAAACAAATCCCTGGCCGACTGTTTATCCCGCTACGCTGCTCCTCCGTGTCCGCCCGCGCCCGCTGCTGTAGCGAATAGTTCCGGCCTAGTGGTTACCGAACTGTGCGGCGAGCGGCTGACAGTCAGACTGGACGGCACTGGCAAAGATATTCGAGACAAACTCGTTGAAGTACCCGTTCCACAACAACAGCAGCAGCCTTTGCAACAGCAAGCTGTCCAGCAGCAGAATTCGCAGTCCCGCCTACAGGGAATACTCAAATTCACCAGAAGCCCTTCGCTGTCTTCGTCTGACGATTTGTCCAGCTCCTTGTCCAGCAGCCATGGCCAGGCGCTGAATCAGCAACAGCCACTGCAGCAGCAACAGCAACAACAAAATTGTGGGCTTAACAGATCCGTGTCTTTCTCTGATCACGTGGAATCTGCCAATTATAAGTAGGTTGCACTTTGTAACCATTTTTTTCTATTGTAGGTAGACTTTACACTCGGGGGGTTGAGCGATACAAAAATAGTTTGTGAAGGCTATGCATTTAGTATAATAAGCGATCCATGTAAAATATTTGGATTATTAGTCTATGTAACGGCATAATAAGCTATCTATAAAACGATACAGATAAGCAATCCATATGCCGATACATATTAGCAGTCCATATACCGATACAAATTAGCAGTCCATGTACCGATACAAATTAGCAGTCCATGTACCGATACATATTAGCAGTCCATGTACCGATACAAATTAGCAGTCCATGTACCGATACATATTAGCAGTCCATGTACCGATTCAAATTAGCAGTCCATGTACCGATTCAAATTAGCAGTCCATCTGCCGATACAGATTAGCAGTCCATATACCGATACAGATTAGCAGTCCATATACCGATACAGATTAGCAGTCCATATGCCGATACAGATTAGCAGTCCATGTACCGATACAAATTAGCAGTCCATCTGCCGATACAGATTAGCAGTCCATATACCGATACAGATTAGCAGTCCATATGCCGATACAGATTAGCCATCCATATGCCGATACAGATTAGCAGTCCATACAGATTAGCAGTCCATATACCGATACAGATTAGCAGTCCATGTTCCGATACATAGTAGCAGTCCATGTACCGATATAGATTAGCAATCCATATACCTATACAGATTAACAGTCCATGTGCCGATACAGATTAGCAGTCCATGTACCAATGACTAATATAAAACGCCCCGTCACCCCGCCACTGCAGCACAACCGCCAGCATCAGCGCCTTCCATCAGACGTTGCGCAATCGCAAGAAGCGCCAGAAGCAGCGTGAGACCCGGCGTCGCCGGCACAACAGCGACACGTCGGCCAGCGCCGTCACTGCTAACGAAGCGCCGGCGGCTTTGAGCAGCGTCGGTGGCGGCGGCGGCGGCGGCTCCGCTTCCGGTTCCGGCGCTAGCGCTGCTCGCGTCCGGCGCGTCTCCGAAGGCTGCTACGTCGTCGGCGACCAGGACGACTTCGACGACGAAGACTTCGGCGGCATTGACGACGCCGCCGACGACCCTGTCGAGGCTGAGACAGTCGCTGCTGCGGCAGCTGCTGCAGCGTCCGCCGCTGAGTCGCCTCTGTCGCCGCCACCGCCTCTGCCGCCGCAGCCTCAAATTTCTTTGAAAGCGTCGATAGCGCCACCTGGCAGCAAAGTTTCGCAACTGACTAGCAGCGTCATCTTTGAACTGGATGACGATTGATCTAAGCTTTGGCAGCGGGACTGTTGGCACTGCACGTAGGCTGGTTAGTTGATCAATTAGTATGGATGCTGATCGTTGCTATGATTTAGAGAATAGAATGGATTGCTAATCTATTCCTTGGATTAGAGAATAGAATGGATTGCTAATCTATTCCTTGGATTAGAGAGTAGAATGAATTGCTTATCTATTCCTTGGATTAGAGAATAGAATGGATTGCTAATCTGTTCCTTGGATAAGAGAGTAGAATGGATTGCTAATCTGTTCCTTGGATAAGAGAGTAGAATGGATTGCTAATCTATTCCTTGGATTAGAGAATAGAATGGATTGCTAATCTATTTCTTGGATTTTAAAGTAGAATGGATTGCTAATCTATTCCTTGGATTAGACAATAGAATGGATTGCTAATCTATTCCTTGGATTAGACAATAGAATGGATTGCTAATCTATTCCTTTGATTGGAGATTAGAATGGATTGCTAATCTATTTTTGGATAAGAAAGTAGAATGGATTGCTAATCTATTCGTTGGATAAGAGAGTAGAATAGATTGCTAATCTATTCCTTGGGTTTGAGAGTAGAATGAATTGCTAATCTATTCCTTGGGTTTGAGAGTAGAATGGATTGCTAATCTATTCCTTCAATTAGAGAGTAGAATGGATTGCTAATCTATCCCATGGATTAGATAAGAAATGGTATGGACTGCTTAGCCGGCCTGTGCGATGCCATATGCGCTGTAAAATTGTTGCTTTTGAATTTTTATAAACAAGAAAAAAACAAAGAAAAATTCATATTTTGCTGGTGTGTTTTTTGCATATTTTTACCTATTTTATATTTTTTGTAATAACTCTGCTCTTTGTTTGACCTGCTAGGATGCTATAAATGGACTGTTAGTGAGTAGCTGGTTTTTAATGATAATTTTTTGCTCTGTAAAATAAACACGCATGGTAGACAACTGTTTAGCATTGCTGTAGGATGTAGTAACCCCTCTAAAGCCTATTGCAATGGTTCTCTTTATTTGTTATCACATATGTTTTTTGCCATTGCTTGTTCTTTTTTTATTAAAAATCAAATCAATTTTTTGTTGAACTTAACCGTCTAAAAATCCATATCTTGTGGCGCATTGTTAATTTTGAGTTGGTGAGTTTCTTATTCCTAATTGGTTTCCTACTTTGTTTATTTGTCATAGTGTAGAAGATTGTGATTGGGTGGATGGCATTTTTCTATGGCATGGCACCTGCGTTGTTAGCTTTTGTGCCAGACAGATTCTGTCAGCTTTGTTTTATTTAATTCAAAGTGTTTTTTTCTATTCCAATTGGTATCGTTTCGTCGCTAGCCCGGTAACACGTGACTGAGTGATAGTACAGGCTACTTAGAAACAACCGTTAGACATAATCCTATGCTTTGGTTAATTTAATATGAATTGAATTATACGGAATTATATATTTTAAGGTGCCATTGAGAGAATCTAATTTCTAATGACAGCGCTGTCTCTCTTATTTTTTATCATCTTTTTGTGTCTGATTTTGTTTGCTAATGAAATATATATTTGTGAATAATCTGTGGACTGAATTTCAGTTGGAATAGACTCTTGTCAGGAAAGAAATTGTTGGTATTGTGTGTAGTTTTTTCCCCTGCTTTTTGTTGTCTTCTTGCACAGTTCGAGTTGGATCCTGTGATGCCAAATTCCTGTGGCACTAAGGCTGCTGAAACAAGGGTGATTTTCCAGCTGATATTGCGGCTGTTTTTTACACTAATCTATGTTAAATATCACTCAAATATGTAGTTAGATGACGAAGCATTCGATTATTTAACTTACGAGCCTAGTTTTAACAAGTCCAATCTTCATGAAAAAAATACACTGCGGAGATATTAAATGTGCAGTTTTTCTGACATGAAATTAATGATTGCGCTGGATTGGAAGCAGATGCAGATCTCATCTCTTGATATGTGCTTCCTGCCTTCCTACTCTATCGAACTATGTGTCCTTATTTGTGAAATATTATTTTAAAAACATTTGTTGAAAACTATAATTTCAATAAAATTGTATTTTACCAGCTGGGCAGGTTCTGATCCTCTTTTAACCAAGTCTGTTTTATTCAAAGAACTTTTCTATCAGACAGATTGTGGATAATTTTTCTGGTCCAGTCGCATGTCAATCTCAGATTCTTTCAGGATTGGCGATTCTCCATTTAGTTGTTTTTTGACGAAAGTGAATCAATATCAATGAAAATAATAATAATAATAATAATAAGACGTACATAGTTCGATATAGTAAGAAGGTAGGAAACGCATGTTAAAAGATGAGATTTGCATCTGCTTCCAATCGAGCGCAATCTTTTATTTCATTTCGAAAAATCGCTAATTTCCTATCTCCGTAGTGTATTTTTTTCGCGAAGATTGGACTTTAAAAAACTTTCCAAGAAACGAAGTGTCCCGTCCTTCTTAAGGTGTCCTTGAATAATCTACCTCTAAAAATCATTTGATATAGTTTGCCTTTGTTATTCTGTGTTCCCTCGAGGCCATAGACAAAGCGCAAAATTGCCACCATGGCCTGTGATAGCGAAACGAGGTTAACACCTTAAGCTGAAGCTGCTGCTCTTCGCTTCTTGTCACGGGTGCGTCGGTTGTTGTTTTTTGTCTTCTAACCTGGTACTGATAATTCGGTCATGGCCAACGAGAAACGCGTCAGTTCCTTGATCGCGCTGGACGAATTGCAAAAGTCCAGCGATATGCAAGAAATGGCCCAGCGCATGGAGGTTCAGAAAAATATGGAGAGTGTGCGTAATAAAGCTACCGAAGTTCTGAGCCTTTTAGCCATGACACCGGAGTTCAACCAGATGTTTTTAGTGCAGTCACTCGAAGATATGAGTGCGTTCGTGTTCACCTACAGGAGTGACCGGACTATTGTTATCGACATGCTGGCCAGGTGAGGTCACAATTTGGCTTGGTTTTTCTCCATCCGTTGCTCCGATTCTTCAGAGGGCGTCTCTACCCTCTCCTCCGTTTCTTCACAGGGCGTCTCTACCCGCTCCTCCGATTCTTCAGGGGGCGTCTCTACCCGCTCCTCCGATTCTTCAGGGGGCGTCTCTACCCGCTCCTCCGATTCTTCTGTTGGCGCCTCTACCCGCTCCTCCAATTCTTCAGTTGGCGTCTCTACCCGCTCCTCCAATTCTTCAGTTGGCGTCTCTACCCGCTCCTCCGATTCTTCAGTTGGCGTCTCTACCCGCTCCTCCGTTTTTTCACAGGGCGTCTCTACCCGCTCCTCCGATTCTTCAGAGGGCGTCTCTACCCGCTCATCCGATTCTTCAGGGGGCGTCTCTACCCGCTCCTCCGTTTCTTCAGAGGGCGTCTTTACCCGCTCCTCCGATTCTTAAGAGGACGTCTCTACCCGCTCCTCCGATTCTTAAGAGGGCGTCTCTACCTGCTCCTCTGATTCTTCAGAGGGCGTTTGTTGTTTAGTTAGCTATTGCTATCGCTATTGTGGCTTATAGAGACCATTTAAGGGTTCAGACTTCTTTTAGACTATGTTGGCTAAGTCGTTCTATTGTAGTTCAGAAGGTACTTGGCTCCTGGATGGCAGTACGACTCTTCGCTGATGACTCGGCCTGCCAGCTGTAGTCGCCGACGGCCGCCACGGCGATGGAGTGCCGCTTTGTACACCCGCTAGTAGCTGATTATAAAAAAATGAACAAATAAACCCATCCTCAACCGCACAGATGCCCTCGCGAGCAGCTGGCCAACTTCGAGACTTACAAATTCGCTTCGCACCCGGAATTCGAGAAGAAGATCTCCCTATACACGCGTACAGGCGAGAAGCCGAACAATCAACTGGCCAAATGCCGACCCTGGGACGTTGCCCTCTGCCTAGTGCTGAAAATTGAAGCTCTGGACACGGACACGATGAACTTGCCTCAGATGCGCTTGCTCTACCGTGAGAATCTCATCCTCAAACACCTGTGGGACAATTTCATGCGCGAGACGATGGAAATGGACGAAATGACGGGCATTCCAATCGTGTTCAAGTACGAAGAGGTGCCGAATCCCACTTACAACTACGACCTGGCCGAGTACAAGGTCTACGACATCTATGGCAATCTGGTGCCCTGGAAATCGGAGAGTCGCAGCACCCTGTCCTACCTGTGCATGGAACAGCTCGGCCCGAATCTGCAATACCTCAGCGACGTCATGACGGCCAGCAAACGGCGCGGTTTCGTCTTTGATGTCGACACAGCGTTGAAGATTTTCGATCAGCTGCTTTGTCGTTGCCTGCAGGTGAGGATTATCCCAAATTTTTCTTTGAAAAATTTCTTGAAAAATTTTAAAGGTATATTCTATCAGTGTTGGGCGCTTCCGTTACTTTTTTAAATTTTGGTTTGACCAATTTCTAGATTGGTTTGACCAAATTGTAAATTGGTCAAACCAAAATTAAAAAGTAACGGAATTGCCCAACACTGTATTCTAGTAGCCACCCCAAACCCTTTCTGTGCAAGATCCACCGATTCGGGGTCATTCACAACGCCGTACAGCCGGACAACTTGTACTTTGGCCGCAGCATCGCGTTCAACGTTCTGTACATCGCCAATTTCAACGTGGCCACCGTGTTCGATCCCAAGGATCCGAATAACATGCGCAAGAGCGGCTCCGACAGCGAACTCTATGGCCACCTGAGATACGCGTCGCACATCCGGATGAAGGGCGGCCAGGCGCATCCGGTGCACGATTTGGAATCGGCCTTTTACACTCTAGTTGCTATGCTGACCAACAATTTGCCATGGGACAGCTGTCTGAGCAGTGGCGGCAGTTCTAGCAAGGTTAGTAGGTTGAATTTAATGGCCAAAATACGTTGTATAGATTAGAAAAAAAATCGATTTGGCGTGAACCCCCTTTGCCCACAGTCTGGACCAGCCCCCCGCTCCTCCGGCCTGGACGTCAACCTGTCGAATCACTCCAACCAATCGGACATAACTAAATCAATTGAGCGCAATAGCATGCTGCAGAAGCTGCGCGAGTACAAGACCAATTTCTGGAAGTCAACCAGCGGCATCGCTCGCGTACTGGCTGACCTGCAGTACATGGCCGTTGGACCGGACAGGTGAGAGCCAAAACCGATGTCAGTGGTGCGTGTCTAAACTGATGTTAGACGTGTCTAAACTGATGTTAGAGGTGTCTAAACTGATGTTAGAGGTGTCTAAACTGATGTTAGAGGTGTCTAAACTGATGTTAGACGTGTCTAAACTGATGTTAGAGGTGTCTAAACTGATGTTAGAGGTGTCTAAACTGATGTTAGAGGTGTCTAAACTGATGTTAGAGGTGTCTAAACTGATGTTAGAGGTGTCTAAACTGATGTTAGAGGTGTCTAAACTTGTGTTATAGGTGTCTAACTGATGTTAGAGGTGTCTAAACTGATGTTAGAGGTGTCTAAACTGATGTTAGAGGTGTCTAAACTGATGTTAGAGGTGTCTAAACTGATGTTAGAGGTGTCTAAACTGATGTTAGAGGTGTCTAAACTGATGTTAGAGGTGTCTAAACTGATGTTAGATGTGTCTAAACTGATGTTAGGCATGCATAAGTTGATGTTGGAGGTGTCTAAACTGATGTTAGAGGTGTCTAAACTGATGTTAGAGGTGTCTAAACTGATGTTAGAGGTGTCTAAACTGATGTTAGAGGTGTCTAAACTGATGTTAGAGGTGTCTAACTGATGTTAGAGGTGTCTAAACTGATGTTAGAGGTGTCTAAACTGATGTTAGAGGTGTCTAAACTGATGTTAGAGGTGTCTAAACTTGTGTTATAGGTGTCTAACTGATGTTAGAGGTGCCTAAACTTGTGTTATAGGTGTCTAACTGATGTTAGAGGTGTCTAAACTTGTGTTATAGGTGTCTAAACCTATATTAAGGGTGTCTAAACTGACATTAGAGGTGTCTAAACCCATATTAGAGGTGCATAAATCAATTTTAGATGTGTCTAAACCCATTTTATAAAGTAAAGAGCCGACTTTTATCCGTACTAAGACTCATTTAAGCTTCAAGCAATAAAAAACAGTAAAATTTGAAATCCATAAATTTCAGAGTCCGAATCAGTCTGACTGCCGAAATCATCAAGGATTTGTATTCGAAAATTCGGGACCTATTGAGCACAGTCGGCAGTGACGCCCCTTCTGGCACCTTCTTCAGCAATCTGCTTCTGCAGCACACCAACGAATACCAGACTTACACAGATCTGCGCCGAACTGTGCTAATGATGTACCGATTCGAATCAATCAGCGCCTTCATCAACACGCCGACCTATCAGAAGAAAATTGAATCGCTAGCGCACGACGAGATTGACGGCAATGTCCGAGTGGCCTGGAACCTCACCAACTGGTGCTTCAACGGCGTTGAGATGAGCATCATAGCCAGCAACACAACCAGCTTGGTGAAGAGCGCCGCTAAGAATGTTGTGGCCAGAACCCTGGAATGAACCTTGGAATGGCTCAAGATGAACTTCTCTAATGATCCAGTTTTCAGTTTATCCGACGAAAAGAGGACGCGATTTTTTTTTCAATTCCCGACCAGATTTTTTTCTGGGAAAAAATAAACTAACTTTTTTTAACATCGTCCTTCGCCAGAGAGCGCGCAATTCCAGCTGTGGAATTATGAAGTTGCCCGGAAATTGAGTACTGAAAAAATAAAAGCGAATATTTTGGTTTTTTTCGTCATCCACCAATGCACTTTGATTCTTCGACTTATTTGAAAAAGTTTGCAGGATAGGATTAACCTTGGCTAATATAGTTTGTCTTTAGCTACTGTCTTTAGTAGCAAACACGCATCAGGTCAAGCATGCTTCGTGTACACTTTTAGCTCGAGCGATTGTGTACTATTTGCATCTAACCTAGCTCTACGAGACTATAATTTTTACCCTGGAGCAGAGCGCTTTATCCCGCATTGCTTCAGTCCACCCAGCTGAGATTGGGTACCAGCTTGAGCAGGAAAAATTTTGAGTGAGTGTTGCGGTGGGTGTTGCGGTCCCTTTAGCTCGTCAACGCCTCCGGATTCGGCATTCGGATTCGGATTCGGATTCGGATTCGGGTTTTTTACTTTGGATATCGTAGTTTTCTTTAGTGCAGATTAGCTACATCAAGCAACTCTGACCGTAACTGCACTTAAGTTTCCTTAACCCCCTACTTATCTAATCTAGGTTAGCTAATTTATCCATCTAACTTATCCATCGTAAGGACTTTCGTACAAATTCCTTCGTGGGTTCGAATCTCTCGGTTTTGCACAAAATTCTGTCGTGGGGCTTATGGAACTCTTAGAATGTACACTCATGGAGTCCAACCCCCACATGTGTACATAGAGTGCGTACAGTTATTGACAATGAGGGCCTCGTGGGGAATCAACAATGTGCGTTCATGTAAATTAGTATCATTATTATGAGCTACCTCATCAAGAAATGATAGTTGAAAAATTCTTTATAAATGAGCTATTAAAATAAATAACTTTTTAGACTGCCAGTTTTGTTGAAGACTTGCAAATAGTTGGTGTACAGCAATCGTTCATGTGGTGTACATGGCGTGCGCCAACTCAACAATATTAGTGAGTCGCAGAAGAAGAAAAAGAAAATTAGTCTGACTCGGTTAAGATGACGTGTATTTTGCGAGCATTGGGTTACTAAGATGCAGAGGGAATGGTTGAACAATAGCGCAGCCACCCCCTCCCCCCTAGTAGCTTTAATTCAGCACACAGAACAGAGCAAGTACTGGTCTGCTTTCGCGCCGAAAAGCATGCAATAGCCAGTAGGGCACGATTTGAAAATTGAGCATTTAAACATAGCATGAGGTGAGTAGCTTAAACCTTAAGAATGATCTGCGATGCAATTATATTGGCGCAAAGTTTATTCTTCTAATACAGGTTACCAAGTCGGTGCAAGGCCTACTTATTAAAGTCGCGAGCTCGATTTTTACTAACCATACCGGATGCCATCTTGAGCCGTACAGCCAGCCGAATGCTGAGAAAACAAATGAAAACAGCATCGGGCGGCGCCAGGGGTGTCGGCGACAGAGGCGACTTCGGCGGCGGCGCAGTCGCAATTGGCGATTGCCTTCGAATGTTTCGGCGCCGGCTTGCCGTGGCCTGCAGGCCGAGAAATCTTGTCAGGTACTCAGATACCGATTCTTAATCGGCGCTTCTTAATTCTCCGTATGGCGCCTCTGATTCTCATTCTGGCGCCTAGGGTTCTCATTAGGGCGCCTCTGATTTCCATTCTGGCGCCTCTGATTTCCATTCTGGAGCCTCTGTTTCTCATTCTGGTGCCTCTAACTCTCATTCTGGTGCCTCTGATTCTTATTGTGGCACCTCTGAATCTCATTCTGGCGCCTCTGAATCTCATTCTGGCGCCTCTGATTCTCATTTGGCGTTTCTGATTATCATTCTGGCGCCTCTACTTCTCATTTGACGTCTCTGAATCTCATTCTGGCGCCTCTGATGCTCATTCTGGCGCCTTGGGTTCTCATTCTGGAGCCTCTGATTCTCATTTTGGCGCCTCGGGTTCTCATTCTGGCGCCTTGGGTTCTCATTCTGGCGCCTCTGATTCTCATTCTGGCGCCTTGGGTTCTCATTCTGGCGCCTCGGGTTCTCATTAGGGCGCCTCTGATTTCCATTCTGGCGCCTCTGATTCTCATTCTGGCGCTTCTGATTCTCATTCTGGTGCCTCTGATTCTCATTCTGGCGCCTCTGATTTTCATTCTGGGGCCTCTGATTTCCATTCTGGCGCCTCTGATTCTCATTCTGGCGCCTCTGATTCTCATTCTGGCGCCTCTGATTTCCATTCTGGCGCCTCTGATTTCCATTCTGGGGTCTCTGATTTCCATTCTGGCGCCTCTGATTTCCATTCTGGCGCCTCTGATTTCCATTTTGGCGCCTCTGATTCTCATTTTGGCGCCTCTGATTCTCATTTTGGCCCCTTTGATTCTCATTCTGGTGCCTCTGAATCTCATTTGACGTCTCTGATTCTTATTTGGCGCCTCTGATTCTCATTCCGGCGCCTTCAATTCTCATTCTGTCGCCTCGGGTTCTCATTCTGGCGCCTCTGATTCTCATTCTGGCGCCTCTGATTCTCATTCTGGCGCCTCTGATTTCCATTCTGGCGCCTCTGATTTCCATTCTGGGGTCTCTGATTTCCATTCTGGCGCCTCTGATTTCCATTCTGGCGCCTCTGATTTCCATTTTGGCGCCTCTGATTCTCATTTTGGCGCCTCTGATTCTCATTTTGGCCCCTTTGATTCTCATTCTGGTGCCTCTGAATCTCATTTGACGTCTCTGATTCTTATTTGGCGCCTCTGATTCTCATTCCGGCGCCTTCAATTCTCATTCTGGCGCCTTGGGTTCTCATTCTGGCGCCTCGGGTTCTCATTAGGGCGCCTCTGATTTCCATTCTGGCGCCTCTGATTCTCATTCTGGCGCTTCTGATTCTCATTCTGGTGCCTCTGATTCTCATTCTGGCGCCTCTGATTTTCATTCTGGGGCCTCTGATTTCCATTCTGGCGCCTCTGATTCTCATTCTGGCGCCTCTGATTCTCATTCTGGCGCCTCTGATTTCCATTCTGGCGCCTCTGATTTCCATTCTGGGGTCTCTGATTTCCATTCTGGCGCCTCTGATTTCCATTCTGGCGCCTCTGATTTCCATTTTGGCGCCTCTGATTCTCATTTTGGCGCCTCTGATTCTCATTTTGGCCCCTTTGATTCTCATTCTGGTGCCTCTGAATCTCATTTGACGTCTCTGATTCTTATTTGGCGCCTCTGATTCTCATTCCGGCGCCTTCAATTCTCATTCTGTCGCCTCGGCTTCTCATTCTGGCGCCTCTGATTCTCATTCTGGCGCCTCTGATTCTCATTCTGGCGCCTCTGATTCTCATTCTGGCGCCTCTGATTTCCATTCTGGGGTCTCTGATTTCCATTCTGGCGCCTCTGATTTCCATTCTGGCGCCTCTGATTTCCATTTTGGCGCCTCTGATTCTCATTTTGGCGCCTCTGATTCTCATTTTGGCCCCTTTGATTCTCATTCTGGTGCCTCTGAATCTCATTTGACGTCTCTGATTCTTATTTGGCGCCTCTGATTCTCATTCCGGCGCCTTCAATTCTCATTCTGTCGCCTCGGGTTCTCATTCTGGCGCCTCTGATTCTTATTGTGGCACCTCTGAATCTCATTCGGCGTCTCTCTGAATCTCATTTTGGCACCTCTAGCTCTCTTTCTGGCACCTTAGATTTTCAAGACGACCCATTTCAAATTCCTACGCTGGACAAAACTTTTTGCGTCAAACGAGCACTGCTTGCAGTCTAACTTGATCCCCAAACCGCGCACTGTTGTACATCAGGTTTCTGGGCGCCGTCTTGGTCGCCGCCCTGGTCATCCTCCTAGTCAGCAAGGGCCTGGGCTCGCGTCGCCGCCTCGGCTCCTGCCGCTGCGCCAAGTTCACCTACTCGCAGTGCCAGCCGTACGATGGCGCGTCATGCGGCCAAGGTGTTAAAAAAGCATTCTGCCAGCAAAAGCGATGCCAGCCGAAGCGGAAGCTGGTGCGATGCAGCGTGCCCTGCGCCGGCGATGGTCCCGCCGGGGATGCTGCGGGTGAGAGAGGGAAAAAATGATTTATCCTTGAATTTTGATTTGTTAAGATCTAGAAAAGGAATTGGAGGATTGAATTTTCGCTTTGCAGAATCAGTTGATGGCGGGGACGGCGGCAGTGGCCGCTGCATCTACAGCGTCCGCAGGCAGAGCATCTGGTCCCGATGCACTGACGGTGCCAAGCACAGGTCGCGCATCCTTTTCCTGCAGTCGGCTATCTCTTCGCCGGATTGTCCGCCGACAAAGACTGAACGGCGCAGCTGCAGGCCTTCGAAGCCGATTGAAACAAAGAGTGAGTGTAATCGATCGGGAAAGTATTCTGTACAGCGAGTCAAAGCATAGCCATATCGTAATGAAGATAGCCCATGCAGATTATACTTGCTAGAATGTACACCGTCGACTCGCTTTAGAGCCTCACCCCCAATGTACTTCCGTCCCTTGTAGACCAGTCTCCGCACAATGTACGCGCGTTCATTACCGCACCTCTTCAAAGCCTTACCCCAATGTACACCGCTCCAGTAGACCAGCCTCAATCTAAATGTACACAACAGCACTTTTAATTTTCAGACTGCATTTACGAAGCTAAAGGCATCTGGTCAGCGTGCGACCGCCAACGCAACGCTATAGTGAACACGCGCAAACTTATCGACGCTTCCGGTAGTAGTCACAACTGTCCACTTGAACGCAAGACTACAATGCGCTGCCTGAAACGTGACGGAACTCGTAAGCGGGCTTTTTAAACTTTGGTTTCGTTTCATCCAGTCCCTCATGTTCAGTGACCCCACCCTCATCCACTTCCTCATGATCAGTGACCTCACCCTAATCCAGTCCCCCATGATCAGTGACCTCACGCTCATCCAGTCCCCCATGATCAGTGACCTCACGCTCATCCAGTCCCCCATGATCAGTGACCTCACCCTCATCCAGTCCCACATGATCAGTGACCTCACCCTCATCCAGTCCCCCATGATCAGTGACCCCACCCTCATCCAGTCCCCCATGATCAGTGACCTCACCCTAATCCAGTCCCACATGATCAGTGACCCCACCCTCATCCAGTCCCCCATGATCAGTGACCTCACCCTCATCCAGTCCCCCATGATCAGTGACCCCACCCTCATCCAGTCCCCCATGATCAGTGACCCCACCCTCATCCACTTCCTCATGATCAGTGACCTCACCCTCATCCAGTCCCACATGATCAGTGACCTCACCCTCATCCAGTCCCCCATGATCAGTGACCCCACCCTCATCCAGTCCCCCATGATCAGTGACCCCACGCTCATCCAGTCCCCCATGATCAGTGACCTCACCCTCATCCAGTCCCACATGATCAGTGACCTCACCCTCATCCAGTCCCCCATGATCAGTGACCCCACCCTCATCCAGTCCCCCATGATCAGTGACCCCACCCTCATCCACTTCCCCATGATCAGTGACCCCACCCTCAACCAGTCCCCCATGATCAGTGACCTCACCCTCATCAAGTCCTCCATTATCAGTGACGCCGCCCTCATCCACTTCCTCATGATCGGTGACCCCACCCTCATTTACTTCCCCATGATCAGTGACCCCACCCTCATCCAGTCCCCTATGATCAGTGACCCCACTCCCATACATACAATCGTCAGTCACCTATTCCATTTGAATGTCTTTTGACTTTCTCAGTATTTCTATATACCTGTACAAAACACTAAGTGTACTACTTTTACTAGCTTGTCTAATATTTACAAAAATTAATTAAAAATTATTGTTGATCTCCCGCCAAAACCCTCAGTGAAGTGCATCTACTCCAAATGGACCAAATGGTCAAACTGTGACAGTGGAATCCGCTACAAGACCAGATCGCTCATCCAAGGCATTGAATGCTACGAGGTGACGCGAATAGTCCAAAATTGTGTGCAACATCAGCGTCAACAAGCGGGACCAGTGTCCAAGGATGCTAACTCCGTGATTAGATAAATATCTTCGATCTATTGACCCATTAAGCTGGATTGATTGACTTGTTCATACGCTCTTAAATAACAATCTAGCATCTCTTAAATGAATAATCATTTTACTAGTGTAGTTTTGACACTAAATCATATACTCGTAGAACAATTATACTTTAAGCTATTTGTTTTAAAATCTAACGAATTAAATAAAGGCATTCTCCGCTTATATTGTGCGAACTACCGAAGCCAATGCTTTCTAGTGAAATAAAACTGCATAAGTGCTTGACCACTTTTCAGGAAACAGTCTTGCTCCGTGAAGTACCATTGAATCTGATAAAAATTCCAGTTTTTAGTTTAAAACAATAAAATTTCGGTAGCTCGTGTAAGTTTTCGTTTCAATTTTATTTCAGTGCAATCCGTAATATACGCGGTTTAGGTAGCTTTAATAGAATATAAGTAATATTTAAAGAGCGCAAGGTATTCAATTACGATTACGTACATGCAGAGTATAACTACAAATAATCTTATTATTTTACCTTCGCTTCCACTTTCATTCATTTTAGAGCGAATTTTTCTGTCTATCTATCTATCCATTTATCCAAATTCTCAGAATCCTCAAATCTATCTACCTATCTATTTACCCATCTACCCATCTATCTATCTATCTATCTATCTATCTATCTATCTATCTATCTATCTATCTATCTATCTATCTATCTATCTATCTATCTATCTCTATCTCTATCTCTATCTCTATCTCTATCTATCTCTATCTCTATCTCTATCTCTATCTCTAGCCTATGAGTCCCTATCTCTTTTCATCTGCTTATCTCGAGCCCACGCAAAACCCCAGTGCAAGCAGGCACAGTCAATGCACATTCAGATTGACTCCAACCAGCACTGATCCGACTGCGGCAGTGAGTGCAAAGTGATGCATCCTGACACCGTTGGCCTGTCGATACCTTCGCCAAGCTTCCACATCAGGCCACTGGTTGATGACGAGGTACTTTGGACTCCAGGAGCTGCGCAGCCGGTACTGCAGGTATTCCGGACAGGCCACGACATTCCAGCGACCCTCGCTAGGGTCGTTCAGCTCGGCCAAATATTCGCTCTCAAAGGCTGTCTGATCCCGGAAGTCCGTCCAGTCGTTAATCTCCAGCACGGACATGGCCTTGTCGAAGGCGCCTCTGGCAGGCACCAATAGGATGGCGGCCGACCAGAGCCAGTCCTGCTGCCTGACCTCATTAGTGCACTCGTACCAATACTTGGCCGCGTCGAAGCTTGGAAAGTACAGCAGGCCGTAGCCGAATTGTCGACGATCGTCGCCTTCAATTAGTTGAACATCCGGCAGGAAGGCGCAGTCCTGGCCGCCGTGGCTTCGTTGAATAATTGAAGAAATTCGTTTGACGCTGTTGTGATAGTTGTAGGCGATGTCTTTGCTGAACCGAATAACGGCATAGTAACCGACATTCTCGGGCTCCTTGAGTCCGCGGTAAGCTGCCATGGTAGCGTCTTCTCAAGGTTTTTTTTCGCTTTAAGAGAGCATTCCTCTACGTTTCTTCTGCTGCTTTTTTAGCTGGCTGTGTGTGGGGCTTTCCCTGCCTCAAGAATGTCTTCTTTCTCATCTACTAACTGTAGCTAGTTGCCAATGGCAACCCAGACGTTCAACGTTCAATTATAATTTTGCCCTGCGCTGCATCAACTAAGTCTACGATGGATTCTACTTCGCTTTGAGTAAACAGTTGATTCTAGCACGTGATTCTAAGCTTTGATAGAGCAGTTGAATAGGCACTTTAAGTGTTCGTCCATTGTGCTCTTAACTTGCCTCTTAAATAACGCACAATGGGGGTCTTGAGCACGGCAAAAAATCCCTGTCCTGTCCTGTTTGAATAGCTTTATGTGCGAAAGTTGTAGCTTGGAATTAAAATCTAAATTTAGACATCATTCATTTAAAGGAAATGGAAAATATTTAATGCATGTAACTTTTATAAAAAATCTAACATTACAGCCACAAATCTTCCTTAAAGATTTAGTGTCTTTTAGATAAAATGCCTTTTCTGTGCTAAATTTCAAAACAGCTAGCAGGCATTTTTTCTATTGAATGAAGCTAATTAAGTTTTAATTAGATAGAAAAATTTCTGGCAGCCAAAATGTAGAGGTCCAACTCTAAATTGTTAAGGCTCTATTTAGAGAATTCCAGCTGCTCAAGCATGCTCGTGCAGCTATAATGCTAAGTAGTGCAGTGAAGCTAATTGTGCTCTATATTATATTCAATGCATCTGTTGCTGATTAAAGCTGGCATTCCAAAGAAAAAAAATAATGTACAGTTGGTCTAATGCTCACAATATTCTATTCTGTTTGTTTCCCCTGTCTATCTAGTTCAAGCACGCAGCCAAAGAGCTAAGCTCCGTGTGTGTGTATGTGTGTGTGTACACCGTGAGTTGAACAATAAGCCACCTGTCGTGCAGCTAGCTGGCTCGCGTCTACTCGTATTTTCACAACGCAATGGGTCAAATAGCCTGAGCTTAGCTATAGCGGCTTGCCTTAAGTAAACTTAAACTAATTTCAAAGTGAAGCGAGCAGTTTGCACAAGCTTCGAACGCAGCATACAGATTATAATGTCATCTGACTCGGAATCGTTCACTTCACACTCGGGCAGCTTAGCCGAGCAGCAGCTGGACTCGGCATTGGAAAATGGCGCAGCAGTAACAAATACTCAACAGCGCAGAGTCGAAGGAGCGTTTGAAGAACGAGTTGAAGAATCCTTGGAGGCTGCTGCCGCTGCTGCATCGCCTCGAGCAGACAGGTAAGATATAGCCAACTTAACAGGTAATGGGGTTCCCGACATTCATAAATGAGTGAAAAAAATCCGCAGAAATCCCGGAGCCAACTTTGAGCTAGGGGACTCATCGGACGCGTCATTCTCAGACGAGGCTGGCGAAGTTGCAGCAGCTGAGCAGCAGCAGCAAAGCCGCGCATCCGCTAACATGCAGCATCAAGGAGAGCTTCATAATGATTCGGAAGGTAGTACCGGTAAGAATGACCGAAAAAGCCATGCTAAATTTGGACATTCGTCGTTACGAAATTTTGCCGATAATATTCTCTAATCAGGTCAAGCCAACCAGGATCCACTTGAGCGCAACTGGTCGGCAAGTCAGGCTCAACTGCGCCAGAGTACGAGCAGGCTGATGGAGTCTTCGAGCAGTCGAGACTTCGACCTGCGTTCTTTGTCGCGTCAGATTAGCAAAAAATCAGCCAGACGCGGTTTTGACTTCAAACTAATGCTAGTTGGCGAGAGCGGCATCGGCAAGACGACCTTGATTGACTCTTTGTTCAATGTGGAAAGCACGCGAAATCTCGGTAGTCAATTTGTACGCGGCCATAGGGACCCGGTCAGTACAACCAAATTATGCGAAAGATTCTTTGAACTCGAAGAAGGCGGCGTTACCGTTCGATTGACGGTGATTGACACGCCCGGTTTCGCCTGGGAGTTGGACAGCACCAGCTGCGCTCAGCCGGTCCTCAGCTATGTTGAACGACAGCTCGACGACTATTACCGGCTGGAGCAGGGCACGGACCGGTCGAAGCTGCACGACAGTCGAGTCCACGCTCTGTTATATTTGATTAATCCGTCCAATCGCGGTTTGAAACAATTGGATCTGATGTGTCTGAAAGCGTTGCACACTAAAGTTAATATTGTTCCAGTAATTGGCAAGGCTGACACTCTGACGCCCACTGAGAAGACCAATTTGAAGGCCTGGATACTGCAGGACATCACTAGGCACGGCATTTCCATATACACCTTGCCGGAATTCGACGATTGCTTTGGCAACCAAGCCGATGAAAGTGGTGACGATGTGTACTTGAGAAATCAATACGACACTCTTAGAAGCAGCATGCCATTGGCAGTGGTTGGTGCTAATCAGGTGATTAAATGTGCCAACGGTCAGTGGGCCAGGGTTAGAGAATATCCTTGGGGAGCTGTTGATATCGATAATCCTGAGTATTCTGACTTTTTAAAGCTGCGCGAGCTGCTCATGTGAGTGTCCGATATTTTTCGCTATTTTATTCATCCTTTAGTAAGACGAAACTGCATGCATGTACCAATTTTTGCACCACACTCTACCCAGCATGTACATGGAAGATTTTAAGGACAAAACTCACGAAGTAATCTACGAGCAGCTACGACTAAACAGATTAAGGCAGAGTGACTGGCAAATGTCTCGGTAAGCTGCACTTCTGATGGCAACGTCTGATGGCTACTAAAGCTGGGGTTTAACTATCTTGAAAAGTTGCAAATTTTTATCAGGATAACAAAGACTTTGGCGGAGCGAGAGCGTCTTCTCCGCGAGAAAGACGAAGAACTTCGTCGACTTCGCGACGCAGTGGAAGGCCTGCAGAGGGCCAGCGTTGGCAGTGACGGCAGCAGCAAGTCGTCAAGTTTGCCAGTTGCAGCGTCTCAGCCAGCTTATCACCAGGCAGTCGGCGCCAGCTCGAGAACAAGCGGTGCGTCCACTCGGCTGGCTTCAAGCAGCGCGGCTTCGTACGGAGGACAACTGCGCAGCATGGCTCAGACTAGGAGCTCTCATTACTATTAGTAGCATGGTAGTAGCAGTCGAGCTGAGCTCCGCGTCTGTTTGCCTGTTTAATTAGCAAGCATTGCTATTTTCAAATGAATTTTACACCTGATTCGATTAGTTTCAAGGACTGTATAGACAATTTTTCACGAAAATAGTTTCTAACCGAACTATAGTCTATCTGTGGCTATAGTATAATATTCTCATAATAATTTTTCTTGAACTTTGTGCTCTATGTACGAGTGTATATCGTTGCTTTCTCGTTGCGTGTGACAATCTCTCTTTGCTGTCCCCAGCTGTTGATTCACAATCGTGATTTTTCCCGCATTTTATGTTTCTTGACTTATTAATGTCAGATTTTTTATCATGCTATCATTTTCTAGCGTAATTTAAATTGACTGTTTATATGTTTTTTACTTCTGCTTTAATTTATTTTAGAAATTCAATTAAATTCAATCTAATTAAATTAATTTTTTGTCACTATGAGCATCAAGATTTTATTCACGTAAGTAAATTAAAAATCTACTGCTTCGAGAGAACATATTTTCATGGTCGGGTGAATTTTTTAGTCTCAACTTTGGTTAGCTTTAACATATATCCCAAATGTAAGCCAATGAAATTGAATTATATTTTTATCGCATTTGTACATGTACACGCAAGCTTAGTACTGTATATGTACATGCACATGCATCTGATGCGTAAGACTTCAATTGAGTTCAAATTAGACTGTTCGAATAAGGCACTGTGTCTGATCTCATCTGTTGTCTGGTCTCAACTCTCCATGAAAGGTTAAAAAAGAAAATTCTATACGCTTTTTGACATTTTAAGCCAAATTTACATCACCACAAAAACACAGAGACACCGCATACATAGATGTGAGCGTGAGAAAAGTTGTTATTCACGGCAAAATGGCACACTGTAGGCAGGTTTTTACATAAGTTAAAAGCTCGTTTTTACATGTACATGTGCAATTGACGCATTTTTATGCTTCAAGAAGTAGATTTACCAACATGTTTCTTGTTTAGTTGTTTTGGATTAGTTTCTATGTACAAAATTGTTTTGTTTACGAGTGAAAACACTCGTTATAGATAGGAGATGATGCTAGAAAAATATATCCATCTTTTTTTCCTATTTGAGGCAGGGTAAGATTTTCGTGCTAAAGTTTATATTATGTTGAACACTTTTAATTTAAGAATTTAATAAAAGTTAAGAAGAGATCGACTAGAAGAAATTTTTACCAACATAATTATCAACGTGTAGGCAAACGCGTTCCAAGGACCACTAGAAGTTACGTTAAAGTAGTCCTTGACCTTGACGCGTTCTAGGTCAGGGATCGCAGCATAAGCATTTTAAGGGAGACTGGGTCAATAAAACAGTAAATAAAAAATTAAAGTAGTAAGCTTAACTCTACTATATCAAAGAGTAGCAAAAGATTTATAAATTTCACAATTTTTTTAAAACGAAGTGCATAGTATTATTAAATTTTATTGTTTATGAAATATATGATGATTTTTTGCTTACTTTTGTTAAACGTCTTAGAATTTTGAATGACCAAAACATGGCCTGGCAGAACTTGGGACCTTGAGCAAGGCCTATGTCTAATTTGTAAATTTCTGCAACTTAACTAATTATATCGTTACGTCAGAAGCACGCGTGTTTGAGAACTTGATTATTATATTCTCATTTATTCAATAAGTTTCCCATCTACTAACAACGACTTAATTCCATCAGCCTAGATTCTAGTTTTAAGTATTTTTCGTCATGCTGAAGTGAGAAGGCCACTGCTATTGCATAATTACGTTTTTTACTAGCCTTGTTTATCTTTTAAACCAATTTTAGTCTAGTTGTATGAAAATACCAATTAAATATAATTTCTTCTGCTTATAATATAGTCAAGTGTCATATAGTGACTAACCCACCTCGGCCATAGGTCAATTTATTGACATGAAAATTTTCCCCTCCACAGTCAAGCTAGTAAGTATTCCTCCTACTTCGATTCTTAGTGTCCTGCGTTCAAATAATCTTAAATTTCCGAGTGACAATGTAGTTCAGTTTGTGTCACTTCATTTACAAAAGCTCAACTCAAACCAGGCTCTACATGTAATTTCAAATTGTGAGTATTGACTATCTATCTATCTTATCTACCTATTTTTTTGACAGCAAAATTATTCTAGGCCTAGTTATGCCCCTTTTGAGATTAAAAAAATGGCTTTAGGAGGCAGGAGTCTATCAAAATGTATTTAGGGATCCAGAAAATAAAACCATTCTAGCTAATTATATAATATCACTCTAATAAAATAAATAAATAGCCTAATAGCTATGCCATCTTAGAATAAAAATCATGGTTTGGTAGCAGATTTTGAGTTTTTTTTGTATAAGGACCCTATTTTTCTTAGCCTATAAGATTATAAATTATTATTGATTAGAATAATACCATTTAAAACTATCTAAATTTATTAGAATTTTTTCTTTTGTCCCATCTTTGAGGCTTTGACCTATTTATCTCATTATCTATATTGTTTTTTAAAAGGTTGTCTATTTTGCCATTTCCCTTGTCTAATATCTTATTTTGTACTATTTACCATTATGGTTTTTTTTGAAAATACTATAATAATTATATAAGCCATAGTCAGGAAGGTGGCAAGTGCACGCGGGAATCAATTTATGGAAAAATCCTTGGTGCACGCCAATGTACGCCAATTTTTTAAAACCCTTAACATGACATTTCTGTTGCATGCCAAAAATCTTGAATACCAAAAATCATGTATGCCAATTTGCCATATGCTGAATTTGAATATTAACCATAATTTTTAAATAAATTTTCTACTTGCGTTAAACAAAGTTTATGTAAAAATGGAAATTTGCTACAAAGAACAGAGTGAGTATCAAAAATTTTTTTTCACATTTCAAGAAAAAAATATACTAAAAGTCTACAAGAGTCTTAAAATAAGAGCGTTTAAAAGTTATTGGATATTTTAATTTTAATGTAGGCTGTAGGCATGTAGGCTGTAGCCTCAACTAGTGGTTTAATCAATATTCAATTGTTCACGTTTAACTTTATATATTGTATATATATAGTGTATACATCTATATCTGACTTGTTGATATACTGTCAGTTTGTAATTGCACGCCAAGGTTACACGCCAAGTAAAAACCTTGTACGCTGAAAATTTAGGCATGGCTTGAGACCTCTATTTGCACGCCAACTTTGCACGCCAAAATTTTAGTGTGGCTTGTGCACGCGGGAAAATTCCTGCGTGCAGGCCACCTTCCTGAGTATGGTATATAAGTAGCTAGATCTACATCAAATTAAAAAAGACCAAATATATATTTATAACTTTCAAAATTATTGTTTTATTTATTATAGTAATTTATTGCTATAAAGATACAGGAAGATTGTTAGGAAGTTAAAATGTAAATAAAGAGATAATTTTATATAGTAGTAAGATAAAAATTAGCATGGAATATTTTTATTCCTTATTAACTTTGCATTCAAAATTAAATAATACATAATACAATGAAAAAAATTATTTATAAGCTTATGTCCAAAAGATCCTGAAATTAAACTATAATATAAGTAGTGATAAAAAGTTCAATTTAAAATAAATGCCATGGTATAATTACCAACTATGCTATAGCTATAGTTGTGCTATATAGTTGCATTTTTTAGCTTTAATTGTATATTGTAATATGCCATTATATGTCAATGATGCCCAAAATTTTCTTTGTTTGCTCTAAAATTTTATCTTTGCACTTTAAAAAATTCTAATCATTTTGTATTTATTTTTCTAATTTTATTAAGATAGTTATTAACATATTTAAGCTGTTATCTTCAATTGATATTGGTATATTTATAGATTCTTATCAATTAATAATTATCCTTTTAAATCTTGCCTTAAGTTTTTATTTTACTATGGATACAAATTTATTTGTACAAAGAAAATAGTACTGAGTAATATCAACTAAAAAGTAAATATAGAATCAAGTTTTGTGTCACTAGGATCAAAAGGTCTACATTAAATTAGGAATATCTTTAATGCTCATGAAGTAAACCTTACTGTAGACAACAATTAAAAAATTGCTGTTTTGGTTTGTAATCTGAACTATTTTATCATTTTGTTTGATTAATAAAACTGACAATATTTAATTTTAAGCAGTATTGGGCATTAGTAGTTTTTTTCTAACTTTTGCTGCAAGCTCATATGGGCTATTCTACAAATAGTAAACAAAGTCCCATTAGAGTTATTCCACTGGTATTCAGTATAAAAATTAAGAAAAATATTAATGTAACTTTGTAGGGATGTAGCTAGCCAGGGTTTTTTGTTGAAAGGGGTGCATATTATTGGGGACATAAAGCTGCTAGCTATAGGGTGCCACATCTACTGGAACAGAGGGCAATGAGGTATGAAATATACTTAAAAAGAGGTCGGCAACTGGAAGGGGCTAGTGGAAACTGGGCTGTCAAAGGTTCTAAAAAGGGGGCGCTAAAAACGAAGGCTGGAGTTACTAGCTAGGGGGGCTAAGCTATTGTCGCCTGTAGCTTTATGTTTAATTGTAAATAATAAGCAAAGCAGAAAATAAACTTATTAGATACTTTGCAACCTAGTTTCTTAGCTTCATTTTCTTTAATTGCCAATCCAAAATCCATTTCGATTCATTTAGTGATCAGTCAGCAACTAGTAAAATACGAGGATGCCGAATACGAAGTTGAAAGCATCGAGGATCACGACTGGGACGAATCGGACCAGAAAATGTACTACCTGATCAAGTGGCGCGGCTGGCCAATGGAATGCGCCACTTGGGAGTCCGAATCTGATTTGACCAACTGTAAGAAACTGCTCAACGACTACAAGAACTTTATCAGCGGCAAGAGCAGGAAACGCGGTCCAACAGCCTTGGATTCGGCTGAAACCGCAGAGCGAAGCAAAGCTAGAGTTCTTCAACTGCTAGACTGCATTAATTTTGACGGCCTAACGCCTGAACGCTTTGAAACAGTGCTAGCTGAGACTCTGTCCAAACGGGCTTTGCAGAGCGTTGCCAAGCGACGAACATTGCCCAGCCAAAGTCGCCTAATTGGCGGCTCGCGTCGTAGCAAAGCTATGAAAATTCAGGACGAATTGAAGAACTGGGAAAAGTTATTAAATACTTACGAGCCGCAGGCGCGCATCATTATTGAAAACAAAGTCGACTTGGAGGGTCCGCCGTTAGATTTCACGTACGGCATCAAGCGGATACCAGGGCCAGGCGTCTCCATACCGGAGGACCCGGTGCTCGGGTGCAGCTGCACCGACTGCTACGAGGAGAGGGCAACCTGCGTGGCCAGTCACATGCACAACGACGGCCGTGTGCCCTACACTAAGTGAGTTTTTGTGCTCTTTAAGTTGAAATGCTCGAGCAGAAACAATTTCTTCTACATAATTAGATGAATATAGTATTTTGCACACTATGTGACCACCTAGAAAAGGTTCGAAATGGAATTTTTGATCCGATTCGATTCGAATATCTAGAGAACTGATCCGAATACCGAATAATACCGAATACGAATATTTAAACGAATTATATCCCCAACTTACCACTTATTTGTGAGACTTCAGTAGTGAGTAGCGGACTTATAAAAATAAAAAATTAAACGGTGTATTTGCAAAAGACAAAGACAAAAAGTATCAAAATTGCCAGTTGGAGCAATCAATTTACTCGGAAGTTAAGAATCAGCAATCAAAATCACAATTCGAGCACTCAATTTACAACCCCTTTTTTCAACTTTAACTTCAAATTCACCATTCAATTTGCCCGAGCGGTAAATAGATTGCTGGTTTCGGTGAAATGCATGCTGAAACGAGCAGTTTTTTGATAAATTTGCTGCAATTTGTTGATTGTGAATTTGTGTGCAGAGTCAGAAATTAGTTGCCGCTCCTGTAAATTGATTGTCGCTTTTGTGAATTCGATTGCTGGAAGGGTAAATTGATTGCTTAAAGTGAAGTCGGTTGAAGAATTTGGGAATTTGAAGTTAAAAAGAGGTAAATTGAATGCTCGAATTGTGAATTGGATTGCTGCTTCTTAACTTCTTAGTAAATTGATTGCTCCAACTAGCAAATTAAATGCTCATATTTACCTAATCCTTAGAAGTTGCGACAATTGATTTTTAGGATCTAAATACAGAATGCATTTTTAATCCGTAGTAACCTCTACTGTAAGTAAAACGTTAGAGAAGTAGCTTCCTTAAAGAATAAAGACCTACAACAAAAGACTACGTTTAAATCAATTTGTCTGTCCTATAAACTTATAAAATTATCAGTTAAATTGTTCGCTCTAACAGGCAAGGCCGACTGCCCAATGTGCACGCCAGTTATCCCATACACGAGTGCAATTCGTTGTGCAAATGCGGTCCAGACTGTCCGTTTCGCGTTGTCCAACGCGGCCGCCAATTCGGCTTAGCAATCTATCGTACCAAAAATCGCGGCTGGGGCGTCCGGACGTTGCAGCGCATACCGCGCGGCGCTTTCGTTGTTGAATACGTCGGCGAGGTGATCACTACGGAGGAGGCGGAACGTCGCGGTTTAGAATACGACCGGCAGGCTCAGACCTACCTGTTCGATTTAGATTTAGACGGCGATCCGATTTATTCCGTTGACGCCCGAGACTACGGCAATATTGCTCACTTTCTAAACCATTCGTGCAGTCCCAACCTAACTATACGATGCGTGTACACCCAGTGCATTGACAAAGACCTGCCGCTATTGGCTCTGTTCGCCGCCGAACCGATAGCCAAAGGATCCGAGCTCACGTTTGATTATCAGATGTCTGGCGCGACTGCGCCTCAGACTGATACTGGCGAACAGGAACAGCAGCAACAACAGCAGCAGCAGCAAGCCGACGATGACGCTTCAGAGAGTGTGGCGGAGAGTGCGAGCGTTGCTGGCAGTCTTGGCGGAGCCAGTCTTAGTAGCGGATTAACCCGGATGCGCTGCCTATGCGGAGCGCCGAATTGTAGGCGATTTTTATTTGATTAGACTGCAGGCGATCAACTGTACATTGCGGCTGACTGTCACTATAGTCCGCGCATTCGCTTATTGAATTGAATCGAATGATCTTCTACGTTTTGTTGAATTATGCAGCAATTTCTGGCAGTTTATTCTTTAGTCTTCTTTATTTTTTGCTGCTATGTGCGCGCATTTTACGATATTGTGTTCCGGCAATTTATTATTTATCCGTATTTTTTTCAACTTTCATTCTATTTTCGTACGTAACACTGGTGCTAATTGAAAGTGAAATTTATTCCAATAAACATTTCGCGATATTACGTTTGCGTTATATATGGTACTAATCTTTATTAACTTATAAGGCTTTCACACCTACTTTTATTTTAATGCACTACCAATGCGTGTATCATGCTTTTAGTTAAGCCGATTGTTTATTTTATGAACTTTAATTGTACTAATTTTTATTATAATGTGTAGGTTTAACTAAATAAACTAGTCCTGTTTGAGGCCTAATTTCAGCAGAATTTTTTGTTTCGTTCTTTTTTGTTTTATCAGAACATTCCCTAAATTTCATCAAAACCCCTAAATTCAAGAATGCCAGACGCTTTCACATGCCCCAAATTTCACATTCCCTAAATCCAAAGTTTCATAGCAATTCTAGTTGTTTATAAATAAGCGAAATACGGGATACAGACATTTGACTGCCAATATTTTAACTGCCAGCAATTTGAATGCCGAACATTTGACTGCCAGTCAATTTTATCGTTTAATTCTCACAGTATGATTTATGATTTATTGATTTATGATATTAAGGTAAAAGGGGTCACTGAATTAATATTTATGACCTAAAAAGCAGACGTACAACAGAGACAGCCCAATGTGCTTTTTTGAAGCTCTGGTAGTCGAACTAATGGATAGAGAAAATGCCCGGTTATGTCCCCAGTATATTGAAGAATTAAATTTTATCTATACAACGGAAACTTTGAATTGCCAGTCAAAAGTATAAGCAATCAAGCAGTGGCATTTCAAATACATACCTACACAACTTTCTAGGATTTTTATTTCTGGCAGTCAAATGTCATTGGCAGTCAAATCCCATTGGCAGTCAAATGTCGTAGACCCGCAAAATACACGAAGAGTAAAAACATTGTGTGGGTAATGAAAGAGCTTGCAACAAGGCATGTTTCTATAGGGGATATGAAGTTTTTTTGCATTATGGGGATGTAAAGTCTCATAAATTTCGGGGATATGAAATTTAGGGAATGTGAATGGACTAAATCATGCAGTTTAGGGGTATTAGGGCCGAAGTTTAGGGGATGTGAAAGAACTTGCAGTTAGGGGATATGAAATTTAGGGAATGTGAAACGCCCTCAGTATTTACTGTAGCTCAGCAAAAATAGTATTTTTTGGCTTTAATAGGCCGTTGATTTTCACTCCGCAGCTGTCTCTAGCAAGGAAACTTGTAAGCAATTGGCGGTCGCCTGTGCGGCTGCTATCAGGACAACCGGAAACATTCAAGTTGCGTCGAAAGCAATTGAAATTGCAATACGAGATCAACTTAGACTTTTCATGGGTGCCTGTCGACAATAAGGGCAGGCGCAAGCCATTGGTTTATCTAAACGATCACACTAGGTCGCCGGATGAGATACTGGCTAATCTAAGCGATTTCGACAGGAAACGGATGCGCGATATTGGTGAACAAATCGATCTGCAGTCGGCTCTTGGTAAAACCAGGGTGCCAGATAAGGACAAGTTGTCCAGTTTTGACTGGTTACAACTTCTCTCTTGCAATAGCCCTTATAAGCTGCAGAAGACGCTGTTTTTCTTAGGCACAAAGCAGTATTCCCAATCCAACGCCTTAGTGAAGAAGGCCGATGTAAAAAGCGAAGATGTCAAGCAAGTCCAAAGGGAATCATTTTCATATGATTTCATCCGCAATAAGACTGAGTCTCCAGAAATCAAAGCTTTTTACGACTTGCGCTTAGCTCATGAGTATCAATTCTGCCCATCTCTGGTATTTGACATGTCCTTCGACGCCGAAATGGACATGAAAAGTCTGACTGATATGGGCAAGCAGCTGAAAGACATCTTTCATGCCAATCGAGAATCTGTCGAACCGTTTCAGCTTCACTTTTGCAATCTAAAGCGTGATACGCAGCAATATTACTTCCTGAATAGGCATCTGAAGAACTACGTTTATAGCAATAATAGAAAGTTCGAATCAATCGAGAGCTTTGAAGATTGTTTTCTGTACCAGTTTACTGACGCTTGCTACACAACTATCTTCGACCCGAAGGATCTGATATACTTGTCGCCCGATGCCAAAAAAGACATGACTTATTTTGATCCTTCTAAAGTCTACATCATTGGTGGACTAGTTGATCTAAATTGCCAGTGCAGCGGCTTAACCAAATCGAAGGCCTTGCAGCAAGGCATCCGTACTGAGCGCCTGCCTCGCGAAGTCGTGAAGGGATCGCTGCCGTTGAACCTTGTGCATAAAGCTCTGTCCGATATTCGTCTATCCGGATCCTGGTTAGATGTCAAGCAATGCATGCCTAGGCGCTATTCAGGTTCGCATCAAATTCCACAGTTGGATAAGCGCTCTCTGTTGTATGGGTCCAACCCTAATGAGTCTGAGGCTGAATATGCCAAGAAATATTGATTTTGTTGCGAGCGGCAAGCTGACTACTACCCTTGGCTAATTTAGCATTGCTTTGTATTGTACTCCTTTGTAATTCATGAAATCTATTTTGTTCTGCATTAAGTTGTGCACCAACTAATTGAATTAATAATAAAATTAGGCATTAAATAATTTGTATCATGTATTTTAGTTTATGATAAAATGTTATGCGTTCATTTGTAATGTTCTGTTATTGCAATGCTATTTTCTTTTAATTATGAGATTTTTCGCTTCAAAGCAGTCGCTTGCATTTGTTCTCATTAACTTTCACCGCGTGACGCCCTGTTATAATTCGATATTGAGAATTTTTTGCCACAAAAAAATTCTGGTACATCTTATTTCTGCTAAGTTTGAACAACTTTGTCTAAAAAACCGTTGTTTTTTTAAGAATTCCACTTCCAATTAGATTAAATTTTTTAAGATATACTAGATATTTTAGTTTTCCAATCAGTCAATAGCTTTTAGTCTAAGGTTTTAGTTAAAGTTATTACATAAGCCGCGAATTTAGTTCCCCTACACAACTGACTCCGCCCATAAATTGCTTAAATCTCTACGGGGTCCTTGTCCTTGACTAAGTTACCTTTGATCGAGCAGTCTTCGATATTGTTTTTTTCTTGGCAGAAATAAATTTTACTTATAAGTATAGTGGAATAGTGGCATCTTTAGCCGATTGGTATCTATTACTACAGTAATTTATTAGGATTAAAAAATAATTTGCTTACTGTTTATGTTACTTCAGAAAATTCTGGCAATTATTAATTGCGGCATGCTGGCTGCAGTGGCTCGACTATTGCGTGACCCTATCAGTATTGGTAGGCATGTCAGTAAGCGCTTAGTATCAAAAACCACCTGGCGACACGTACACCCGACGGAGTCATACGAGTCCTATGGTTTGCGTATGGATTTTTCTACACCGCTAGTTCTTCCCAAAGGCATTTCCGAAGGCTACGAAAGTGCTAGTAATATGCTTACGAATTTGTCGGACGTTCAGAAGGCTAGGCTTAAACTACTTCGAGACCAGTTGCAATCGCTTAAGCCTCTATCTTTATCGAAACATTACTGCTTGCCTGATTACCAAAAAGTGTCCGACCGTCAATGGTTAGAGCTGTTAGCCTGCACTAATTGGGCGTCACTTGATCATGTACTTTATCAAATTTATCAACGGCAGGTATATCATCACTATCGCGACGCTACTCCGGAAATGACTCAGAGCGCTGTACCAATTTTTTCAAGGCTGGATTGTTTGCCTTTTTATAATGCCAGGCTAATATCGGAGCTTCTATTCTGCGACGAGCTTATCCTAGACATGTCCTTTAATTCAGTTATGCCACAGAAAGTATTGGCTTCATTTGCTCACGACTTGCGCTATGTTGTTAGTTATAATCGGCAGTCTCGACAGCCGTTTCGTCTCCACTTATGCGGACCAGATTTGAATAGTTCACAAATTTTGGCATCTATATTTCGAGCATTTTTATCAGGCGGACTCAACAGCAAAGAAGACTGCGATAAAGGAATGCTGGCCGTAATGAACGAGAAACTGCCTATTGACTTTACTAATAGCTGCTTTAGTAAATTGGTGCCCAATCTAAGAAACGCTGTCTATATTATACCAGGTGCTAAAAAACCTGTTATAGAGTATGATCCTGACAAGATTTACGTTCTACCTGGATTTGCTTATTTTTTACATCGAGCTGAATTTAAATCTGCGGCTATTAATAGAGCTAAGTCATTGGGATTGTCTTATTATTCACTGCCTAGTCAACATTCAAATTATCGTTTGTCTGCAGCAGTGCAAGATCTACTTACATTGAAGAATAGTAGATTCTTTGTTGAATGATAACTCTTAAAGTACATTTAGATGCTCTTGCATTTCTTCCGCCATGTAAAACAGCCAGCAAGCTCATTTTTTGTTTTGCTAAAATATTATGCATCCTGTCTCGAATGCCAACTTCAGATGGTTCACATAAAGTACGGTTCTACTGTCATACTATTCATGTTCAATCATTTATACGAGCTGTAGAACGGCTTACAAACCGTGTCTGTAATTCAGTCTGTTAGCTTGAAAATTTTGCTTTTTTTCCCTTGTTTATAGTGATAAATGAATGATGGGTGTAATTTTAAATCAAATAACCAAAAATAACTGTATTTTTTACTTAAATTAATTGCTGTACCGTGCAGCATATTACAACCAAGTTAGTTTAATAAAAATAATATTTTTTACGCATTCGAGTTTCTTTTTTACGAGTAGAATTGGTAGCTATCGGTTTCAATGCATCATTATATGCATGTACTTGCGACGTTAAACATTTACGAGGCTTGCAGCAATCTAATAATTGTCACGGTCCATAGTTTCAAAACTGCATGGATACGGCAATTATAGTGCATTAGATTCAAATGATCTATGGAAAATCAGGCTCCCAGTATGATACCCGTGCTGTTAAAGCTGTACATCCAGGCAAGTTACCGGTAATTTCGATCATTTTTGAGAAACATAGACCAACAAGTACACGAGTACTTGCTTCAGTTACAATACGTAGTTTCGTATTCGGTCACTACTTGGATAATTTCGTCAGAACCTCAGCGTAGACTGCGAGTCCAATCTTGTCAGTGTATAGAAGTCTTAAAGACGACCATTCAGCATTCAACTGGTACGAAAAACTGAAGTCGGTTAAAATTTAAAAGCTATCTATATATACGAGCTATTTCAATTGGCGCTGGTTTTCTTAATGCAAACTTAGAAAGCGACTTTGACCAAGGCAGGAAAGATTATCCTCATCTACGTACTTGTAAACCTTCGTAGTGTGAATGCAGAGGCTCCTCATGCGTCAGGAAAGCGCAGTAAAGTTTTAGTATAATAACGAATGTAAACTAAAATTGGAATCGAGCTTCTGCCGGTTTCTGCTCTCCTAAGTGTATTCAGGCGACCTCACCCAACTTGGCTGTCTTGCACTTCTAGCTAAGCTTAACAGAACTACTTATACTCAACGCTCTTGTATAGCGTCATGTGCGTCTTTCCTGCCAGTTTGTAGCGCTTTTTGCTAACATTCTACTTGCAGTAGTTACTAAGTACTTCTAAACTTAAATCTTACGCTCCTAGGTATAGTTCGAATGATTTTTCTCAGTCCGTCTTCTAGCGAGCGAGCTAAAAGTTTTAAATTGTCTAAATCTTTTTGTCACACGCCTCAGTATTGAAGCAAGATGATAGGAAACTTCATTTTGCGTGCAATAGATCAGATAAGAAATGCTAGAACTGCTTCGGTTTTTAAACTCCAGTTTTGAGACCTTGGCTTCTCCTGCCCCTACTTATCTTCACTATACGAAACTCGTAGTTTTGCGAATTTGGCTAAGATAAAATCTTCCACATTGAAAAGATTTCTTGAGTTTTCAACACTTATTTGCAACGGAAGAAATTTCCTCAGGTTACTGTGTCCAAGTCAAATAATCCTCAGTATGCAGATAAGGCTTCTCATCGTACTCGCGCTAATTTTAGCAACAGTTCCAATTCCGCTCGGACACTGCGCGGCCGCTGCTACTGCGCCTAACCAGGACGAGCGACTGCTCAGTCGAGTCCGCAGAATAATTGGCAATGCTGATGAAGTCAATAGGGAAGAGAAGCAGCGGTTGTTTCCATTCTCTGTGACCATCACCGGATCCTATTACGTAACGGAGCCAAAGAGAATTGGTTTCATAACGCTGAATATTAATGTGAAGAAGCAGGTGCATTGCGGTGCCAGCATATTGGATAAAAATCATGTGGTAACGGCGGCGCATTGCTTGCTGGACTCTCATGGCAGATTGTGAGTAGCTCGTTGACTCTGATGGCTTAAAAGTCCTATAATAAATCAATAGCTTGTCTTCTAAAGAAAGTTAACTATGAATGTTACGTTTAGAATAGCTTCGACTAGCTGGAGGGTGTACATGCACGGTGTGAATCGTAAGCCATCAATGTACGAGCGTATGAAGAGCTGGTTCGCTCGCAAGGCTTCAAAGTGAGTTGATTGAATTGTTAGCTATTAGCATTTAAATTATTCCACAGTCTCGGAAGTTTAGTTTAATTGCGGTAAACATTTTTTGTCATTTTTAGGCTAACAGGAAAAAATATGGCTAGCGATTTGGCCCACCACGCCCACTTCAGAAGAATGCACATACATCCGCAGTACGATAAGGGTGAGTTCATTGCACGGGCGTGCTTATGATAGCTTTTTTTAGATAATCTACCTTTCCAAAAAATGTAAAACCCACAGCACAGGTGCTCAGTCCTAACGGGTTGGATCGGCTGCAATATCCACCCTAAATTTTCAGCAGCTCACCCTGGTTCCCAATCTCAGCTGGGTGGACTAAAGCAATGCATGGGAATAGGTGTCTAAAAAAACTAAAGCTAAATCTGCAGTAGGGCTGTAGGCACTTTGACGCTTAAAGAGGCATCGTCCCACAACCAGTTACTGGGCATGACTGCCCATTGCGCTGACTCCTGAAGCGCGTTCAGTCACACTAAATACGGTATGCAGGCATAGACACACACACACACAGGCCGGCACCCAGTCACGCACTCACATAGGGTGTACAAGCGGTAGTTCCAGGAATGTACACTCTCTATTCCTTGGGGGTTGCCCTCATGGGCGTAAATTGTACAACTGGCCCACAGCCCAACCAATTCGTGCACAAGGCCCCAAATTTATACGACCCTGCACACGAAACTGCGCTAGGGAAAATAGCCAACCTACGAACCTAGACCGTTGGGCACACAAGGCAGACGCGCTAGACCGCCGAGCCACTCGCCACCCTGGGAATAGGTGCCTAGATTAAAGACAAAAATAATCACCCCAGAGTTGGGGCTCGAACCTACGACCTACCGCTCATAAGTCGGAACACGCTTGAGCAAGGCGCTTCAATGTAATTCATAAATTTCAGGCAGCATCCTGCACGACGTAGCCGTCGTAGAGACGTCGGACATTCGCTATGACGATATCAGCCACGCCGGGCCCATCGACTTGCCGCCGAGTGACGTGATGGCAGCTGACGGCCCAGCAGTCGGCGAGCTGTGCTATTACTCCGGCTGGGGCTGCACGCAGCCTGAGGGCGGCGTCCAGCAGAATCTACTGATGGCGCGATTCACTGTGAAGCCACTCAGCCTGTGCACCAGCGTCTATCGCGACGGCGACCCCGAACGGTGGCAAATGAACTTGTGCGTACAGGCAAACGGGACCACGGTGTGTCCGGTGAGTTTTGATGCTATTAAATTTGATTTATCATGTTTTTTAACAAGCTATCAAATAAGTTTTGTTTGAAACTTTGACTGAAACACAATTTTTGCCTGTGCACAGCTGTACCAGTCCGTAAAATACAAAAGAAGAGTCGTAGCCTAGTGTTCTAGCGCGTCTGCCTTGTGTGCCACTGGTCCCAGGTTCGACCCCGCGTTGTAGGTTGGCTATTTTCACTAGCGCGGTTTCGTGTGCAGGGTCACATTAATTTGGGGCCTTGTGCACGAATTGGTTGGGCTGTGGGCCAGTTGTGCAATTTACGCCCATGAGGGCAACCCACAAGGCATCGAGAGTATACATGCCTGGAACCGCCGCTTTTACACCCTATGTGAGTGCGTGAATTGGTGCCGGCCTGTGTGTGTGTGTCTAAGCCTGCATACCGTATTTAGTGTGACTAAACGCGCTTCAGGAGTCAGCGCAATGGACAGTCATGCCCAGTCGCTGGTTGTGGGACGATGTCGCTTTAAGCGTCAAGGTGCCTGCAGCCCTCCTGCAGATTTAGCTGTTAGCTTTAAGGCAATTAATCCCGCATTGCTTCAGTCCACCCAGCTGTAATCGGGTACCAGTGTAAGCTGGGAAAATGTAGGCTGGGTGTTGCCCCACCCCAGATGTACAGTTTATGTGCATCTGGTCAAACAGGGGTATATAAAAAATTATTTTGGTGAAACTAACAGTTTTATGATTTAACTATAAATTTTTCTGTCGTTTCAACGTTGCCAGGGCGACAGCGGCGGCGGCTTGCGCTGCGAGCACAACGGCCGGCCGTACCTGGCTGGCATTGCGTCATCAGCGGCCACTGGCGCCAATCCCCAGCGCTATCCGGCCAATTTTATGCGGGTGGGCGCCTACGCCAGCTGGATTCGCCAAATCATGGCGAGGCGCTCCAGCTAAGCGAGCTAGGCCCAGTTGATATACTACTGTTGTTAAGTAGTCATTTGCTGACATCAGGCCGCGAATAACACACTGAAAGATAATTGCCTAGTAAATGAATATATTTGTATATTTTTATAAATTTCAAACACGCTTAACTACTAATCTTGATACTATAAGTAGTGCAAATGGATCACAAGAAATTGCTGCCATTTTTTCGCCCCATAAATTCCATTGATAAACTGCGTAGCCTTTTAGCGTAAAAGATAAAATAATTTTTTATGTCTTTTTATTGAGCCACGAGTTTTATTTTTATGCAGAGCGAGATGCGTGAAACTTTATTTGTGCAGAAAAATTGTGCAATTTTGTTATCAAACTGGCGGTACTTTCTGAATGCTGACTAGCGCAACTCACACAGCCCATTGCCAATTTTTTTCTCTTTTATGTAAATTTTTTAACGAAGATTCTTGAAGACTAATGATTTAATGTCGCTTATATAGATAAGTTTTTGCTAATTTTTATTAAGATTTTAGTTAGACAGTTTTTTTACTTTTTCAAGTTTGTGATTTCTATCTCTATTGCAAATAAACATATGAGCAGCAGAGCGAGTTATCTATGTGTTAACAATTTACCCAATTATTATTTGATTGTTATTACTCTTATTATTAGCTTGATTGTATTTAGACTGAGACAGCCGTCAGTCTATATAATTAGGCCTTCACGAGCAAACAGTGTTATCGGGAATTTTGGGCATTACAGATTGTGTTGTCACTGCGACACATAATAATTACTGACTGCATAGATTTTAGATCGTGTAAAATATTTGTTGTAAATTTATCTAAGATCATTAGATCAATGATAGATTGTTGCTTGCGTGGGTGGAGGCAACATTTTTTCTAGGAAACATAAACGTTCCTTTCTCACAATCCTTCAAATAGAAAGCGGATAAGCTAGCTTATATAATCTCATTATAGTTTTTCAACTTATCCACCTAGATAGGTTAACTGCATAAGTTATCAATTCTTGTTCTTTAGTTTAATTAAATGAACAAGCCGTACTAAATATCGAAGTAAAAAGTGACTATAACGATAGGGGAACTCAGAGTTAACGGAGGCATTAAGTTCGGGAGTTAACGCATGTGCGACTAACACTAAACGTGAACGAGGATCTAGTACGGGGAAAAATATTCCCCCGGAGGCAACGAAAATCTTTCAATAACAGCCACTTAATTAATCTCCCAAGCCCTCCGTAATTTTCTATATGAAAGTTTATTCACATTATTAAAATTAAAAAAAATTCTCGAAGAATCATCCTGTCATTGCTTCTAAGGCGTTTCCTTATATGACACGTGAAAAATTCGGTTTCACAATACAGCTATTTAATAGTGGTCGGTTCTTTTTCACACTGGAATACACTGTGCGCGTTTCGTGTGTGCACAGTTAATTGCTTGGCGAGCAAAAGTTTCTGCGTGTATATTAGATTTAAATTAATTGCCAACCAGCTATATTTAGTAGACAAAAATAGACGGCCAACTGCCCGGTGGGTATTTGCCGGGTCGAGTCCTTCCTAGCCGCGCCTATCCATCTATTTTCTCTCCCACGCTCTGACTGACAACTTTGAAGCTGTCAGCATGGCATCAAGCAACAGCGCATATAGTAGTGCTTCACGCTATACGTTGCTATATGCCTCGGATTGGTGCCGTTTACAATTGTCTTCTTGGTGAGAAAGTTTCTTGCCTTTATCTTCTTCTTTTTTATCCGATTCTCCAAACTTGTCGGCCACGGGGTCAACTCGTAATTTGTTTTCCATCTGCAGACGGTGCTCTCTGGGTGGAGGTGCTCAGTGTAGGCTCTCTATCCTCTTGTTTGAGCAGTGCTGCGTAGTTTAGCCAATAGGCTGCGAGATGCCAATGCAATTCGGTGGTCCCCGACGAATCGCGCCTCGGGTATGGCTATTCTAATTAGCACTTGAGAAATCCTACTCAACCATGCCTGAGTATAATAGCAAGTGCTTGAGTGGGGCTTTCCATATAAAGGCGGAGCATTTTTTCAGCTTGTCGCTTCATCGATTTATTGATTTAGAGTTGAGGCTCAATCAAAGTATTGATCGAATTAAATCTTCGTCGATTAAACTGTAAGTATTGATTACAAAAATTTTTTTGCACTTTCTATGCGGATCAAGACTGATGACTGCCTTAGAATTTTGTGGGTCCGATCTATAACCAGAAGATCATAGGTTCAAGTATAGGTTCGACTGAGCAGCTGTACACAGCTGTAACTCGGATGCGCTTGCGGCAGTTAGCTGCGGCTGTGCTGTTGGCTGCACATCTTTTCGAAAGATTCTGTGCTAACAAGTTATGCTAATAAGCAGTTGGTGCGATTTCCAATCAAATTTTTGGCGCAATTTTTCGATAAAAATAAATAATAAATTTAGACACCCGACCTTTCGATCAGGTGTACAGCCCACAGCATAGCCGCAGCTAGTTGCGCGGCGCATACGAGGGCTGTGTACAGCTGCTCAGCCTGACGGGCTGGAGGGGCCGCAACACCCACACTAAATTTACCCAGCTCAAACTGGTACCCGATCTCAGCTGGGTGGACTGAAGCAATGCGGGATTAAGTGGCCTTGCTCAAGGGCACAAATTGTCTCCTAGGGCCGGGACTCGAACCCACGACCTTCCGGTCGTTAGGCAGGCGCCCTAGCCACTAGGCTACAACTTTTTCGAAGATTATTTTGTTTGAGAGTAATGGTATCCAGAGGATCGGAACTTACAAATTCAAATACTGGGTTAATTGATCAACCAAATTTGCGTTCGTTCGATTTATTGCCCCACCTATACTCCATAAAATGAATAAATATGCAAATTTTCGTCTGAAACTCAATCAATCAATCATCAGGTAACTGCCAGGTGAGAAGCGTCATTCACAATGTTGGCCTTAATAAATTTCTCCGCACTGGTGAATTTGCTTCTAACAACCAGCTGCTTACTGGTTATGCCAGCCCAGCCAATGGGTCTACTGGGTAGCAACAACAAACGATACGGTTTAGGAAAGCCAGCCGGGCCCGAGCATCTGCAGCCTCCGACGACTGCGGACAGCGGCCACGACATCAATCAGTTGTCGAATAATGTAGTCAAGTTTCTGCCTGACGGCATCTCGCAGAGTGGTTAGCTGATTCGATTATTTATAGCCTTCTGATTTCTAACTTCAATCAAATTTTCTTTATCACTAAATCGTGCGGTTTGATTTTTCTCATGCGAAAAGAATAACTGAAATAATTTTTTTTTCTAGACAAGCTACGCGCTTTCCTAGAATGCCGCCGTGAATGCATTGCCAAGTGCGACAGGCTTGTGTACATTTATAGCGATAAAAAGGTGAAAATTGCCGCATTACTTCTGTAGCGCTGTATTGGTTCTCTATAAGTCAATGCAATATTTTTAGCGTACTCGTTTTTACTCGTATTATCCCTTAATTATTCTAGGAATTCTGCCACGACTGCATTCGTCAGTGCATGCTGTCTTTTCTGCAGCAGGCTAGAAGTCTCGGGGTAAGTGGCGCTTGTGCTCAGTACAGTATGCAACGACTTCTCACACATGCAGACTGTAGGTTCACATACCTCCCTCAAAATCATACGAGTACTTTCAGATCAGGCCCATCATCCATCCAGCATCCCCCTACTTCCTCAGGTTGTTAGATCTCCACCCTCCCAGATCCTCAGGTTGTTAAACCGCCAGCCTCTCAGATCCTCAGGTTGTTAAACCGCCAGCCTCCCAGGAGCTCAGGTTGTTAGATCGCGAGCCTCCCAGATCCTCAGGTTGTTAGACCGCCAGCCTCCCAGATCCTCAGGTTGTTAGATCGCGAGCCTCCCAGATGCTCAGGTTGTTAGACCGCCAGCCTCCCAGATCCTCAGGTTGTTAAACCGCCAGCCTCCCAGATGCTCAGGTTGTTAGACCGCCAGCCTACCAGATCCTCAGGTTGTTAGATAGCCAGCCTCCCAGATCCTCGGATTTTTAGATCGCGAGCCTCCCAGATGCTCAGGTTGTTAGACCGCCAGCCTCCCAGATCCTCAGGTTGTTAGACCGCCAGCCTCCCAGATGCTCAGGTTGTTAGATCGCGAGCCTCCCAGATGCTCAGGTTGTTAGACCGCCAGCCTCCCAGATCCTCAGGTTGTTAGATCGCGAGCCTTCCAGATGCTCAGGTTGTTAGACCGCCAGCCTCCCAGATCCTCAGGTTGTTAGATCGCGAGCCTCCCAGATGCTCAGGTTGTTAGATAGCCAGCCTACCAGATCCTCAGGTTGTTAGACTGGCAGCCTCCCAGATGCTCAGGTTGTTAGACCGCCAGCCTACCAGATCCTCGGGTTGTTAGATAGCCAGCCTCCCAGATCCTCGGATTTTTAGATCGCGAGCCTCCCAGATGCTCGGGTTGTTAGATCGCCAGCCTCCCAGATCCTCAGACTGTTAGATGGCCATCTTCTCAGATCCTCAGGCTGTTAGATCGCCAGCTTCTCAGATCCTCAGGTTGTTAGATCGCCAGCCTCTCAGATCCTCAGGTTGTTAGACCGCCAGCCTCCCAGATCCTCAGGCTGTTAGATCGCCAGCCTCTCAGATCCTCAGGTTGTTAGACCGCCAGCCTCCCAGATCCTCAGGTTGTTAGATCGCGAGCCTCCCAGATGCTCAGGTTGTTAGACCGCCAGCCTCCCAGATCCTCAGGTTGTTAAACCGCCAGCCTCCCAGATGCTCAGGTTGTTAGACCGCCAGCCTACCAGATCGTCAGGTTGTTAGATAGCCAGCCTCCCAGATCCTCGGATTTTTAGATCGCGAGCCTCCCAGATGCTCAGGTTGTTAGACCGCCAGCCTCCCAGATCCTCAGGTTGTTAGACCGCCAGCCTCCCAGATGCTCAGGTTGTTAGATCGCGAGCCTCCCAGATGCTCAGGTTGTTAGATAGCCAGCATACCAGATCCTCAGGTTGTTAGATCGCGAGCCTCCCAGATGCTCAGGTTGTTAGACCACCAGCCTCCCAGATCCTCAGGTTGTTAGATCGCGAGCCTCCCAGATGCTCAGGTTGTTAGATAGCCAGCCTACCAGATCCTCAGGTTGTTAGACTGGCAGCCTCCCAGATGCTCAGGTTGTTAGACCGCCAGCCTACCAGATCCTCAGGTTGTTAGATAGCCAGCCTCCCAGATCCTCGGATTTTTAGATCGCGAGCCTCCCAGATGCTCGGGTTGTTAGATCGCCAGCCTCCCAGATCCTCAGACTGTTAGATGGCCATCTTCTCAGATCCTCAGGCTGTTAGATCGCCAGCTTCTCAGATCCTCAGGTTGTTAGATCGCCAGCCTCTCAGATCCTCAGGTTGTTAGACCGCCAGCCTCCCAGATCCTCAGGTTGTTAGACCGGCAGCCTCCCAGATCCTCAGGTTGTTAGATCGCCAGCCTCCCAGATCCTCAGGTTGTTAGACCGGCAGCCTCCCAGATGCTCAGGTTGTTAGACCGCCAGCCTACCAGATCCTCAGGTTGTTAGATAGCCAGCCTACCAGATCCTCAGGTTGTTAGATAGCCAGCCTACCAGATCCTCAGGTTGTTAGACTGGCAGCCTCCCAGATGCTCAGGCTGTTAGATCGCGAGCCTCCCAGATGCTCAGGTTGTTAGACCGCCAGCCTCCCAGATCCTCAGGTTGTTAAACCGCCAGCCTCCCAGATGCTCAGGTTGTTAGACCGCCAGCCTACCAGATCCTCAGGTTGTTAGATAGCCAGCCTCCCAGATCCTCGGATTTTTAGATCGCGAGCCTCCCAGATGCTCAGGTTGTTAGACCGCCAGCCTCCCAGATCCTCAGGTTGTTAAACCGCCAGCCTCCCAGATGCTCAGGTTGTTAGATCGCGAGCCTCCCAGATGCTCAGGTTGTTAGACCGCCAGCCTCCCAGATCCTCAGGTTGTTAGATCGCGAGCCTCCCAGATGCTCAGGTTGTTAGACCGCCAGCCTCCCAGATCCTCAGGTTGTTAGATCGCGAGCCTCCCAGATGCTCAGGTTGTTAGATAGCCAGCCTACCAGATCCTCAGGTTGTTAGACTGGCAGCCTCCCAGATCCTCAGGTTGTTGGATAGCCAGCCTCCCAGATCCTCGGATTTTTAGATCGCGAGCCTCCCAGATGCTCGGGTTGTTAGATCGCCAGCCTCCCAGATCCTCAGACTGTTAGATGGCCATCTTCTCAGATCCTTAGGCTGTTAGATCGCCAGCCTCTCAGATCCTCAGGTTGTTAGACCGCCAGCCTCCCAGATCCTCAGGCTGTTAGATCGCCAGCCTCTCAGATCCTCAGGCTGTTAGATCGCCAGCTTCTCAGATCCTCAGGTTGTTAGATCGCCAGCCTCCCAGATCCTCAGGTTGTTAGACCGGCAGCCTCCCAGATCCTCAGGTTGTTAGATCGCCAGCCTCCCAGATGCTCAGGTTGTTAGATCGCCAGCCTCTCAGATCCTCAGGTTGTTAGATCGCCAGCCTACCAGATCCTCAGGTTGTTAGATCGTGAGCCTCTCAGATCCTCAGGCTGTTAGACTGGCAGCCTCCTAGATCCTCAGGTTGTTAGACCAGCAGCCTCCCAGATGCTCAGGTTGTTAGACCGCCAGCCTACCAGATCCTCAGGTTGTTAGATAGCCAGCCTACCAGATCCTCAGGTTGTTAGATAGCCAGCCTACCAGATCCTCAGGTTGTTAGATAGCCAGCCTACCAGATCCTCAGGTTGTTAGACTGGCAGCCTCCCAGATGCTCAGGTTGTTAGATAGCCAGCCTACCAGATCCTCAGGTTGTTAGATAGCCAGCCTACCAGATCCTCAGGTTGTTAGATAGCCAGCCTACCAGATCCTCAGGTTGTTAGATAGCCAGCCTACCAGATCCTCAGGTTGTTAGATAGCCAGCCTACCAGATCCTCAGGTTGTTAGATAGCCAGCCTACCAGATCCTCAGGTTGTTAGACCGCCAGCCTACCAGATCCTCAGGTTGTTAGATAGCCAGCCTACCAGATCCTCAGGTTGTTAGATAGCCAGCCTACCAGATCCTCAGGTTGTTAGATAGCCAGCCTACCAGATCCTCAGGTTGTTAGATAGCCAGCCTACCAGATCCTCAGGTTGTTAGATAGCCAGCCTACCAGATCCTCAGGTTGTTAGATAGCCAGCCTACCAGATCCTCATGTTGTTAGATAGCCAGCCTACCAGATCCTCAGGTTGTTAGATAGCCAGCCTACCAGATCCTCAGGTTGTTAGATAGCCAGCCTACCAGATCCTCAGGTTGTTAGACTGGCAGCCTCCCAGATCCTCAGGTTGTTAGATAGCCAGCCTACCAGATCCTCAGGTTGTTAGATAGACAGCCTACCAGATGCTCAGGTTGTTAGATAGCCAGCCTACCAGATCCTCAGGTTGTTAGACTGGCAGCCTCCCAGATGCTCAAGTATTTATGCTACCTAAAACTCTTCCATATCTTCAAGTTATAACCTTACCTGCTTTCCCCAGAGTTTCACATAGCTCCCCCAATCCCTAAATATTTCAGATCGAGTTCAACTCGCCGCCGGCCACCCGAGACCAATCGATGCTCGGCGACGCGCCAGCTGTCGACTCCGCCGATTCAAAGAAGCGCCGACGCAGCCGAGACGGCGGCGGCAAGCGTCGACGCAATCGACGAAAGCAGCGGCGCGAACGGCGACTGAAGGAGAGACGACAGCGACAGGCACTGCTGAAGAATTGCATCGTGCACAAGTGAAGCTTGGTTACAAGATTTAATGATTAATGAACTGAATTAATAAACATGAATAATCATGTGTATAAAATAATTTTTAATTTTCCGTGATTCCGTAACGTCGAACATGTTTTTCCTCAATTTTATTTTTACTCAACTCACCTCAATGCTTTACATTCGTAGCTATTACTTACTCCTTGGTTGTTTTTTGGTTGTTAAAAATCGTATTGTGTTGTTGTGCTGTTTTTTGTTGACGCAATAATGAGCATTGTTTTACTCCGAAATATACCGTTTGTTATCTAGCAATCAGCAATGGATAAGCAATGAGCATATTTTAATTATATTTGTTTTTAAATTATCAATTTCGATTTAGCAGTTTCGAGAATGGGATCATTCGTAAATTCGTAAGACTGACCTTCTGTCCACTGTCCACAGTCAATGTAGTTTGTCCATAAGGGCAGTCAGTTTCAATCTCCCAGAGGTTGTAGTAATCCGAAGTACATGTAGCTATATGGCTACTTTCCACAGCTAAGACAAGCGAAAATGGTTGCCAAGGTTTCGAAAAAAACTTTTTTTTCTAAATAAATACAGGCTGAAGTCATTATTTTGAATTCGTGCATTTGCGACACAAGTAAGCTCGATTTTCTGCTCTCTGAACATATTTATTCTATGAGATAAAAAATCGCTCTGTACTACTAAGAAAATTAAGGTTAAAGTATTCTTTATATCCTAAAATTACGAACTAGCTACTAATAAGTAGGTAAAATCTTTCGTTTCAGTTAAAAAGTAAAAATACCCAGCTTTACAAAAAAATTTGAGAAACAAGGCACAGTGAGAATACGAAAACTTCGCAAATATCAAGTGACAAGAAATGCAGCCTGTAAGGGTTTATACAAAAGGCGGATCACAACTGCAAGGTGAAATAATAAACATAAATAATAATTATAAAGTTTTCTAAACTTTTAAGGCACTGTTGAGGAAAACTGAGAGAGAGAGAGATCTATAAATTTATCTGGACAGTCGCATTCTCAATTGGTTTCTCTGGATGCGCGAAACGTTTTGAAGTCGGTCAGCTCTAACTCGGTCATCAGTTTGTTGAGTGCGTAGATCTTAAAATAATTAAATGAGTAATGAATAGTTAATTAATATAGACACCCGCATTTTCGACCAGATAAAAGCGGTGAATCCGAGGGCTGTGTACAGCTGTTCAGTCTTGACGGGCTGGAGGGGCCGCAACACCCACTCTAAATTTCATAATATAAATAGTGCTTAAGGGCACATATTGGCTTTTAGTGCTAGAGTTCGAACCCGCGACCTTCCGGTCATAAGGCAGATGCCCTAGCCACTAGGCTGCGGCTCCTCCTCCTCTACTTCACCCCTCAGCGGGGCAAACTACTAGAAAAAGGGTGTAAAGCACTGTAAACTGACTTAAAAAAAGCCAAATCTGCAGGAGGGCTTTAGGCACTTTGACGCTTAAAGCGACATCGTCCCACAACCAGGTATGCAGACAAAGACACACACAGACCGGCACCCAGTCACGAACTCACATCGGGTGTACAAGCGGCGGTTCCAGGAATGTACACTCTCTATGCCTTGGGGGGCTGCCCTCATGGACGTAAATTGCACAACTGGCCCATAGCCCAACCAATTCGTGCACAAGGCCCCAAACTAATGTGACCCTGCAGCACACGAAACCGCGCTAGGGAAAATAGCCAACCTACAACGCAGGATCGAACCTGGACCGTTGGGCACACAAGGCAGACGCGCTAGACCACCGAGCCACTCGTCCCCTTGCGTAAACTGACTTATTAGGGTACTTAAACTGCTCCAGCTTACCCGATTCCTCTGCTCTATGTGGAGCTGCGCCACCCTGGCCTGTTCCCGTTCGCGCTCTTCCAATTGAGCCTTCAAATCTGACTGCTTGGCCAAGTCTTTTCGTTTGTCGCGAATCTCCGTGAGGCGCAGCGCCAGTTCGCGTTTTGACTGGATTAAAATATAACGAAGAAAACAAGAAATGAAATATAAAGGCTTTATTTTATCATAAGTTTATCCTAGAATGACTAACCTTCGTATCCTGCAGGCTGAGCACGTATTTCAATCCGGGATTCTCCACTGGCAGCGGTGTTGCTGGCGGCGCACCGGGCAAGTTGACGCCGCCATCAACTATGGACTCCGTCTGACGCAACGAATAGTACACTGTGCGGCCTTTCGGCTGCTGCTGCTGTTGCTGCTGTTGCTGCTGATGAGCTCGCTGCTGACGCTGAGGAGTTCTTCCAGCATCCGACAGGCGCCTACAATCAGCTTCATCATCCAGTTGATGATGACTGCGACCAGCATCCACCAGGTCGACTAAGCGGGCCGTGTCAACGCTGACTGATTGACGGCGGCGACGTCGGCGTCGTTGCGATTTGCGCTGATGGTGAGGATGATCCTGCAGCTGCTGCAACTGCTGCTGCGGACTTTGACGGGGCTGCTGCTTCAGCTGGGAATAAGTTGGAGCTGGCAGAGCCGTTAGCAGAAGGTCCATAGGATGATGAAGGCTGGAATATAATTATCATTATTAGTTAAACTTTGAGGCACCAATCAAGCAATTTAATGGAATAGAAAATTTCTGTTGATGCAAGATCCATACTTTTATTAGATCGGTTGTGACTTTTTTCTTGCTACCTAACGAGACAGTCCTTAATTGCTAAATGGTTTAAAGTCTCCTTTATTCTAGAATTTTGTAATAAAAAAAAATGATGCAAAGAACGAGTCATAATTTTAATTAATCAACAGTTAATAAATTAATTTAGTATAAAAATCCGAACTGGCTACTGACCAAATCGAAAAGGCAGTACTATGTAGTGTACGGTGAATTGTGCTTTATTTTTTGTCTAAAATACATCTTAAAATCCAAGAAGCAGTTTAGAAATCTGTCCAATCATGGTCACGCTCGCAACTAAAAAAAACGGTAGTTTGGGAAGCACGAGAGATCAGTTTCTAATAGTGAGAGAACGAAACATAAAATTACAATAAAATTTGCAAATATTACACAGCTAAAATTTCGCTAGAACAAGCAGCCGATTGCATTCGGAAACAAGAGCCGAATTGAAAATATTTGAATCGTCATCGAAACTTTACTTTTTTATTCAAAGTTCGAAACACAAAATTGATCGACGAAAACTCGAAAAGAAAACAAATAAACGTTTATTTTCAGTAACTACGAGTGCAAACTAAAAAAATAAAAGTAGCTATATTTTATGTTTAAAAATTTGACTACCTAAACTGCTACGGAAAAGTCATTCTGACAAAATATGTCCTGAGTATGTAAAAGCCCATGAATTTACATGATTTTACTAACTCAATGATAGCCAATTCATTTTCCTTCTGACGCCTATTAGATAATACTTCAAGTTGACAGGTAAAAATAAAATTGAACTCTCCTAAGACAACGAAATCAACTAAAGATTCTATCAAACTAGGAGAGAAAAAGGCGAGTTTGAAAACCAAATCTGAATAAATCATTACTGATGAGAAATTACTTTAATCAACATGATTATAATAAAGACATTGTTGAGATCAGACAAAGTGTATATGGGCATAGCTAATTGGTCCATTTGCACGAAAATATATGAGTTAATAACAGGTAAAGTTTGCACTAAATAGATTAGGCTAAAGCACTTGATATAAATGAGGATAAAAACTTGCATAAATGATGAAAACTTATTGCCACGGGACGCACTCTTGTAAATATACACATTTGGAATGATAATTTGTCATACTGTCGCAATGAAAATAGGAGAAGAACGGTTCTTTCAAATAGTAAAAGGACCCTGTTGATAATTTCAAGGTTTGAGATTAGATTTTTTGCCTAAAAGTTTCCCGGAAGTTCTTTTCCATCAGCATTGAATGCACAATTTAATTTATAGTATTGCTCAAAAGCACAAAACACTTAGTCTCAGTCTAAGGCACAATCTATCCAGTAGTTGCGCAATTTGACTCATTCTAGTTGCCATGGACTACAAAATTTCTTCACTATTCCAGCCGCCGCCACTGACGCCGGCTCCTCGACCAGATCTGGTCGCTGCCTGCTGCTGGTAGGCACTAGGGACTTGACGCGTTTCTGCAGAATTGAGGCAGAAAATAACTGTTGTCAGTTAGAATACAATTTACATAATAATGATAAGAAGATAGTACAAAAGTTGTAGCGCAAGCTTCTCTACGTATATTCAGGTAATTTGTTCGGATAGCAGACGGATATTCAGGTATAGGCATGCGCATGCTATCCACTCTCGGCTTTTAACTACCTGTCGGCCTTATAAATGAAGTGGGGCCAGGCTGGTGATAGCTTGGAACTGCTGGTACTGGTATTGGTCCTTTGGAATAAAAAGATATAAAAATCTAATTAAAATACGTATCATAACTTTCCAATCCAGTTGTTTTTAAAGTCCTTGGTATTTCAAATCATCAGTCCAGAAATCGTGTTGTCTATGGCCCCATCCGCTCACCCGATTCAGCACGTTGCCGCTTTTTCTTCCTGCCCCCGCTGCCCGTGAACAGGCGACGCAAACTGCTGCTGAGGCTGCGATTTCTCCGCTGGCCGCTGGCGAGGTCGTCAACTGGCACAGGCTGAGACGCCTGATGCTCCGGCTGACCTTCAAAGTAGGAGCTTGACTCAATTGAGTAGCCTCGACTTGTGCCTGGCTGATTGGCAATGTATCCTTCGTCTGTGAACACTTGATCAATGCTTGGCGACCGCTGCTGCTGCAACTGCTGCTGCTGCTGTTGCTTCTTTTCTGAAGATTTCCTGTCCGAGCCGCGGAATACCCGACGGAACTTGCTGGCAAAGCTGCTTGATCTAGATGACTTCTTGCCTAGGGAGACGAGGATTATTATTCATGATGTCCTTATCAGCTATCGTTCTCACGTTTTTTTATATTTGCTCCTTACGGGAATTTCTTTCTGAAACATTTCTGTGCATTTACCTTTCGACTTTGTGGTGCCTCTTCCATCTTCTTCGCCAGGAATCTGAAATCGAAATAGTTAAACTGTTGCTATATAAACATTTACACGAATTTTCTGCATCATTTAGCGAATTCTACAAGCGGTAGCTCTAAAGTTTTACAGCAAAAAAGTGCGACAAATGCATGCCGTAATTATACAAACATTTTTTGTGTTACTTTGTACAAAACAACAACGAATTTTGAAGACAATACCAAATTACGAGAGAGAAGAATAGCCAGACTGGAAATCGAAGTATAGATAATTTTTTTCTGAAATTCCTCACCGCTGAATTGAGTCTGTCTAGCGACTTAGAATACGAGGGTGCAGTCCAATTCGCTTAAGGCAGTTAAACAAAGTAAAAATAAAATTCAATTTTAGCTAGCATACCACGTAACGTAAAAAGAGTATGAATACAAAATCACAAATTGCTGATACCGAAAACCCTGATTCCAAATAAAGAGGAGAAGTATAACCATGAATTAGCCATGCAACGTGAGATCCTGATTCTTGTTATAGAACTATTTTTTATAAATAGAAAATTGTTGATGCCTTAGAGGAGAGTCATTGGCTAAGCACTCAATCTAATACTAATTTAGCAGTGTTTTATTGCTTACAATTGAATTATTTTAAATATTCGAGTCTTTTGTTAAATATTAATCAGTTAAATATCGTTCTTTTAATTGCTTAAAAGACTGTTTAATCATTCATAATTATCGAATTCGGTCTAAACCGAATTTAATTGAACTGGTTTTTAAATAAAAAATTGATATTATTTTCAGATCAATTCAGATAAATAATAAAAGTCCCACCACATTTAATACTGGCAGGCTCTGAGTGAAATCCATCGATGTATATTGTTGTTGTTGTTGTTGTTTTTGTTGTTGTTGAATGCCAGTTGCGGTCAGAGTGTCTGGGGTATTTGGGGCACCGGCTTGATCCAATTCTGCATATTTTACGACCGAATTTTATCGGAGTTTTGATTAAAACAAATCAATTTTGTTGGTGTTAAAAATATAAAGATGAAAAATCTATGGAAAATGACTAAATATTTTTAGACTAGCTTAATTTAATGCGACATTTTAATATGAAAATAGAATTGACGTTTAGTCAAAATAAAAAATTGCATAAATGACTGTCAAAATAAATTTTTTTTCCCCCTAAATAATTTCATATGGATACTAAGTAATTTTTGTTACCATATCACCAAGTTTGTTCTCGTCGAGATAGAAGCAAGAAGATCAAAAAGACTAAATGAGACAATATAATGCATATATAATAAAATACCGATTCAGTACTAATTAAGCCAAATGCAAAGCCAGCATGCAACAAAAACCACTAAAAGAACAGCAGCCACCATAATTTGAACGGGCCAAATTATAGCTCCAAGACAGGGATTAATCCAACTGAATGGTTAAACTGTTGCCTTGCATGCAATTTGTTTTTACCGAGATTTGAACAATGCCGCTGGCTGTTAACTGCGGCACAACTAGGGTCTCTACGGTCACGTACAACGGCTCGGAATCTTTGTTATTGTGCGTGCATCAAATTGGGGATTTTTTAAAACTTATTTTACTCTGAGAACCCGTAGATATAAATGTACATTAACCTTTTAACCTAAGCAATAAATCTGCTTGAAAATGCTAATAACACTTGAAATACATATGCAAAGTAACTAAAAATGCCTTTAAACTTAATAGTGGTTCAATCATCAAGCTTATTTACTCAAATACAAACTGTTGCAGCTGGAGACTTTAACATTGAAAAACGGATCAAATTTTGATTTAATAATTTATGATGCGTGACTTTTTTGTTTAAAACAAGAATAAGTAAATAAATTCAAATTACTTTATGCTAAGAAAAAATTTAATTAAAATAATTTTTATTTTAATATAATATATTATAATTAAAATCTAATTTTTATTTAATTATGATGCGTGACTTTTTTGTTTAAAACACGAATAAATAAATAAATTCAAATTACTATACGCTACGAAAAAATCTATTCAACAAACGTGCAACAACAATACGACAACTCACCTGGATATGAGGAGTCAAATAACTGGCCTTGATGCGGCGGTACAGGCGGCGGCTTCATCGGAGGCTGCTCCAACGGCTGCGACTGCTCGACGGGGCTCGCCGCGCTGTCTGACGAGCTCATCGGCTGGTAGGACACGTCGGCTGACTTCATGAATTCGTCCACTGTGCGGGTTAGCGAGGAATCTGTTGATAGTATCGGGGTTTCCAGGGGTTGGGAAAATCATGGTCAAACCTTTTCGCCTGGATCTAAATTCGTTAAATTAGTTGAAAAGGCAGAAAGAAAACAATTGTAAGAAGCACCAAAAAAGCCGACTAAACGCATTGCAAGCATGTTGCTTCTTTTAGTTCAGTTACGCAACAAAATGTAACCAGAGAGGCAATTTGGAAATTCTAGAGTAAAAGTTCCTTTAAAAAAGCTGCGCCCAGGACCAATAGATTCTGCAGAGTAAAAATTATACTTTTCGAGAAAAAACGCTACATTTGCTACTAATGAATGAGTAGCTAGTTTATCTTCGAATTTGGCGACCTACAAGATCGATCTAGAAAACGTTTGACAGACTGTTTCCAAGCAACTTTTGGTTGAGCTTCAATGTCGCCTGAAAAATTTTCGGTTTCTTGAGCAGGCTGACGACCAGGCGTTGAGCCGCATGAGCCCGCCATGGAGCTGGACCTGCTCAGCGCTGGCTCGCTAAAGTGCACAGACTTCGGCAGCGATGCTTGCCTACGAATGCCTGCGTTGTTGTTAGTAGTTAGGGGCCTAGCATTCGACAATCTGAGATTACAACTAACAGCCTGTTACTCTAATCTAGTGATGCTGTGTTTAACAGAAATCAAATGCAAATGTTATTGTGTATGCTTAAAGACCGATAATGCACTGAGAGATGATTCGATGCATTATGATAAGGTTTTAGGCAAAGGGCGTGTCCCGGCTTTAAAATATCTAAAAATAGTAAATGTTGTAGTCAGGATCTGACTAACCTCTGCCTAGGATTCTACGAAAAGGTCGAATAAATTCACCTAGATTTCTATGAAAAAGTACGGCCTAAAAAGAACACTCAGCTTTGGTGAAGAACTTTAAGGCCCAATTTTCGCTTACAAGCTGAAGCATTGTGGTTGCCTATTGAGGCCTTTACTTGAATAATTCGATATTTTATGGATAATATGCGATAAAAATAGATACATGTAAATAAACAGGACTTAAGCAAAATAGATCGAAGAAATTCGTCTTTTTATAGTCCCCTGGTTCTTGTCGATCTTCGTTGCAATCCGGTATTTAAGGTGCTACAATATGGTACTTGGATACAAGCTGACGCCATGTTAATTACTTACTGGTTCCCCCTGTTTTTGGCTTCTCCACGGTCGAAACGGCTGGCGTCTCCATGGCAACGCCAGGCGAATCCGCGGCGAGCCCAACACCGGCCGCGCCAAATTCGTCCGACTCGGGCGACGATCCGACGCCGGAGCTTCGGTGCGCGCTGCTCGGCGAAGAGACGTGCACGACGGTGACGGCGGATTCGGCCGACACGCTAGACACGCTGGCCGCTCGGGGTCCCGAGAACCGGCGAACATCATCGGTCTTTGTCGGCGTGGTTGCCACGGCCGAAACGAATAGAAATTCGGCCGTTAAAGTTGGCGGCGGTATCGACGAAGAGACGGCCGACGCCGACGGGTCTCGTCGGGGCATCCGCAGCGGCTGGATGACGCGGGCGCCCTGGGCGGGCAGGTCAGCCAGCAGGATGCTCGCCGAGCCGAGCAGAGTGTCGGACTGGCTGGTCCGGTCGAATACGTGAAGCGACAGACGGTTGGAGCGCGGCGTCAGGTCGCTGTGGAGGGTGAAAAAAAGTTTTTTTATTCGGTAAATACTGTACTATTAGTAGCAGGCCACACTACTTCGGGCCAAACTTACAGCATATAGTGCTGATCCCAGTATGGATTCGCTGAGCCGTACACGCTGGAAGTCACGTGACGTTGATAAGGCTCGTCCAACTCGACGCAGGCGAACGGATTCAATGGCATAGCGCTGGCACTGGGAACGCAAGGCTTCAAGCCGGTGGCTTTGATCAGCTTCACCAGGAGGCTTACTGGTTTGGCACTGGAGCCGCTGGTAGCTTGCTGCTGCTGCTGCTGCTGCTGCTGCTTTTTTGCTTCTTTTGTTGTGCTGGGACGGTCCTTTTTAGGGCGCTCGCTAGTAGTTGCCTATTGAATGTTTAATTTTTGCTTGTTGAATTATACAAAACCATCGATACGGCACGTCGAGAGCCTTACGATTGAATACATTTACGTAGAGAGCCTCATGAATACCTGTACGTAGAGAGCCTCATGAATACCTGTACGTAGACAGCCTCATAAATACATGTACATAGAGAGCCTCATAAATGCATGTACGTGCAGAGGCTCATTAAAAAATAGAGGGGTTAAGTTTTTAATCAGAACCGTTCAAGTTTAATGCACGCAAGTGAGCCCCAAACACATTTTGTTAGGGGCTTTTTGGTCACCTAAGCCAAGTTTAAAATTAGTGAACGTAAAATGCGAACTTAAAGTATCAATAAGTCGTAGCCCTGCCACTGCAACCTTTATTGTCAATAAACGGTGGTAGCAGGGCATTAGCAGCAAAAGTTTCTGAATGCTTCTACAATACGAGTTTTGCGTCAGGCAATAAATTTTTCCACTCTTGCGAAATTCAGTCAGATTCGGGCAACGACGTGCTCCCATTAGCAACTGGAATTAAAAGCGTAGAAATTCAAAACTCCGATAATTTCCGGGAAAAATTCTTTCCCAATTCGAATATTTTTTGCTTCACTTTCCAGCATCAAAGATACGAGCTAGAGGAGTCCGATACGCATTTGAGAGGCTCTGATCGATTGATACACATCTGCCGTAAGTAAGCGCGTACTAATATACTTCGTACAATCTGACTGGCATACGCTCGTACCTAGGTACTCATGTACTTTTAAAATATTCTCTTATTCTAGTAATTTCGCACTTGGGTACGGTCGTACTTAGATATTCTTACTATTAGGTAAAAGGCCATGTAAAAGTACAGAAGTTTCTTACCGCCACAGATGGCGCCACAACATCGTCACCAGCAGGTGCATCCTTGACTTTGACCTTCGGAGTTGCAACAGCCGTCGCGGCAGCAGCTGCAGCCGCAGCCGCCGCAGCCGCCGCAGCCGTCGCTGTAGGCAGCGGCGGCAGAGACGCCGTCTGACTGGCCGCATCGCGGGTGACAGCAGTGGCCGCTGGCGCTGCTGCAGTCGGCGCCGTGGGGCCGAACTCGAAGCAGCCGTTGACTGCGGACGATCGAGACGCTGGCTGCAGATGCGGACTGTGGGTGCCGTTGCTCCTGTCACTGTCGGTCAGGAATATCTCTGTGACAGCCTGGCTAACGGCCGTTGTCACCTCATCGGCTATCCAAGCGTACTTTGTTGAGTTGAGTTGGCCAGCGAGGCCTCGAGCCGTCTGACTGACCAGCCGCACCTCGGAGCGAAGCTTCGGTCGCTCCTGGAGACGCAGGGAGCCTTTGAAGCCGTCGGGGCAGAGGCAGAGGTCGGCGGACACCTGAAGAAGAAGACAAGCAACGAGTTTCTTTATTGTTCTACCCTATTTTTTGATGATCCACTTGGCAACATAGCTTGACAACGATAGCTGCTTAGCAAAAAAATAATAAATTTAGACACCCGACCTTTCGACCAGATGTACAGACCACAGCACAGCCGCAGCTAGTTGCGCGGCGCATCCGAGGGCTGTGTACAGCTGCTCAGCCTGACGGGCTGGAGGGGCCGCAACACCCACACTAAATTTACCCAGCTCAAACTGGTACCCGATCTCAGCTGGGTGGACTGAAGCAATGCGGGATTAAGTGGCTTGCTCAAGAGCACAAACTGACTCCTTGGGCCGGGGCTCGAACCCACGACCTTACGGTCATAAGGCAGGCGCCCTAGCCACTAGGCTACAACTCCTCTCTGTTGTTAATTAACAATATTAGCCATTAAAATTAATATTTCTTGCCATTTAATACACAGCCGAAAAAAATATTAATACTGTTAATAGATAAGCAGCCTTTATTTATTTATGAAAGCCTTTGATTAGCCGCCCAAGCAACCTATTTATTCATCTATGCAGTTCTTTGATAAACTGCGTCTATAGATTTTCAATCCAGCTGTTTAGTAAGACGCTTCTATTTATTTATCCAATCCTTTGATGAGCCGCCAACTACCGATCAATTCAATTATGTCTATTTGAAAAATTTGCTGCCATTTAGAAGCTTCGAATTCCTGGATTGTTTTAACTTCCCGCTGTCAGCAAAAGAGGCTGAAAGCAAAGCATAAACGAAACAAGATGATGGCATCCGGCCCGCATGTTGCAGCTGTCATCAGCACAGATGAATGAGGTGAGATCTAGCAAACTAATTGGCCGAATGCTAGTTCGAGCTTTCAAGCTTTCAAATCTGTCCGTTGGGATCTAATTAGTCAAAGAAGAAACACAGTAAGTTCCCGACTGAAGCAGATGTCGGTGAGGTTGAAAAAGACACCGAAGTTCTGTGAAAATTTCAACGAAAATGCGTACTTCCACAGGGCTATATTACGTCAAACTTGGTGAATATAAAAACGAATGCTAAATTTTGTTTAAACTAAAAGTAAATTGCACAATGTCCAGTAACAAGCGCATATTTTCGCCATTTAAAAAAGCGATTTAATTTACCTGGGTAAAGATTTCACTGAGAATTACTTCGCACAGTTCCTCCTCCGACAGACGGACCCGCAGTTTCACTTCCACAGCGCTCACTTCCAGCTGCAGCTCCTGAAGATTGAGTATAATTATGTAACTTGCATTTCACTGCACAGCTTCCAAGTTCACACCAAGAAATTCAAAGCTTTAATAGCTTAAGTCAGAGCATCAGATGTGCGTTCAGCGCAGTGCTTACCATGTTGTGCACATCGGTGCCCTGCGAGCCTCGGACAGAAATTATCTCGGGCGGAACGTCGCCAACAATGATGTCCTCAAATACCAGGCTCTGCGTGTTTGCGGGGATAAAATGATAACTGATTTATGGGATACATTTACACAAGTACAATGCACACAATGTAATGTTGTAATCAGAAAATAGACGGAGGACAGCTAGATAGATTTTATTAGATAGATAGACAGACAGACAGACAGACAGACAGACAGACAGACAGACAGACAGACAGACAGACAGACAGACAGACAGACAGACAGACAGACAGACAGACAGACAGACAGACAGACAGACAGACAGACAGACAGACAGACAGACAGACAGACAGACAGACAGACAGACAGACAGACAGACAGAAAGACAGACAGACAGACAGACAGACAGACAGACAGACAGACAGACAGACAGACAGACAGATAGATAGATAGATAGATAGATAGATAGATAGATAGATAGATAGATAGATAGATAGATAGATAGATAGATAGATAGATAGATAGATAGATAGATAGATAGATAGATAGATAGATAGATAGATAGATAGATAGATAGATAGATAGATAGATAGATAGATAGATAGATAGATAGATAGATAGATAGATAGATAGATAGATAGATAGATAGATAGATAGATAGATAGATAGATAGATAGATAGATAGATAGATAGATAGATAGATAGATAGATAGATAGATAGATAGATAGATAGATAGATAGATAGATAGATAGATAGATAGATAGATAGATAGATAGATAGATAGATAGATAGATAGATAGATAGATAGATAGATAGATAGATAGATAGATAGATAGATAGATAGATAGATAGATAGATAGATAGATAGATAGATAGATAGATAGATAGATAGATAGATAGATAGATAGATAGATAGATAGATAGATAGATAGATAGATAGATAGATAGATAGATAGATAGATAGATAGATAGATAGATAGATAGATAGATAGATAGATAGATAGATAGATAGATAGATAGATAGATAGATAGATAGATAGATAGATAGATAGATAGATAGATAGATAGATAGATAGATAGATAGATAGAAAGATGGACTGATTGAAAGATAGATCCAAAATTTCGGGTCAGAGTAAAATTTATTATTCAGTCCAAAAATGTCATAACTCCAAAAAAATCTATTCATAAATCATTTGCTGCTCGACAGCACACAGTATCTGACAATCTAATCGAACCCATTAGAAAGCATATAAACAAACGATTATTGGGCTACAAGGCGGTGGGTGAGAAACAGACAGAGAAAAAACGCATGGAGCAACAAGCTCTTATTCCTAACAGCAGCGAATCTCGCACCATTCTTAATCGAGCTGCTGCACTAATCGGGCCTGTCCCGCTGCACTGCAAATACGGTTCAACTGGAAATTTATACGCAGGTCCCATTAGATCTGTCCCGCTGCAAATAAACACGGTGCAAGGGGAGGCGAGCCAGGAGAGGGAGAGAGAGAGAGAGAGATAGCCGAAAGAAGACAGGGAGCAAAAGGCAGCAAATAGGAAAAATAGCCGTGCATTTAGAAGCAGAAGAAGCGGAGGCGTAAAACACAACCGAAACCTTCCTTTTGCAATAGAGGAAGACGGCTTTGGTGGGTTCTAAAAAAAAATCAATCCCCACGCGCTTTAGTGTCTCCCCGGCCTTCTCCCTAGCGTCTCTTACGATTTCGCCTCAACAGGGGAGCGGCCAACTTGTGTCTCTACCTCATGCTTGCTGTTCGCCAACTACATGAACTGGCATTGCATTGAGTCCGCGTGGACTCTGGCACACAAACGGCCACAACCAAATTTGTCGATTTTGTTCTTAGTTGTTCGTTTGTACAGGCGGGCAACGAGCTAGACAAGAGCGCGAATGTACATTTACACCTAAATGTACACTCCTTGGGTGCACGCTTTTCTTCCCTCGTCTCACTGCTAATTCGGTAAAATTACAAAAATCCGGATGGACCAAAACTGGGGATTAATTTTTATTTACCGAAAACTTTCAAAGAAATAGCTTTAAATCAGTCAACTTTTATAGTTTTCGACTTCCTAAGAAAAAGGTCGACTATAAAAAGAACGAAAATAACAAAGAATTTATGATGTTTTCGTAAACAAACGCTTTAAGTTTGGGATTATCCAGAAATGGACTGGTTTAAAGATTCGTGCTGCCTAAGGTGGACGTAATTATTCTTTAACTACAATTTGATAAAAACTTGGAAAGATGATTTTCAAATCGTATTCTAATAGTGTTTCTCTGCTACCGTTACTACAGAAAGTTTCCAACCCGAGACTGACTGACGTGACGTCACTCCCTAAACAGTGGGACGTCCCGCCCCTACAGCAAACAAACAAGCGGCAGGGAAAACAAGTTGCAGCGCAAACGCAGCGCATAGCAACAAGAAACCCAACGCCAAAGCCTGTCTGTTCTTCCAATCAGGCAAACAAGATTAGCACCGCGTGATCGGCACTGGTGGAATTGGGAGCCGGCAGCCAGGCTTCGGTGGGGGATGGGGGTGGGTCAAACAAAAGCCAGTCCACCGACTGTGCCAACTAGCAAGTGTTCCAGTAGCCAAGCACAGAACAGCGAAACCTACTGCCAAGGTCGCTGCTAATATATACAGTACGGACTAATAGGCCCAATATGCCAGAGTTTTAATGTTCAGAATCAAGGAAGTTCGTCCAACTGGGTCAAATCAGTTCATGATCAACTAGTCTCTACCGGTTTTCTTAGTTATCTTAGACTTTTTTCTTACTAACTGTTCGATAATAAGTTTTTCCCGAAATGTTGGCTAAACGAACCCGTGAATTATGCAGGATTGTAGCTAAACAGTAACAAGAGGACGGATGCGTAGGTCAGTCTGGGTTGACTTAAACTGCGGCTGAATTCAGTGGCGCTATTTGCTGATTCCTGCCTGATTGTAACTACAGACTGCAGACAGATAAATTTTTTTTCCGTTTTTTGGATGCTAAATGCTTGAAGACTGTAGGCTGCGACAAACTTTTTGTGTTTTCTTATTTTTAGTTTTAGATATTAAAAAAGTAGGAATTTTTTTATGAAAAGACACGAAGCAAGCAAAATGAAAAGTCGAAGCAATATGGATGAACAAGAAGCACACAGGATAAACAGAAAGCACACAGGAAGAACAGGAAGCACACAAGATAAACAGGAAACACACAGGATGAACAGGAAGCACACGGGATGAACAGGAAGCACACAGGATGAACAGGAAGCACACAGGATGAACAGGAAACACACAGGATAAACAGGAAACACACAGGATGAACAGGATGCACACAAGATGAACAGGAAACACACAGGATAAACAGGAAACACTCAGGGATAAATAGGAAGCACTCAGGGATGAACAGGAAGAAAACATAACGAACACGAAGCTAACAGGATGATGACAATGAAAGCAAGCTGGATGGAGATGCAGTCAGCATCAAGGAAGTCACTCACGCGGCCATCAGTTCGCTTCTCCTTGGACAGCGCATAGTTAAGCGCGCTAAGCCAGGCTTCCAGCAAGGCTGGGGCGCCGCTTTTATTAAGAAAAAGCCAGGCGACCATGCTGTTGAGCCAGCCGCAAGACTCTCCGCCGGCAGACGCCGCTCTGTCTGCCGCCGCCGGCTCCAGCAGCTCCCCGATAGTCGTCAGAGGTCCATTTTGTTGCACCAGGAGAGACTGGTTTGACCTCAGCAACGCGGGCTTCTCGTCGCGTTGGATCTTCTCGCTGCTGCTACGCCGCCCGACATCCGGGATTTGATCATCTCGCTGCTTCGGATGAAACCAATCGTAAACAATGTTGATAATAATGGCAGCCAGAATGCCAAACAGGCACCAGCCAACAAACAGCAGGTCAAGGATGTCCAACTTGGCTAAATCCGTGTTCGCTAATTGGGCCGATGTGCTGTTGTACAGTTCGTTCAGCCTGTACCAGATTAGGCGCATGGTGATGTCGGCCATGTTAATTGTTCCAGCTCAAGAGCTCAAGTGATGATTTATGACGATAGATGACGATGATTAAAAACGAAGAAAATAAACAGAAACGCAAAGGCACTTCAGCGAGAAAAGAGACGCAGCTTCTTCTCACAGGCTGTGCAGACGCGTCATGCAGAAATAGCGAAATATTTATTTGCCGTTTTGCTCTTATTGCAGCTCCGCGTTGGTCAGGCGTGGGTGGCGGGCATTTTCGCTGTTTCGGCAAAAAAAACACTTTGCAGACTTGGTCGGACCAAAGCTGAAAAATATATGCACATAAAATGTGAAAATCGCTAATATGATAGATCGATGACTGCGACGCCTTGCCTAGGGCCTATATTCCAGTTAAATAGATGGAGAGGTAAAAATACGGAAATGGCCAATGCAAGCCTTCGCCCACGCCTCATTGGTCTGCAGGACTACAGGGAACACTCTGAGGGAGGGGTATGGAAGCTAGCCAAATCTGCTGCGCACATGGTACCGCAAAATACAGAGCGCCATGCAGTCTGGACAAACAGCACGAGGCTCAGCGTTGTTTTGTAGATAAGTGGAAAGATAGAGGACGGGCGAGGAAATAAAGGGACGACTGTCGTGCATGATATCTCGTAGGTGTCTGGCCAAACTGACAAAAATGGGCATTTGATTCACACCAATGGACACAGCGCTAGTTGACGGCGTCTTATTTTTCAGAAATGTCAATAGAATGCGTCATTGAATTTATTTAGAGGCCCAAAAATAGTCATAATCGACGCCCTAAAAAATATATTTGTTTTTAGTTATCAGCCTCTGCATCCATGAGAAAATAAGCCTACTCAATGAATTTCGCGCCATAAATACCTTTTTTTGTGTAGAAGTCACCTAAACTATTGGAAAAATAACATGATTAGGCATGAACTTAACTGATTTACAACTGCACTTAGATAATTTAATTAACGTGCATGTTAGGCCTAATGTGTTTTATTTATACAATAAAAGCCAAAAGTTCTATGAAAAATAGAGTGGAAAATGACATCAGACCCCCATTAAAAAACTGATTTTAATTATGCCATTATAATTTACGCCACACTTAGAGACACGGCGGCCGTGTCTATAATGCAAAAGCTTATAGACACGGCAGCCGTGTCTGCAAGTTCTAACCAGGACCATACTTACAGACACGGCCGCCGTGTCTATAATATTGGAGCTTATAGACACGGCGGCCGTGTCTCTAAATTATCTGTGTTAATAAGCTCCAACATCACATTAGACATGGCCGCCGTGTCTTTTAGCTGACTAAATTATTAAAACGGCCACCGTATCTTTATGCTGTTAAATTATAGACACGGCCGCCGTGTCTTTAAGCTGCCGCATTATCGACACGGCCGCCGTGCCTATAAGTACTCCGTATAACTTAATAACAGTATTATAGCTGCATAAAAAACTTCTCCAGAATAATATTGCAAAAATTCTTTACCTATGTGAAAAAGCTTACTGAAATGACAAACGAAGGACAAAATTTTAGCTGCTTTTAAAACTTTAAGTGACTTTTATTCCTAAATATTATTTTTTAAAAATAATAGTATTTTTACAAACTTTGGAAGAAGTAGTCCTCTAAGCTCCATTCTGCATGGCCGAAATGAATCTGATGCTAAAAAAGTAATTTCATTTGAAGAAACAAAAATACTGCTGAAAAACTTGCATGATTTAACTTTGATTGTTATGGGTATTTGAATAAGTATTTCAAGAAGTTTATAAATTATCAAGTTTATAAAATTCACTTATACACCAAAGTCCTATATTTTAAATATAATTTTATTTTTCATAACGATTATCTGCATTAAAGAAACAGCAAATATGTGATATTCTAAAAATTATGCGCATGTCATCAGCAACTAAGAGCTATATAGTATGGCTAAAATATGTATAACTAGACCTATACAGTATTTATTAAAAAATCAAATAATTTCATAGTAAAAAGGATTCATATAACTTAATAATTGCAACTGGTTCTCGAAAATTGTTTAAAAAATTGAAAAGTGGGTTAATGAAATATTTTTATGGTTGTAGAATACTGAATATATTAAAAAATCCAGGCTCCTCTGAAGTAAAAACAATCAACGCAATGCGCGTTAAATCCAGTGCAACGCCAAAATACTAGACTATAAAAAGTACTATTGTTTCTTTAAAATATAAGTTAACTAATATAAAAGCGAATTTTAGTGACTATTAAGCTTTGTACTGCTTTTAAATTTAAAAATCTTTTGAGAACTTGTTTTTCTGCTACTTCGTTAGCACTTAACCTGACGGGCTTGTTGTAACTTACAATTAGGCTAGGCCTCTTGTATACAGTTAGTTGATAGACCTATCCTTTATGTATAAGAAAGGATAGGTGCCAGACTGCCAGAGATAAAAAATGGTTACATTTCATATAGGACAACACTCTCAGGATTACAGTTACTATAACTACGTTCTACTTATAAACATTGAATAGTGTAAATAAGTACTTTCTGATGTTAGATAGGCTATTGGTAGTTGGTAACGAGCCAACCACTGCATTGCCGACTGAGTATCCGGTATGAGCACTACCAACTCCCGGTGAGTGAGGTCCAGGTCACATAGCTCATTGGCAGGTTGAACATCCGCCGGTGGAATTATGGTAGTTGGAGCAGGTGGCCGACCAGCCATGGTGCTTGGCTCGCTGAAATAAAAATCGAGTGGGGAACAAGCTATAGTGGTAAAATAATTAAAAGCGGAAAAGTGCAGGATCGCTAGGCTATTCTATTCAGATGCTACCACTACCAGTGTCATTCATAAATCTGCATTCTGCATAATTGACAGTTTTGATAATTTCATATATCCAGACCTTGGCCAGAGGCCTTAGCCGGTCTTAGGTCTAAGTAAGAAATCATTTTTTCTGGATTGTTGTTCTAGCTCTAACTTAGACTTAGTTAGAGTCTAAGTATAACCAATTTTTTAGATTTAGAAATTAGATTTAGAAATTTAAATATTTAAAATATATTTTTTTAATAATTTTATATTTGATAATTAGGGCAGGCCTTGTTAGATATTATGGCCATTACCAAGCTAGTTATCCAATTGGACCTATTTCCCTTTTTATAGCTTTATTCACTTTTTTTTAGAATTATAATCTTGGTAGGTCTATTGTTATTAAAATTTAAATTTTTCCTTTGGGATACGGCTATTGTCATTATTATTATTTGCTTAGGCCTAGCTATTGCATAGAAATACTAATCACTTATTAATATATACTTATTAGTATACTTATTAGTATAGAAATCTGTCCAAGTGGTTATCATGCATAGATGGCCATGCATGTCAATATTATTTATTAGCTGGCCATGCATGGTATTTAACTAGGCCTTAACTAATATGAGCCTATGTGCCTTCCACTATTAGCATAAATTTCTAGGTAGTTTGATTATAGTTCCACAATAGGAATTATAATCATTGGTACTTTGGGATTTTAGCCATGATTGTTAACAAGGCAAGAATTAAATTTTCTTTCCCTCTTAGTTCTTCTTATTTTTTTCTCTTCCCATCTTTGGTTTAGGCCTTAGACATAGCCATATATTGTCACATCATTATTCCAATACCAATTTTATAGTTTTTAACTATTGACCTAGGCCTAGCTAAGCCTAGTCTAATAATAAAGATTCTAAGTAAACTACTTTAAAACTTTATTAACAAAGTATCTATACATTTGAGAGTATATTTTCTATTTGTATTTTCTAATGTAGGTATTTAAACTTTCAAAACTATTTGGACCTAGACCCTGAATAAATAAGTCTAATTATATTAATAAGGACCAATTACTTAGCCCATTAGAGTAGACAAACAATTTCATTTTAAACTTGCATATAATTCCAAAATATTACAAAATGAAATTATATTAAATGGCTATATTTTTATTTAACTTGTTGGAGCTAAAAATAATAATACTAGATCTGCCAAAGTATCTGAACATAAATTAGTTTTTGATTAATATGTGATTGAAAATTTTATAATTACATGGTCAATCTATTATGGTATGCATATTGACTTTTATAGCTATACTAGCTCGTGTGTCTATTTGGTATCTTTCTAGGCTAACTACTTAATAAATATATGATTTTCCATTTTTATACTTATTATCATTTTGACTGAAAGCTTATTGATATTAAATTTGAATCAAAGGTAAGAAAGTATAGAACCAAATATAAAAATCAGTTGCTTGTCCTATGTAAAAATAAATAGGCATATTTATATAAACATATGGGCACAACTCAGAAAATTTGGTTGGTCAGTGCAACTTAGTTGAAACAAAATTTGCAACTTAAAAGAATTTTCAAAGGAGCTAAAGAGTTGCCATGAACCAATTCTCACATATAAATTACTGTTTGATTTGTTTTATTTGCATTCTCTCTGTATTTTTACACTTACACTACTAATCTTACAACTTACCTCCCCAATTTTGACCTAATTTGCAACTTACATCACTGATTTTGCAATATACATCATCAATTTTGCAACATATATCACCAATTTTGCAAATTACCTTGGTTAGCCATCAAATCAGTTGGCTGATTCAGCCAACTGAGCTGACTGTTGGGTGTAGATGTATATAAACTTCATTTAAATAAAACAACAACAATAACAAAATATGCTATCAAGATGGTGAAACTCAGCATAAAAATCTTAATAAAATATAGGTTTAAAATGGGTTGCCTAAGTTTTGATTCTCAGATACTAATGTAACAATAAGAATTATCTATAGCATCTGAAAAATTCATTTTTATTGCTATTTTGAATAAAGCAAATGCCAGTTATTAAGTTAGCAAATAAATTATTTTTTCATCAGCATTTTTTGAATATAAAACTCTTTGATCTTCAATTTAATTTTTCAATGCTAAAGTATTGTCTAAAAATTAATTTAAAAATTCTAGTTTTGTCTATTTGCAATCGAAAATATTGAAGAGCATTTATATGTGTGCAGAAATTTATATTTGTAGCCACTTTTAACATTTTCTATGCTAAATATTCACTTTTAAGCTTATTTTGATAAAGTAATTTTCTAGACAAAATTAGTGGTTAAAATAGCAAGAAAACAATGGCCTATGATATTCAGATATACTATTTTTTATTATTGGCTAGCTATTATGTACTTTATACTGCCAGTTCTAATATTATGTATTTTTTATGTATGCTAAATGATCTAATAGCCAATTTGTTTATGATTCAACCCTACATTTACTTTTAGCACTGACTTACTCAGTGTTAGTCAATTCAACCCATCTTGACTTGTAATTAGTGCCGCCAGCACTTTTTCTACAGCATTAGGTTTCTATTCATTCACTCTTCAGGCATTGAATAGATAGCTCCAATCCCCAGCAATGCTACATGGTTCAATGTTGAGACGAAAGCGCAGCATGTTGCGCACCTATCTACTGTTAATGTGGCTAGTTGCCATGGAGACGGTTCGCATTATTGCCAGGCTAGCCAAACAATTATGCCGCTTGCCTTTGCAAGTGCTTCGCTGTGCCGTCACCCTGCAATTCCTGGCCCCGGCCGTGAAGTCGGCTTCTAAATTGATCCGCAGTCGGCATCGATCTCGCCGCGCTATTGTTGTATTCACTAGATTGCCCAGTCCCGGCCGCACCAAGTCCCGTCTGATTCCCTACATTGGTCCCAGCAATGCCGCCCTGGTTATGCGCATCCTAACTGAGAGTCTAGTGCGCCGATTGCAGAAACTGCGTCGCTGCCTGCCAGACACCGATATTTACATTGCCTACAAAGACCAGTGCCACGTGGTGTGCGAGCCCAGCGTCTGCAATCGCCCCGTTCACCTATGGATGGAATGCGTCGATCGTCACGTGGAATTTTTCCAGGCTAAGACTAAAACATCGGTTGCCAATGGCAACGGACGCTTAGTTAGCAACGGTAGCGCCGGGTCTGGCGCCTCTTCCTCAGACGATGGCCTGCATTTCCAAGCTAACAACGAAGCCTATGATGAGCCTGAGCTAGACTTCTGGAACGGAGCAGATTGTGTTGAAAACGGTGACAGTGCCGAAAGTTACTTCCGCGTTGACAATGCTATGGAATTGGGCGCGTTTCAGCGCTATTTGGAACGGCTCAAGTCGGCCGAGTCGCCGCCCTACGCTGCTAAAAATGGTTAGTGAACTATTCACAAAGACTACGTTTTCCTAAAGTGTGCATTAATATTAGGACTATTAGGTAGCATGAGGTTAGCATGTGACTGAATGACCCGAGGGTAGCATGTGACTGAATGACCACAGGCTAGCATGTGACTGAATGTTTAGAGGCTAGCATGTGACTGAATGATCAGAGGCTAGCATGTGACTGAATGATCAGAGGGTAGCGTGTGACTGAATGATCAGAGGGCAGCATGTGACTGAATGATCAGAGGGTAGCGTGTGACTGAATGAGCAGGGGGTAGCATGTGACTGAATGACCAGAGGGTAGCATGTGACTGCTCGTAGAAAAATTCTTTAGAATAGCAGTGGCGAAGGACCATCAAAGCAATAGACTGCAAAGCTACAGTCGCATCCAATTTGCCATCAACTTGACTGTTTTAGATTCAACCGGAGCCCCCTGTCGCATAGCTCACCTCGGGCCGCAGCGCAGGCGTCGCCGAGACAATAGCGGCGGCCGTTTCTCTCTGTCCTGCACGTCGACATCAATGATAGCCTCGGCGGCCACACCGCTGCCGCAGTCAGGAAGCACCATTGGCGCCACGCTAGAGTCTGCGTTGTGGAGTCTGTTTAGCAGGGGCTACGATCAGGTGAGAAGTACTTTTATTGGCCTCTGATCAGTTGGAATTGGACAAGTACTTCCAAGACTTGCTTGCCTACCCTAACTGTACGGCGCAGGTTGTACTACTGAGCTCGGATGTGCCAGCCCTGTCTGATGAGCACGCTATGCAGGCGCTTCGCTGTCTGGATGCCGGAGTGGGATTAGTACTGGGCAAAACTACTAGCGGCGGCCTCTATTTGCTGGCTGCCAAACGGCAGTCTGTTAGGCGCCATCTGAATAGCCTGTTTCGCAATATTATCTGGGGCTCCGCTACCGTTTTCGACTGTCAGGTAGGTTAGCTAGTTTATTTCAATGTCAATGGTTTAGAGCTTGTGATCTTTCTCGTTAGGTTCTGTTAAGCCTCCTTAACCTAATGGAGGCGTTAAAGCCTATTGGTTAGGGCATAGGACTCATCACGAGTAAGGTCATGGGTTCGAGACCTTGTTTGCATTGTTTGTACATAATTGTCTGTTTATAGACATCTGTCTCCTTTTCCTTAATACTTCAGTTGTGTTAGCGGAAACTAATGTATTTATATAGCATGTCACTCGCTGACTCGATGCCTTATTTTAAGTCCAATAAACAAATTTGGACTTTGTTCAGACGGGCACTGTTCAAGGTACTTTTAATTGTGCATAATATGCTGTTCAAACTGAAGCTTTTTAGCAAATTTACTAACCACCAACCTAGTGTAGTTTTGTCTTAACTAGTTTGGCCTCGTGATTTTTTTATCTCTTGATAAAGTTTATGTCTCAATTGTCAGAAACTCTGCATAGTCTTTCCTTGGCCTTCTTCTGCGGCCCTAAATATTGGCTTGATTTGATTTTTTTTCAAACGTGTTGGCCTTTAGACTTTGATATTGTAACCAAGGGGGCGTGACGTCATGCTCAATTAGTCTAGCCTAATCTTAGTTTAGTTAGACTACATGTATTCTGCATAATTCTGACCTATTTGAACTGTCACTTCCTGTCCGACTAGCAGCGTTTACTGCGTTTAGTTTAAACTGCTTATTGAGCACGTAAGGACGTGATGTTTACGCGCTGCATCTATAAGTTTTGATGCTACGAGTATTAGGCGTTAGCTTTTTTAGCAATGGTAGCTTCAGTCCTTTGGTATGGATTCGGCACTATTTTTGATTGTCAGCATGTAGCTGTACTTTCGGGTCCTCAGGTTGTTAGATCTCTAGCCTCCCAGATCCTCAGGCTTTTAGATCGCCAGCCTCCCAGATGCTCAGGTTGTTAGATCGCCAGCCTCCGAGATCCTCAGGTTGTTAGACCGGCAGCCTCCCAGATGCTCAGGTTGTTAGATCGCCAGCCTCCCAGATCCTCAGGTTGTTAGACCGGCAGCCTCCCAGATGCTCAGGTTGTTAGATCGCCAGCCTCCCAGATGCTCAGGGTGTTAGACCGGCAGCCTCCCAGATGCTCAGGTTGTTAGATCGCCAGCCTCCCAGATCCTCAGGTTGTTAGACCGCCAGCCTCCCAGATTCTCTCAAAATTGGGACAATATTATAAGTGCTTTATTGACTAGTAATAACAAGTCAATAAATTTCCCCATACTTTGCCCACAGTTTTCTAACGCTCTCCGGCTCGGTCTAATCTGCGCCTCGCTTCGACCAATTCTACGCGACTTGGACACAATCGATGACCTCGGCCTGATGGAGACCGAGCTCGGCGTGCCCAGCTGCCTGCTGATGAGCGACACTGTCACCGTGCTGATTCCGGCGCGCAACGAGGCCGACCACATCGAGACTTCGCTGCGCAATTTGTTGTTCAATTTTTCTAAGAAACGGCACCTGCAGATTGTTATTGTTGACGGCAGATCTGTTGATGGCACTGTGCAGGTTGGTGTTGCAGTGATTTCCTTTTGTAAAGCCCTAACTACAGCGCACGAGAATTGAGTAATTTCAGGGGATCGTTTTTGGACGAGCTTGAAGCCTAGAAGAGTTCCAGCTTAGAGGGTATATACCAATTATGTTGCAGGTTGCAGCTTAAGTTGGTTGCAAACTAATGGTGTTGCAGTCTCAGGGCTTGTAGCTTAAGTTGGTTGCAAGCTAATGGTGTTGCAGGCTCAGGGCTTGTAGCTTAAGTTGGTTGCAAGCTAATGGTGTTGCAGGCTCAGGGCTTGTAGCTTAAGTTGGTTGCAAGCTAATGGTGTTGCAGTCTCATGGCTTGTAGCTTAAGTTGGTTGCAAGCTAATGGTGTTGCAGTCTCAGGGCTTGTAGCTTAAGTTGGTTGCAAACTAATGATGTTGCAGTCTCAGGGCTTGTAGCTTAAGTTGGTTGCAAGCTAATGGTGTTGCAGGCTCAGGGCTTGTAGCTTAAGTTGGTTGCAAGCTAATGGTGTTGCAGTCTCAGGGCTTGTAGCTTAAGTTGGTTGCAAGCTAATGGTGTTGCAGTCTCATGGCTTGTAGCTTAAGTTGGTTGCAAGCTAATGGTGTTGCAGTCTCAGGGCTTGTAGCTTAAGTTGGTTGCAAACTAATGATGTTGCAGTCTCAGGGCTTGTAGCTTATGGAGGTTGCAAACTAATGATGTTGCAGTCTCAGGGCTTGTAGCTTATGGAGGTTGCAAACTAATGATGTTGCAGTCCCAGAGCTTGTAGCTTAAGCAGGTTGCAAATTAATGATGTTGCAGTCTCGGGGCTTGCAGCTTAAGGAGGTTGCAAACTAATGATGTTGCAGTCCCAGAGCTTGTAGCTTAAGTTGGTTGCAAACTAATGGTGTTGCAGTCTCATGGCTTGTAGCTTAAGTTGGTTGCAAGCTAATAGTGTTGCAGTCTCAGGTCTTGTAGCTTAAGTTGGTTTCAAGCTAATGGTGTTGCAGGCTCAGGGCTTGCAGCTTAAGTTGGTTGCAAACTAATGGTGTTGCAGTCTCATGGCTTGTAGCTTAAGTTGGTTGCAAGCTAATGGTGTTGCAGTCTCATGGCTTGTAGCTTAAGTTGGTTGCAAGCTAATGGTGTTGCAGGCTCAGGGCTTGCAGCTTAAGTTGGTTGCAAGCTAATGGTCTCAGGGCTTGTAGCTTAAGTTGGTTGCAAGCTAATGGTGTTGCAGTCTCAGGGCTTGTAGCTTAAGTTGGTTGCAAGCTAATGGTGTTGCAGTCTCAGGGCTTGCAGCTTAAGTTGGTTGCAAGCTAATGGTGTTGCAGTCTCAGGGCTTGCAGCTTAAGTTGGTTGCAAGCTAATGGTGTTGCAGTCTCAGGGCTTGCAGCTTAAGTTGGTTGCAAGCTAATGGTGTTGCAGTCTCAGGGCTTGCAGCTTAAGTTGGTTTCAAGCTAATGGTGTTGCAGTCTCAGGTCTTGTAGCTTAAGTTGGTTGCAAGCTAATAGTGTTGCAGTCTCAGGTCTTGTAGCTTAAGTTGGTTGCAAGCTAATGGTGTTGCAGTCTCAGGGCTTGCAGCTTAAGTTGGTTGCAAGCTAATGGTGTTGCAGTCTCAGGGCTTGTAGCTTAAGTTGGTTGCAAGCTAATGGTGTTGCAGTCTCAGGGCTTGCAGCTTAAGTTGGTTGCAAGCTAATGGTGTTGCAGTGTCAGGGCTTGCAGCTTAAGTTGGTTGCAAGCTAATAGTGTTGCAGTCTCAGGTCTTGTAGCTTAAGTTGGTTGCAAGCTAATGGTGTTGCAGTCTCAGGGCTTGCAGCTTAAGTTGGTTGCAAGCTAATGGTGTTGCAGTCTCAGGGCTTGTAGCTTAAGTTGGTTGCAAGCTAATAGTGTTGCAGTCTCAGGTCTTGTAGCTTAAGTTGGTTGCAAGCTAATGGTGTTGCAGTCTCAGGGCTTGCAGCTTAAGTTGGTTGCAAGCTAATGGTGTTGCAGGCTCAGGGCTTGTAGCTTAAGTTGGTTGCAAGCTAATGGTGTTGCAGTCTCATGGCTTGTAGCTTAAGTTGGTTGCAAGCTAATGGTCTCAGGGCTTGTAGCTTAAGTTGGTTGCAAGCTAATGGTGTTGCAGTCTCATGGCTTGTAGCTTAAGTTGGTTGCAAGCTAATGGTGTTGCAGGCTCAGGGCTTGTAGCTTATGGAGGTTGCAAACTAATGATGTTGCAGTCTCATGGCTTGTAGCTTAAGTTGGTTGCAAGCTAATGGTGTTGCAGTCTCAGGGCTTGTAGCTTAAGTTGGTTGCAAGCTAATGGTGTTGCAGGCTCAGGGCTTGTAGCTTAAGTTGGTTGCAAGCTAATGGTGTTGCAGTCTCATGGCTTGTAGCTTAAGTTGGTTGCAAGCTAATGGTCTCAGGGCTTGTAGCTTAAGTTGGTTGCAAGCTAATGGTGTTGCAGTCTCATGGCTTGTAGCTTAAGTTGGTTGCAAGCTAATGGTGTTGCAGGCTCAGGGCTTGTAGCTTATGGAGGTTGCAAACTAATGATGTTGCAGTCTCATGGCTTGTAGCTTAAGTTGGTTGCAAGCTAATGGTGTTGCAGTCTCAGGGCTTGTAGCTTAAGTTGGTTGCAAGCTAATGGTGTTGCAGGCTCAGGGCTTGTAGCTTAAGTTGGTTGCAAGCTAATGGTGTTGCAGGCTCAGGGCTTGTAGCTTAAGTTGGTTGCAAGCTAATGGTGTTGCAGTCTCATGGCTTGTAGCTTAAGTTGGTTGCAAGCTAATGGTGTTGCAGTCTCAGGGCTTGTAGCTTAAGTTGGTTGCAAACTAATGATGTTGCAGTCTCAGGGCTTGTAGCTTAAGTTGGTTGCAAGCTAATGGTGTTGCAGGCTCAGGGCTTGTAGCTTAAGTTGGTTGCAAGCTAATGGTGTTGCAGTCTCAGGGCTTGTAGCTTAAGTTGGTTGCAAGCTAATGGTGTTGCAGTCTCATGGCTTGTAGCTTAAGTTGGTTGCAAGCTAATGGTGTTGCAGTCTCAGGGCTTGTAGCTTAAGTTGGTTGCAAGCTAATGGTGTTGCAGTCTCATGGCTTGTAGCTTAAGTTGGTTGCAAGCTAATGGTGTTGCAGTCTCAGGGCTTGTAGCTTAAGTTGGTTGCAAACTAATGATGTTGCAGTCTCAGGGCTTGTAGCTTATGGAGGTTGCAAACTAATGATGTTGCAGTCTCAGGGCTTGTAGCTTATGGAGGTTGCAAACTAATGATGTTGCAGTCCCAGAGCTTGTAGCTTAAGCAGGTTGCAAATTAATGATGTTGCAGTCTCGGGGCTTGCAGCTTAAGGAGGTTGCAAACTAATGATGTTGCAGTCCCAGAGCTTGTAGCTTAAGTTGGTTGCAAACTAATGGTGTTGCAGTCTCATGGCTTGTAGCTTAAGTTGGTTGCAAGCTAATAGTGTTGCAGTCTCAGGTCTTGTAGCTTAAGTTGGTTTCAAGCTAATGGTGTTGCAGGCTCAGGGCTTGCAGCTTAAGTTGGTTGCAAACTAATGGTGTTGCAGTCTCATGGCTTGTAGCTTAAGTTGGTTGCAAGCTAATGGTGTTGCAGTCTCATGGCTTGTAGCTTAAGTTGGTTGCAAGCTAATGGTGTTGCAGGCTCAGGGCTTGCAGCTTAAGTTGGTTGCAAGCTAATGGTCTCAGGGCTTGTAGCTTAAGTTGGTTGCAAGCTAATGGTGTTGCAGTCTCAGGGCTTGTAGCTTAAGTTGGTTGCAAGCTAATGGTGTTGCAGTCTCAGGGCTTGCAGCTTAAGTTGGTTGCAAGCTAATGGTGTTGCAGTCTCAGGGCTTGCAGCTTAAGTTGGTTGCAAGCTAATGGTGTTGCAGTCTCAGGGCTTGTAGCTTAAGTTGGTTGCAAGCTAATGGTGTTGCAGTCTCAGGGCTTGCAGCTTAAGTTGGTTTCAAGCTAATGGTGTTGCAGTCTCAGGTCTTGTAGCTTAAGTTGGTTGCAAGCTAATAGTGTTGCAGTCTCAGGTCTTGTAGCTTAAGTTGGTTGCAAGCTAATGGTATTGCAGTCTCAGGGCTTGCAGCTTAAGTTGGTTGCAAGCTAATGGTGTTGCAGTCTCAGGGCTTGTAGCTTAAGTTGGTTGCAAGCTAATGGTGTTGCAGTCTCATGGCTTGTAGCTTAAGTTGGTTGCAAGCTAATGGTGTTGCAGTCTCAGGGCTTGTAGCTTAAGTTGGTTGCAAACTAATAGTGTTGCAGTCTCAGGTCTTGTAGCTTAAGTTGGTTGCAAGCTAATGGTGTTGCAGTCTCAGGGCTTGCAGCTTAAGTTGGTTGCAAGCTAATGGTGTTGCAGTCTCAGGGCTTGTAGCTTAAGTTGGTTGCAAGCTAATAGTGTTGCAGTCTCAGGTCTTGTAGCTTAAGTTGGTTGCAAGCTAATGGTGTTGCAGTCTCAGGGCTTGCAGCTTAAGTTGGTTGCAAGCTAATGGTGTTGCAGGCTCAGGGCTTGTAGCTTAAGTTGGTTGCAAGCTAATGGTGTTGCAGTCTCATGGCTTGTAGCTTAAGTTGGTTGCAAGCTAATGGTCTCAGGGCTTGTAGCTTAAGTTGGTTGCAAGCTAATGGTGTTGCAGTCTCATGGCTTGTAGCTTAAGTTGGTTGCAAGCTAATGGTGTTGCAGGCTCAGGGCTTGTAGCTTATGGAGGTTGCAAACTAATGATGTTGCAGTCTCATGGCTTGTAGCTTAAGTTGGTTGCAAGCTAATGGTGTTGCAGTCTCATGGCTTGTAGCTTAAGTTGGTTGCAAGCTAATGGTGTTGCAGGCTCAGGGCTTGTAGCTTAAGTTGGTTGCAAGCTAATGGTGTTGCAGTCTCATGGCTTGTAGCTTAAGTTGGTTGCAAGCTAATGGTCTCAGGGCTTGTAGCTTAAGTTGGTTGCAAGCTAATGGTGTTGCAGTCTCATGGCTTGTAGCTTAAGTTGGTTGCAAGCTAATGGTGTTGCAGGCTCAGGGCTTGTAGCTTATGGAGGTTGCAAACTAATGATGTTGCAGTCTCATGGCTTGTAGCTTAAGTTGGTTGCAAGCTAATGGTGTTGCAGTCTCAGGGCTTGTAGCTTAAGTTGGTTGCAAGCTAATGGTGTTGCAGGCTCAGGGCTTGTAGCTTAAGTTGGTTACAAGCTAATGGTGTTGCAGGCTCAGGGCTTGTAGCTTAAGTTGGTTGCAAGCTAATGGTGTTGCAGTCTCATGGCTTGTAGCTTAAGTTGGTTGCAAGCTAATGGTGTTGCAGTCTCAGGGCTTGTAGCTTAAGTTGGTTGCAAACTAATGATGTTGCAGTCTCAGGGCTTGTAGCTTAAGTTGGTTGCAAGCTAATGGTGTTGCAGGCTCAGGGCTTGTAGCTTAAGTTGGTTGCAAGCTAATGGTGTTGCAGTCTCAGGGCTTGTAGCTTAAGTTGGTTGCAAGCTAATGGTGTTGCAGTCTCATGGCTTGTAGCTTAAGTTGGTTGCAAGCTAATGGTGTTGCAGTCTCAGGGCTTGTAGCTTAAGTTGGTTGCAAACTAATGATGTTGCAGTCTCAGGGCTTGTAGCTTATGGAGGTTGCAAACTAATGATGTTGCAGTCTCAGGGCTTGTAGCTTATGGAGGTTGCAAACTAATGATGTTGCAGTCCCAGAGCTTGTAGCTTATGGAGGTTGCAAACTAATGATGTTGCAGTCTCGGGGCTTGCAGCTTAAGGAGGTTGCAAACTAATGATGTTGCAGTCCCAGAGCTTGTAGCTTAAGAAGATTGAAAATTAATGATGTTGACTAAAAGATGTTGCAGAAATTTGCCAGATTGCATTTGCTGTGCTGTGAAGTACAAGTATATTTTCTAAGAAACGCTACTTCTCTAAAAAGGTGGTGCGCGATTTCATTCGCAATCGCGCCGAGACCTGCCTGCCGCGTGCCCAGCTCCACTTGGTGAGCATTGAGATTCGCCGCCTGCCCGACTGCCTGCCCACCGGTCGTGGCCACATGATTCGCTACGGTACACAATTCGCCCGCGGCGCCTACTATCTGGTGCTGCACGCGGACAGCTCGCTGCCGGAGAACTGGGACGAAGTAATTGTGCACGCTCTGAACAAGCCGGGCATTGTTGCTGGCGCGTTCACGTTTCATTTGAAGCTGCCTAATGAGCTCTGCTTTACTAAGGACATACCGTGGGCTCTGCGAACTCTGCTGTTGGAGCTGCACACCAATTGGAGGTGCAGACGATACGAGATGCCTATTGGTAGTCAGGTAAGGTTTAATTTTTTAAGGGCTACTCATCGATTTTTAGGTTTTAGGGATAATTATTTAGCTTTTAGTTTCTTTGCATTCGATCCTCCTGGATCCCCTTCGGGTTAGATACCAGGCCTTTCTAGATACCAGGTCCTCTTAAATTCTCATAAGGTTAGATACCAAGTCCTCCTAGATCCTCATCAGGTTGGATACCAGGTTCTCCTAGATCCTCATCGGGTTAGATCCCAGGCCCTCCTAGATCCTCATCAGGTTAGATCCCAGGCCCTCCCAGATCCTCATCAGGTTAGATACAAGGCCCTCATAGATCCTCATCGGGTTGGATACCAGGCCCTCCTACATCCTCACCGGGTTAGATCCCAGATGAGGATCTAGCCTTATCCCTTCTCTATGCTATTCACCATTTCTGGTCGTCCTAGATGTCACCTGTCATTTAAAAGCATAAATTATCTCGTTGCAATGCTTTATTTTCCTCGAACCCCGCCGCAGGGCCTGTTCATCCACGCCTACTACTACGCCATGTCCGGCGGCTATCGCGACTGGCCCTTCCTAGAAGACATCGAGTTCGTTGATCGTCTGAAACAATTCGGCCACGTGGCCATCGCCGACGCGGCCGTCATGACGTCGCCAAGGCGTTGGATAACTCACGGCTTCTTGGCCGTTTGCGGCCTGAACGCTCTAATTCTGCTAGCCTATAGAATGGGAGTTGAACCGGCTAAGCTTGGCGCGATTTACTATTCAGTAGGGAAGAGCTGGGTTCGAGTCTGACTGCCTTCTGCCTTGATGCAATCTTATTCTAATTGTATAGCTGGACTTCGACGCGCTTTTGACCTTCGATTCTAGTTGTTCCGCTTTAAGTGTTTAAGTAGTACTTAAGTAGTCCATTAGTACTTTATCTCGTGTAATCGTTCATTCAATTTTTTTACGCAAAAGGTAATATTATTAGGTTTATGGACTAAAGCAATGCGGGTTAAGTGCCTTGCGCTAAGGGATCGAACCAACGACCTTTCGGTCATAAGGCTGATAACCTAAGCACTAGGCTAAAATAACTTTTATAAGTTCAGTTTAAATCTTGGGCGTTAATCTTAGATGACTTCATAAACAAGCACCTTGTTAGTCTACAAATATCCGATTAAAATTAGTAAAAATTTCATATTGGCCTCAAATTTGCTACTAATAGTAGTTTGTTGAGTTCCTTTGTGCAAATACACATTCAATCATGAATGCATTTTTTCATATAGCTACGTGTTGTTCCTTTGCCGGCACCAAATTGGTATCCTATTTTTTGTCATACTGTCAATAAAATTAAATAAAATGTCATAAATTTTTATTTTGATTACGCTCTCTATTGATTGTATTGATGCGTGTAAGATTTTATTTTGTACTGCATGTCTCTTGAAAGTCCCGGTATCTCTTATATTGTTTCTGTGACTGGTTTGTAAATTTTCTTTTGTTTTTTTGATAATCTGGTTAATTAATTTTATCTTTCGATTTGTTATTCTTAATGAAGAATAATGCCTACAATTATGTTAAATATTATCTTCTATTATGATTATTTTGTGAAAATTCAATTCATTAGTATTGAATTTTGATAATTTCTATAATTTATCAAGATTCTGCACCCCTCTAATCTGTGCATGTTTATTTTTGCGGTTTCCTACTTAAAATCACACGTATATTCCGATGTTGCTACTAACAAAGTAGAATGCTACGAATTTGTTCATTTTCGTAGCATAGTTTTGCCCCGCTTAAGTTCTATTGTTATGCTGCTTAATTAGCTTCTAAGAGGATCTTTAAATATATTTCTGATGCTATCTTTTAAGTACTGGTATTATTTATTTACACAAGGAAACCAAAGTTTAGAATTAATTTTAGTATATTTGATTAAGCTTCGAGTATTAATAGGAAGTTATTAGGTATATCCTATTTTAAAATTATCCTATATATGTGTGTAGATACGATTCCAGCCAAATTAATTTTCATCCCATCAATATGCATCTCTTTCCGTAAAAAAGGAGCCTTTCAATGTGCACCTCTAATCAACGTACACTCACTCTGTCTTGATCGAGAGCCAACCACCCCAATGTACATTACTTTCCTACCCCAACGTGAAACCCATGTACACTATATTCCTAGTTTACAGGCACACCACCCCAACCTCCCAGGGCTCCTCTAGTCTGACTAATGTACTCTGCCATAGACACTCAAATTAAACAGGCAGAATTTTTTCATTCCAGAACTTTGAAACTAACAGGGTGTGAAATCGCGTTGAAGTTTACGTTAAACAATAATCAGCAATCATGGACTGGAACCAGCAGGTGCCATCCTACACAGCCTGGGTGAACAGCCAGTTGAAAAAACGGCCAGGTCTACCGCTAGTAAAAGACTTAACCGATCCTAGCATTCTGAACGGCACTAGTCTGGCAATTCTAGTAGAAACAGTGGCCGGCGTCAAACTGGAAGACATCATCTGGTATCCTATTGACGATTACGATCGCGAGCAGAACATTCTAGTTGTGCTGGATTTCATGCGCAGCAGACGCATCCGGATGCATCGGATTGAACCTCGAGCCGTTATGTCCGGCGATGTGAAAGCCGTTATGCGTCTAATTTTAGCTTTGGCTGCGCACTACAAACCAGCTTCTGTTCGGCATCAACGCCAGGCGGCTCAGCAGCAGCAGGCGGCCGACGGAGCTACGCTTTCGCGAGCAAGAAAAAAGCTAACAGCAACTACGTCGGCGGTGTCAAATGGCGACGAGGCGGCGGCGGCGGCGTCGGGCTCAGTGTGGTTGTCAAGTAGCGGCTACAACAGTCCGAGGCACGGCGCAACGCCCACTATTAGCGGCTCGCACGCCAGCTCGCCAACTGCTCAGCTCGGCTCGGCCGGCTCCACCGCTGCATCATCAACTAGCGGCGGCGTCGGCGAGTCGCAACAACAATTAGACGATGCGAGAAGCGAGCTGAGGGAGATGCGCAGTCTGATTCTGCGTCTGCAGGACGCCCTGTCGTCCGGAGCGGCCTCTCCGATGTCGGCCGAGTCAGCCGATTGCTGCTGTTCATCTTCAAATCACTCCGGCATGGCGGGCGCCGGCGCTCATTCCAACTGCTTCTGCGGCAGCGGCGGCCAGCTGAACCAGCAGCAGAAGGAGCAACAGGAACAGCTGCAGCAGACTGTTGACGAGCTGACGCTGAAGGTAATCGGCTAATCTGTGTCTCTGGGATCAAGGATTTAACAGATCCCTATAATCTGTGTGTCTCTGTGATCAAGGATTTAACAGATCCCTAAACTGTGTTTCTGGGATCAGGGATTGCACAGATCCCTAAACTATGTGTCTCTGGGATCAAGGATTTAACAGATCCCTATAATCTGTGTGTCTCTTTGATCAAGGATTTAACAGATCCGTAAACTTTGTTACTCTGGGATCAAGGATTTAACAGATCCCTAAACTTTGTGTCTCTGGGATCAAGGATTAAACAGATCCCTAAACTGTGTTTCTGGGATCAAGGATTTAACAGATCCCTAAACTATGTGTCTCTGGGATCCATAAACTGTGTGTTTCTCGGATCAAGGATTTAACAGATCCCTAATAATGTGTCTTTGGGATGGGATCAGGGGGTTGACCAGATCCCCAAAAAGTACTCTGTCTAATGCTAATTTGATTAAGCCCGGTTCTTTCAGTAAGCAAATCCAAAAATCCCTGACGTGCCAAAGCTCACACTTACAAAACAGCCCGCAAAACACAACTCGCCAGGTAGAGGAGCTGCAGTACACGCTGCGCTACAGCGAGCAGCGCCGCGAAATGGCCGAACGCGAAGCGGCCGCCGCTCGCAACGACAACGAACGCCTTCGCCGTCTAGTTGCTGAGCACCAGCAGTGCGTGGCCGCTCTGAGCAGCGAGTTGGACCGATTGAAAAGCGGAGCCTCCGACGCCTCTTCATCATCCGCGGACTCGGCTAGTAACTCGGAGTTGACCGTGGCCGCTCAGTGCGTCGGCCGGTTGAGGCTGGCTCTGCCGCCTGAAGACACGGGCTCGCAGGTGGTGCTAGACACGCTGGAGCACGCTCTCCGACTGTCCAATAATTCGTCATCGTCCGCGTCGGCTAGCCAATCGGCTTTGACTCAACAGCAGCGGAAGATGCAATTGAAACGGCTGCCTCTGTCGGCTGTGCCCGGCTTTCCAATTCACCGACTGGACGTGCCGGATGCTGCTGGCAGCGGCGCGGGCGGCACTGGCGGCGGCCCGGTCAGCACCAAGTGTCTGTATTATACGGAGCGCAGCGCCGCACCTTATTTGCTCAATATTCCCAAGCCGATTGGTCAGGTTAGTATATTGTTGAGCAATAATAATTCTTTTCTATGATCTTGTATTTCAACTCGTTTTGCGTCTTTATTTATGTAAGCACTCGCTCACATACAGGTTTAAATATACGAGGGGTGTCCCAAAAAAAGTCCGTGCACTTTCTTCATTTAAGCTGGTTCTGACCATCCAAAAATATTCACACTGCAGCAGTTGACTTGCTGTTTGCTCATGTATCTACTGTCATTCTCGAGATATTTTACTTTTAGTGCCCCACCTCGTGTACTACGTCTACAAAATTCCATAAGCAGAGTTTTCAGATCCTTTATCGATCTATTGAAAAATATGACGAACTTCAGTCATGTCACATTGGATGAATTATGCACTTTGGGTAACATTTCTTTACTCTAGATTGTCTCATCTGAGAATGACAGTAGATACATCTATTTTTTGTTGGTCAGAGCCGGCTGAAATTAAGACAGTGCAGGGACTTTTGGGACACCCCTCGTGCCCTGTACATTCTGCATTCTTAGGGATTGTCCTACTATTAAGTATTAATTTGGTTGCTAAGCGGATTCGAACCCGGGAACTTTGGTTCTAACCTTACCTATACTATTGATAATTATTAGTCAATGATGAGGCTCATTTTATTCTTCACAGGTGACGCTAGCCGACGTTAAGCGCTGCATCCAATTGCCGCCAAACTCTTCGCAGCAGCAGCAGCAGCAGCAGGCGTCCTCCGGTTGGCACTACTTGTTCAAATTGCCGCTATCGCAGCAGCAGCAGCAGCAGCAGCAGCCAGCTCGAATTGAAATAGTCGACGATAATCAATTGGTGCCAGTGTGGGAAGACAAAATAGTTGTCTGGGTGGTGTCTTCTCAAAAATTATTAATGGAATCCAAAAGCAACGGGCATCATCAGCAACAACAGCACAATAGATACCCAACTGCCGGCGGCGGTAAGAAGTACTATTACCATGGCAACGGTAGCGTTAGCGTCGGTAGCAACGGCGGCGTTGGCGCATCAAGCGGCGTAGCCGTTAGTAATAATAATGCAAGCGGCATCAACCTACTGCCGCCGGGTCACCAGCTGAGTCTTCAGGCTCCCGCTGTGCGTCACGGCGCCGATCATCAGCGCGCGACTCTGCTGTGATTTTTCTTAACATATTTTTTTTAACTCATCGGACACCTATAATTTTAATATTAGCAAGGCTAGTCCGTTATTATTTTTTATTTTTCTGAGTTTGCGTTCTCTTTAACTGACAGCTGTTTGTTTGTTTGTTGTTTTTAATGCATGAATTATCAAGACGAATTTCACAGCTGATTTATCAGATCGTCGCTAAAATATTTGACTATTTGTGTGCCTAATAATATTTGTTTTGACACAATAAAGTTGATTCTTAGTGACGCTCACTTTAGTGGGCATAAGCCTTCTCCAATATGCTAAAGCATCCGGACCCTTAAGAATCTCGATACAGGTTTTAAATCAACAAGTTAGCGACTAGTGCATTTTTGTCTCTCTCGATTTAATATATTAATTCGAACTATAATAATAGATTAGAATCGGACCAATTTTTTTTCTCAGTTTGTTTTGCGTTTTCTGCATGATATTACTTAGCTATAAAATGCTAACACCGTTTGTTTCACCGTTTTTACCATTCGCTATGGATTTCACAAATCTTCTTTTGTTTTGTTTTATTTTTCTGTGTTAATTTAAAACGAGACCACGTTCGCATTCTATTACCTTATTTGATATTTTTTTAACGGAAATAAAATTCTAAATTTTATCCATACTACTCGGGTAGCGCACCTTCACGGCAATCTTGTGCACCAAATATTTGTAGATTTGCTTTGCAAGTAAAACAGCGGTAGCATTTTTAAGGAATCTTATTCGTGTGATTTTTTGTTGTTTTTAGCGGCAGAGTTCTGTTTTTTATTTTGTTTTTTCTGTGTAAATAAAAATACTTCTGTGTGGGAATTTTTATTGTCTTGTACTTGTTCGAGATTGTGGACGAAATTAAAGAAAATTATTGATATGATATGGTCACTAAAATCCCTAGGAATAAATCAATGATGTCAATACAAGATTTTTAATTTGATAGGATTTAAAACATCAAACTTAGAACAATGGCTTTTTCTTAGCTAGCCAACAGTTACCCATCGATATCACGTACTCGTACGACGCCCGCTCTTTACCCGTTCATTCCGAATGCAGACTGTCCCACTCACTCCTAATGTACGCAATATTCCTAGTGTGCGCATCCTGTCCTACCCCCTCGCTTCCTCTATGTACGCAGTCACCGGCCTGCCCCACTGCTAATGTACGCAATCTTCCTAGTGTGCGCATCCTGTCCTACCCCCTCGCTTCCTATTTGTAGAAAGTCACCGGCCTGCCCCACTCACTCCTAATGTACGCAATCTTCCTAGTGTGCGCATCCTGTCCTACCCCCTCGCTTCCTCTATGTACGCAGTCACCGGCCTGCCCCACTGCTAATGTACGCAATCTTCCTAGTGTGCGCATCCTGTCCTACCCCCTCGCTTCCTATTTGTAGAAAGTCACCGGCCTGCCCCACTCACTCCTAATGTACGCAATCTTCCTAGTGTGCGCATCCTGTCCTACCCCCTCGCTTCCTATTTGTAGAAAGTCACCGGCCTGCCCCACTCACTCCTAATGTACGCAATCTTCCTAGTGTGCGCATCCTGTCCTACCCCCTCGCTTCCTCTATGTACGCAGTCACCTTATTAATCAGAAGAGTTAGAACTGACTTCAAGCCCTCAACAGGGCCTCTAGTTTGCTTCTTAATTGGGTAAGAATTTGACGAACACACAATTGCACATTTTTTAAATGTGTGGATCTTTTGCTGTAAAACAATCAGTGCTTGAGTTTTTTCTGAGATAAAGTATAAAATAAGTGATAATATAAGTTCTCTATTTTGACTTGGTGTTTTCTAATTTGCGCCCTTGACGAAGTTTGCCTAATTGCAATAACCCACCGAAAAAAGCGGTGTCTTTTGTAACAATTAAAATCTGCAATAGCTATGTACGTAACAAAGGCTTAACATTTGCACATAGATCCCAAGAATCTCCCCTGCGATACATCAGCTGGTGCCTTTAAGACACTCGCGGTGTTTTAGTATCATTTTGCATGCTAAAATTTATTACTCAAGAGTTTTGTCATGTTGTGATTCTTCTAAAACGCTACAACTTGTGGATTCTTAATAAAAAGTAGTTTCACTGTAATTTCTCTCTGTTTTTTCTACTCTCTCTTTAAGTTACCTTGTACAGCTTTAGATAATTGGTAGCGAAATAAAAAGTAATATTGTAAGTCTTTCCCTCGCTGCCGTGGGCATCGAATCTCTACAGTTTGTTTTTTGCATGTCCCAGCTACTCAGCGAAATCATCGAAGTCTGTGTTGTTTTAACAAACAAACCCAATTTTCGCATGCTATTTTGCGGCGCTCTTTCTCCTTGTGTTATAATAAATTTTCCTAAATAATAATCAATACTTTTTTCTTGCTACCCGAGTCACTTGAAGTTGCTGGGCCTGATTCTAAGCTAAGCAACTATTGTGTAACTAGATCACCTGCTCTGCTGTTCACAATAGATGTTGTTTTTTGTTCATTATAAATAGAGATTTTTATACGTATACGTATTTGCCTGTTATGTTAATAATATATGAGGTCACTCCCTATGCTTAATTATTTAATATAAATTATTTATTTAGTTCGTAACCAGTTTTTGGTTAATAATAATGGTCTTTTGTTGAAGCAAGAAATTGAGTTTTGAAATGGTTAATTGTTTTTTATGCTTTTTTAGTTATATACCATGGTGAGTGACGGAAGTAGTTGACGATATGTAGCGAGATTTTTTAATTAAATTATTTAACTAGCTAATTACAACAAAAATAATTGCAGAATGAGTTCAAACTGCTTGACAACCAACTATTCGCTATCTAGCCGTCAATTGTTATCAACGTTATTGTTATCAAAACGTAATACGGCAGCTCGGCTGCAGAGCCTGCTTCTAGTAGCGCTCTATTCTACAGTCTCCAGCAGAGAGTTGGCTTTGCTGTTAAAGCAGCAGCAGGCGAACCCTATCAATAATGAAAGACGCCAGGCGCTTAACGAGAGATGGGCCCGCCTGCCCATACCGAAAGAGCACTTGCAGATGCGGGTCGCAACTATCAGCGACAAGCACGAGGTGCTTAGCATTGAGCCGGACATCCACTATGGTTTAGATTATCTGCACGATTACTATGAGGATATTGTTAGCGGCGGAGATCACCGATTTGGTATGGTTGCCGTGGATACTGTCAGCAAGAGAATCGTGAGTGCTGGCTGCACAAGTTTATTATTACTTTGCCTTTCGACTGTTGAACAACCCCCTTCCAGCCTTCAAAAGGGAAAAAATCCCCTTCCACGGGATGGTTGCCGTGGATACTGTCAGCAAGAGAATCGTGAGTGCTGGCTGCACAAGTTTATTATTACTTTGCCTTTCGACTGTTGAACAACCCCCTTCCAGCCTTCAAAAGGGAAAAAATCTCCCTTCCACGGGATGGTTGCCGTGGATACTGTCAGCAAGAGAATCGTGAGTGCTGGCTGCACAAGTTTATTATTACTTTGCCTTTCGACTGTTGAACAACCCCCTTCCAGCCTTCAAAAGGGAAAAAATCCCCTTCCAGCCTTTAAAATGGGAAAGCATCCCCCTTCCAGCCTTTAAAATGGGAAAGCATCCCCTTCCAGCCTTCAAAATGTGAAGCATCCCCTTCCAGCCTTCAAAATGGGAAAGCATCCCCTTCCAGCCTTTAAAATGGGAAAACATCCCTTTCCAGCCTTCAAAATGGGAAAGCATCCCCCTTCCAGCCTTCAAAATGGGAAAGCATCCCCTTCCAGCCTTCAAAATGGGAAAGCATCCCCTTCCAGCCTTCAAAATGTGAAGCATCCCCCTTCCAGCCTTTAAAATGGGAAGCATCCCTCTTCCACCTTTCAAAATGGGAAGCATCCACCTTCCAGCTCTAAAAATAGGAAGCATCCCCCTTCCAGCCTTCAAAATGGGAAAGCATCCCCTTCCAGCCTTCAAAATGGGAAAGCATCCCCTTCCAGCCTTCAAAATGTGAAAGCATCCCCTTCCAGCCTTCAAAATGGGAAAACATCCCTTTCCAGCCTTCAAAATGGGAAAGCATCCCCTTCCAGCCTTCAAAATGGGAAAGCATCCCCTTCCAGCCTTCAAAATGGGAAGCATCCCCCTTCCAGCCTTCAAAATGGGAAAGCATCCCCTTCCAGCCTTCAAAATGGGAAAGCATCCCCTTCCAGCCTTCAAAATGTGAAGCATCCCCCTTCCAGCCTTTAAAATGGGAAGCATCCCTCTTCCACCTTTCAAAATGGGAAGCATCCACCTTCCAGCTCTAAAAATAGGAAGCATCCCCCTTCCAGCCTTCAAAATGGGAAAGCATCCCCTTCCAGCCTTCAAAATGGGAAAGCATCCCCTTCCAGCCTTCAAAATGTGAAAACATCCCCTTCCAGCCTTCAAAATGGGAAAACATCCCTTTCCAGCCTTCAAAATGGGAAAGCATCCCCTTTCAGCCTTCAAAATGGGAAAGCATCCCCTTCCAGCCTTCAAAAATGGGAAACACCCCCTTCTAGCCTTCAAAAATGGGAAAAATCCCCTTCCAGCCTTTAAAATATAATTTAACCTACAATTGGGCAAAGATCGCATTTATTCCTTAATAAGTAAGCATCTCCCGTAAATAACCAGCTCGACAACTCACCTCCGCAGCTCACATTCTGCTACGCCGTCGTTAGCGAAAGCGGTCGCCACTTGTCCTACGCCGGCGGTCGCACCGTGAAAGAGCTTCGCTCCTATTCCTTAGCCGCGCAGACGTCTCGTGCGCTGTTCGAATATTTGAAGCCTCGCCTACACCTTGCTGTCGTCTGCTGCGGCGTCTACAATCTGCCTGCCTACACAAGGCGCTATTTCGACAGCCTGAGCAGCCTCAGCAAAGTGGTGCTGCACAATCAGCAGTTGGGATTCGAGTGTCAGGCGCATTATTGGACCAATTTAGCGGCTAAGTTTTTCACATATCCGTCCTGTTCATACGACCCGACACTGGTCAGTAATCCTGTGGATTTCCTCTGCTCCGAGGCTGTCTGCAGTAGCACCGAAAATCGCCTATTGAAGCCTGACCAGTACATTCTTATTGCGAAAGAACCGCTAGCATTGTCCAGAGGGAATTTGCTGCTTTGGAGTAGTTTTCTACATCAGGTAGACTATCTATTTATATTGCTTTGATTTCACTTCACATCTATTTTATTAGAAGACTGACGTGGCCTCTCACACAGTCAGTGAAGTGGCCTCTCACAGTCAGTGAAGCGGCCTCTCACACGGTCAGTGAAGTGGCCTCTCACAGTCAGTGAAGTGGCCTCTCACAGTCAGTGAAGCGGCCTCTCACACAGTCAGTGAAGCGGCCTCTCACAGTCAGTGAAGCGGCCTCTCACACAGTCAGTGAAGTGGCCTCTCACACAGTCAGTGAAGCAGCCTCTCACACAGTCAGTGAAGCGGCCTCTCACACAGTCAGTGAAGCGGCCTCTCACACAGTCAGAGAAGTGGCCTCTCACACAGTCAGTGAAGCGGCCTCTCACAGTCAGTGAAGCGGCCTCTCACACAGTCAGTGAAGTGGCCTCTCACACAGTCAGTGAAGTGGCCTCTCACACAGTCAGTGAAGTGGCCTCTCACACAGTCAGTGAAGTGGCCTCTCACACAGTCAGAGAAGTGGCCTCTCACACAGTCAGTGAAGTGGCCTCTCACACAGTCAGTGAAGTGGCCTCTCACACAGTCAGTGAAGTGGCCTCTCACACAGTCAGTGAAGCGGCCTCTCACACAGTCAGTGAAGTGGCCTCTCACACAGTCAGTGAAGTGGCCTCTCACACAGTCAGTGAAGTGGCCTCTCACACAGTCAGAGAAGTGGCCTCTCACAGTCAGTGAAGTGGCCTCTCACAGTCAGTGAAGTGGCCTCTCACACAGTCAGTGAAGCGGCCTCTCACACAGTCAGTGAAGTGGCCTCTCACACAGTCAGTGAAGTGGCCTCTCACACAGTCAGTGAAGTGGCCTCTCACACAGTCAGTGAAGCGGCCTCTCACACAGTCAGTGAAGTGGCCTCTCACACAGTCAGTGAAGTGGCCTCTCACACAGTCAGTGAAGTGGCCTCTCACACAGTCAGTGAAGCGGCCTCTCACACGTCTTTCAAACATCATCGACCTCCTCTCTATCCTACAGGTGATGGCCAGCCACTCGGAGCCCGGCTCGCCGCCAGCCGGCGAAGTGACCGGCGTCAGCATCGCCAACTGGACCTCCGTGCCAGTTGGCGGGCTGCACCTGGTGCTGAACATCTACTGCCGCACAGAGTCGGACGCTGTGGCCCATCTGGCTGGCCAGCTTCGGTCGGCTGTTCAACGACTTCGTCTGGCTGATCCGCGTCGGCACCGCCTGTTCATCAGTGCGTTCGTGCCGTCGCATCTGCTGTTCAACGAGACCCTGTCCGGAGTGCGGCTGCACCCGCTGCTCGGCGACCTGCCGCAATCCGCCTCGCCAAAACTGGCCTGCGATGCCAGAATTTTAGCTTGGGCGCCGGGAACTTTTGTTTGATTTCTTTTATGTTTTGATACAGTCATTTTCTTCTGAGCATTAGTGACTTGAATTTGCCAGTGACTCCGTTCTTATTTTTAGTAACATGTGACGCTAATTCTTATTTTTTTTAGTTTACAATACCGTCACTTCGATTGGCTGTTTTTAGTAGAAGTTTTTTTGTTAGATTTTATATGCATGATTGATGTTGTTTTTGTGGTGCGCTATTTTTGAGCATATACGAGTACTCACTTGTTTTTTGCACTTTAGACACTGCAGTTTTTTATTGATTTTTTTCAACTTGAAAGCAAACATTTTATCCATATGTGTACTTATATATATTTGTCTTTCATTTTTTCGCCTCTGAATCTTACTGAATGAAATCGAGCAGATAAACATGAGCTTCACAGCTACGAGTACACACTCAATTGTTGTCTGTTTAGTTAAAAAAGCTTTAATTTTGGTTTTTTCGTTCCTAAACTAAATTTAGTTGAAAGGTTAATGAAGGAATAACGCATTGATTGTTCTAGTTGTTCAGGTGATTTACTGATTCTCAAGGAGTGATTCTCAAGGCTGATTAGGGAGTGATTCTCAAGGCTGATCAGGGAGTGATTCTCAAGGCTGATCAGGGAGTGATTCTCAAGGCTGATCAGGGAGTGATTCTCAAGGCTGATCAGGGAGTGATTCTCAAGGCTGATTAGGGAGTGATTCTCAAGGCTGATCAGGGAGTGATTCTCAAGGCTGATCAGGGAGTGATTCTCAAGGCTGATCAGGGAGTGATTCTCAAGGCTGATCAGGGAGTGATTCTCAAGGCTGATTAGGGAGTGATTCTCAAGGCTGATCAGGGAGTGATTCTCAAGGCTGATCAGGGAGTGATTCTCAAGGCTGATTAGGGAGTGATTCTCAAGGCTGATCAGGGAGTGATTCTCAAGGCTGATCAGGGAGTGATTCTCAAGGCTGATCAGGGAGTGATTCTCAAGGCTGATCAGGGAGTGATTCTCAAGGCTGATCAGGGAGTGATTCTCAAGGCTGATCAGGGAGTGATTCTCAAGGCTGATTAGGGAGTGATTCTCAAGGCTGATCAGGGAGTGATTCTCAAGGCTGATCAGGGAGTGATTCTCAAGGCTGATCAGGGAGTGATTCTCAAGGCTGATCAGGGAGTGATTCTCAAGGCTGATCAGGGAGTGATTCTCAAGGCTGATCAGGGAATGATTCTCAAGGCTGATCAGGGAGTGATTCTCAAGGCTGATCAGGGAATGATTCTCAAGGCTGATCAGGGAGTGATTCTCAAGGCTGATCAGGGAATGATTCTCAAGGCTGATCAGGGACGGATTCTTAAGGTTTATTGAGGACCGACTCTGAAGGCAGATTTTCTTGTATGAAAATCTTTTAATATTTTTGGCCAATTTTACTGGCTACCCAATGGACTGCATAATTTCGTTATATCTCGCGCTTCGTTTTTATTGGCTTTTGCAAAATTTCACGTGATTTTAAAAGACAAACTGAAATGAGAGTTACTGATTTCCATCGAAGCATAGGATTTTAAGGTTGGTAAGTGGGGTAAAAAGCTGTTAATGAGTCGTTAAACTACCACTATTCTGTTGAATATCGAGGTTTGTTTATCCAGCATTTCAGTGCGCGCCAATTTGAATTTAAGAATCTGATCATGACATCCGTAGCCACCATGTGCTTTCGTCGCCTCCTGTCAACTGGTCATGGACGCGTCAAGTCAATCGGTCAAATCAGCATGTACCCTAATCTTGAGAAATTCAAGAATTTTCCCATACCAAAAGAGAATTTGCAGTTTCGTTTGGCTACGCTGGCTGACAAAGCGGAAGTGCTGCGCATTGAGCCGGATGTGCACTACGGCCTGGACTATATGCAGGATTATTACGATGAAATTGTTGAGCACGACAGCCGCTGCGGCCTGGTGGTTGTTGACAGCGGCAGCAATAAGATTGTGAGTGATTTGTGTCGGTGTCACTACTGTATGTCCTATGTATTCTCTTATGCACTCTCACAATATACATGTTGCTCACTCTCACGGTGTGGATTTTGCTCACTCTCACAGTGTGCGTGTTGCTCACTCTCACAGTGTCCATCTTGCTCACTCTCACAGTGTGCATTTTGCTCACTCTCACAGTGTGCATCTTGCTCACTCTCACAGTGTGCATCTTGCTCACTCTCACAGTGTGCATCTTGCTCACACTCACATTGAGTATGTTGCTCACTCTCCCAGTTTGTATGGCGCTCCTTCTTATAGTGTGCATCTTGCTCACTCTCTCAGTGTGTATATTGCTCACTCTCACAGTGTCCATCTTGCTCACTCACACAGTGTGCATCTTGCTCACTCTCACAGTGTGCGTGTTGCTCACTCTCACAGTGAGTATGTTGCTCACTCTCACAGTGTGCATGTTGCTCAATCTCACAGTGTGCATCTTGCTCACTCTCACAGTGTGCATGTTGATCACTCTCACAGGTTCTATCTCCCACTATAATAAAGTCCGCGGCCCACCAATACGGTCTTTCACGCGCCCAATATTAACCGGCATCGTCCGCAGTTGAACTTCGTCTACGCCATCGTTAACGAAGGCGGCCGCAACCTGTCATTTGGCGGCGGCCGCACCGTCGTTGGACTTCGCAGTAGAAGGCAAGAGGGGGCTTCTGGGACAAAAAATTCGACATTTTACATATATGCCTACCAATAACTAACATATCCTCGACTACTTGAAAAAAGAGGGGGGCCTCCTCTTAAAATGCTTTTCCCCCCAGGACATAAAATTTAGCCTAAATTTATTATTCCAGGCAATTAGCAAATGGGGTTTCTGGGACAGAAAAAAAATTGCTATTTTTCATATCCTCGAGATGTTTTTGACATTTTTATTAATGGGGCTTCTAGGACACTGGGATTAAAACCCTGGTTATCCACCCTATTTATGCGCTGATCGGGGTACTCACCCCGAAAATTTTTTTTAATTTTCAATAAAAAAAATGTTTCCGACCGTTTCTCCAGGATCTTACTACGAAAAATCTCACCCTCAGTTCAAGTCTCGGTATCGTTGCAAATGGGAATGTGAATTTTATATGAAAAAATATTGGCCTAATGTCCCACTAACTATTCCGAATCTTAATCAAGCGGTTAAGATTCACTGGCATTATTTGCATGGAGTAACTATTAAAGATTATGACAGCTACTATAACTTTGCAGAAATTATCAAGCAACTGTAATGCATAGCTGTTCCGCAGCCGAACAAATGTTCCGCAGCCGAACAAATGTTCCGCAGCCGAACAAATCAATGAGGGAATACTGTTTACTGTACATGCAAAAATACTCAGTCGAATCTATTTTTAGCCTTTTCTTTCAACAACGTTCCCCCCCCTACCACAAGCTCGTACGTATAGTCTACGTGGTCAACGCGGCTTTCTTCCACACAGCGTACACTGAGCTCTCGATTTTTTTCGTCTCTTCCCCTGCCTCTTTTCCAGTCATTTCTTTGCCTGTCCCTGCCACCTCTGTACTAATGACAATTCACATTCTTTCAATAATAATTGTCATGGCAAACTCTTCACCGTTAAAATCAACAGCTTCTCCGTCCTCTGTCTCAAACTGTAGCACTATTTCATTAATTTCTTTGTTACAGAGCACAACTCTTTTTACTGGATTGGGCTTCTCAACAATCATCTGTCCACCAGCAACAGAGTTAGAAATATTGTACAAAATATTTGTTCGCTTTCCCTTGAAGACCCAGTCCAGACTGAGATTGCTTCGGATCAAAATGTTCAAACTTTTAACAATGTCTGCGATATTTTCTGCCATAAATAAACCGCGTGCTGGCTGGCGGCTCAACATAACCGCCCCCGGCGAAGGAGCTGTGGGTGGAGCTGCAGTTTCCGCCTTGTAAACCTTCTTTTCAAATCCCAACTCCCGATACCAGGTGCCATCTTTAAACTCCACCTCTGCGTCTTTATGAACTTGCATAACCACTCTCATTACAGTGAGATCATAGGACAATTTAACAGGAAATAGTTTATTCTCGGGTTTGCTAGTATCAGGAGTTTCAAAATGCCCCCTTTTGGTAAAAACGTTCTCCAGAAAGTAATTATAAGTATCCACGCTCTGTGTGCTCACAGGGAATTTAACCGGAAATTCTTTCACTTCGCCTCCAATTTGTTTCCATTTGTAATAAAACATGTTATTCTTTTCTGTCACATTGGGGACATTTGACCAGCCAGTAAAGTCATTGAGATAAACATGGTAGTTTGCCTCTGGGTCCAGACGAATGGGTTGCTCAAGTTTTTCAATAAAAGTTCCACTTGAATCTGTAAGTCGACCAGTTATTGTAATTGGGATACTTTCCTTCGAATGCGACACGATATTGTTTAGTCTTTCAGCAATCGCTTCCATTTTTTTTTACAAAAAAATATTTTAAACCTTACTCGAAGAATTATTAATCATGTTCAGCTTAATTTTCCTCTCAAATGCATAGATGATAAAAAGGTCAACGGGTGTTGCCTCACTTCTGTCGATAGTGGTCACAATATTCACCGGACTGTTGTCAGTAGGCATTTGCCTGGCCGACACGTCTGCACCGAAAATGGGGAAAAGAGTCTTGTACTGCCCTGCCGTAATGGCGATTCCGTTGTTCTCCTTTACGGCTAAGTCAACCAGCTCGCAGTAAAATTTACTAATTTTGTTTGTTGCAAAATCTCCATTCTGTGGCATTGGCGGGTAAAGATTATCACTGATTTCATGCTGAATTGTTCGCACATTTCCATGTCCATAACGACTTATAGTTAATGGATCTCTCAAACTGACAATAATGTACCTTGGGTTGCTGCAAGAACCCTCCTTAATACAAATCTGTTGCCTTATTTCATTGCGTTCATCCCTGCACATGTAAGCTGTGTAAGCAACATCAATGTCTTTTTCAATAGCCTTCAAATATTCAGCTTTCAGTGCTGTCTTTGGTTCAATGATTTCCAAGTACAGCTCAACTCCCGCTAGCTTAACTTCCATTATAGTATGCTCAGCTCCTGTCCAAACACTCCTGTTGCGATCGTCCCTGGTAAGCCTAAATGTGTAGCTAAAGTTGCTGGTCAGGCGATTAAAAGTATTGCAGAACCCGCTCATGAATCTCAAAGGTACAAATATATCTAAATTTCTATACTGAGTATTCTTTGCGCCATCATCAGCACCCGTCAATGCATAGTTATATCTCCCTTTTCTTTTTGCATAACCTGAATCATTTACGTCTCCTTTCTCCTCATTAGGGATGAAGCCAGCGCCGCTACCAAGTTGAATAAAATCTGGGTTTTCAATGAGACAATGAGTGTCATACACTACACCAAAGTTGGCAATTCTCTCCAGCTCTGTACTCCCGTTCGACACGCTAAACTCCTTAAACATGTAGGCCCAGAAGTTGCTGATTAGCGTGACATTAGCGTCATGCTTGTCAGTATTAGCACCAGCAGCATTTGTACCACCTTTAGTCTTGTATTGGAATGTCATGTAAAACCCGCTCCTTAGACTGTGAACGCTGACCAGAGATGAACACCCAGTGTAAGTAAATGTTAGCGTTTGACCGGGGCCCAAATTAGTTTCATTCTGATTTTCATGACTGGGGACTCTTACTTGAGTCGCTTTGATTGTGCTGTCATCACTCAAGATAGGCTTGTTGATTTTATAGAAAACTGGCGTCAGAGGATCGTTCATTTTTTTAGTTTAAAAATTAAAATTAAAAAATGAAACGAAAAAATTCTCATTACATCTCTGACTTAGAGAAGCTCGCAGAAGCTGAAAAACGAGTCACTGGGTTAATTAACAAAGAGCAGCAGTCCTACAATGAGTTTATCCAAGCCGCCACTGAGTTTCACAAACCAGGATACACCGAAGCAAAGAAATCCATTGAAACAGTTAAGGAAGCTGTTGATGAGATTCAAGAGAGTCAGTTTCAGAATACGCTGAATAAAATTCCACCTGGCGAAACGTCTCCTCAAGCATCTCAGCAAAAATTGAAAGTAACAGATAACTTCTTTGGGCCAGTAGAATATGAAGGCAAACTCGTCTTTGGTGTTAGTGTCTGGCGTAAAAATATTTCTACTGATCCTGTGGATTATCATCTTGAGATAACGAAAGAAAGTATTGGAGTCATCAAAGAAGGCGCGGCCGGGGAAGGAGAAAACACCTCAAAGAAAGTTGCTTTCACCCAAGTATTGCTCAACTTCATGACTAAAAATCAAGAAACTATTTCTGCGAAACAGCTACAAAATTATAAAGATCTGGTGACTTTTGCTTTACAAAGAGACATAGACATCCTTAAAGTCCCTGACATACTCAAATTTTTACATGACAATGGGGTCGACCTGAACAGCTTTAGAAAGTATAAGCACTTTAAACAATGGTTCGACCTGCCAGATCAGCTAGAAGTCATAAATTACCTCGAACAGCAAAAACAACTCTCTCAGCAACAAGAGACCCCTCAGCAGCAACAAAGCCCTAAAAAATTAACAGAAGAAGATGTACTCTCTCAACTTGAGACAGCAGATCCAACTCAAGTAGCTAATTACAAAACGGGAAATCCACAAGTATGGAGGCATCTAGAACAATTCTCGCCAGATAGAATGCAGCGAATTTCAAACAGAGTTTTCACACCAAGGCAAGACATTAGATCACCAGAAACATCACCAGAGACATCACCAGAGACATCACCAGACACATCAGCTGCAAGTACCGGCACAGGGATGCCTGAAGTTTACAAGCGGCTAGTTGTTCTCCTAGGAGCAGCAAAGACAGGTTTAAAGGATGAGAATAGAAAAGAGTTTGTTCACATTCTTGATAAAATGCTACAAAAGAAGTACATCGATAAAAGAGCAAGAGAACTTTTACTTTCAAGGTTCAATAAAAAATAATTTTTTTCCCAGATAAAAAATGCCACTAATCTTCGAAAAAGACGTCCCTAAATACTACGATGAGAATGAATTAAAGCTCATTAAAAGAGGATCTGGACTTTTTCCAGCAGGTCATTATCCAAGAAAAGAGCGATCGGGTAACGGTATTGCTGATTTGATCGCCCAGGGGGCAAAGATTTTCAAAGTCATCAGTGAGAACAAGGAAAATATTAAAAATGCTGCCGAGGTCGGGGCCCAGGCGGTGGGAAGTGTAGTCACAGCTGCGAAGAAGATCAAGGACACTATAAATGACGGTCAACCACTCGCACCAAATTCATTGGCACCAAATTCATTGGCACCAAGCGCTGATAGCATTGATCCATCCGTTTATGCTAAGATGAGAGCCGATCTTAAAAAGGGCAGCGGTTTTAAATATGACTAAGGTAGGAGTTTCACGGGTGCTTTCTTGGGGTACAAGACATGTGGGGGTACAAGACGTCTTGCAAAAAAGACATATATAAGTAAAAAAACCACACACACACACACACGCACCGGTTATGGACCCAGTGCCAGAGACACTAACGTTGTTAAAGTAAATTTGGGAAGGTTTGTGTTCGAATCGCAAGACGGTCTGCCACGGTTGCCTCGTTTCAAATTTTTTATTTCGTGTAACAAAGTTGTCCAGGATTGTTTTTCATGACCATATGTCTTTATCTGTAGTGCCGATATTGCGTCCATAAGTGCAGAAAATATAAAGGCCGAATGTATTTTTACACAGTTGCTTTCTACTGCCGCGTCGGCGATGCCCTTACGGTCCGCGGCCGTGAACTCAAGCGATTTGCCATTCGGCGTTCCAAGGCAATCGCCTTTGATTCTAGGGCATTTGTCTGCGGTTCCAGGGTATTTGTCCTTATTTCCAGGAGATTTATCTCCGATTCTAGCGTAGTGACCCTTGATTTCAATGCAGAATTCTCCGATTCTAGGGCTTGTATACGTTTTGATAGGTCACTGAGTTTTGCGTTTTGCGAAATGTCTTGTCTTGTGATTTCGTCTGTGTTGATGTACCTAGAATCTAGGAACGACAGCTTGTAAGTATTGGAAGGTTGATTTACGACGCCAGCGAAATTCATGTTGTTTTTTTTTTTTATTTTAATTTTTATTTTTAAAATGGATTTTTCAAATGATTTCAACCCTCATTGGACTCGGAACCAAATCAAATTTAATCATAACGAGGCAATTCCTGGTCATTTCAGATGTATTGTTGTTGGAGAATCAGGCTCAGGGAAGACATTTAGAATCTTTAACATGCTTCTGAGACCAGGATTTCTTGACTATGACACACTGCACATCTACTCACCCACTCTGTATCAAGATGAGTATAAAATGTTGATTGCAGGTCTACAGAACAAACTTAAAAAGGAGCATATCATTCAGTGTTTTAATAACCAATCCAAGCTGCCAAGTGATCCAGAAATTGTCGCCAGAGAATATGCTAGCCATATCCCAGATAATGAAAAGTGGCACGACATTAAAGTGTTCACATATGGGGACCCGCAAATTGATCCTAAAACTAAACTTCTCCCTCAGCCTGATGAACTGGAAAAGGGAAGGAAGCACTTGATTGTCTTTGATGACTGCATGACAGGGCCCCAGAAGCAAATTGAAAACTATTTCACCAGGGGTCGACACAACAACTGTAATGTAATCTATATTTCCCAAAACTGGTTTGAGTTGCCAAACAAAACTATTCGTGGGAACTGCAATCTGATCCTCTTGTTTCCAACCATACCGCAAGACCGACTGAAGAGGTTAAGTAACGAGGTGATTGCTCCAGCTCATTTTACTAAGCCTCCATTTGATCGAAAGAACGATGGTCGAAAGGTATCGCAGGAAGAATTCGTTAACCTATGCTTTGAAAAGTGGAATAAACCTTATCAGTTCGTGATGATTAACAAAGAGAAAAGAACAGTAGCGTAATTTAAAAAAAACAAACAAAAAATGTCCATAAACTTTGCTGGTGAATCTACTAGTGGCTCCACTGCACACTCGCTTGCTTTCCTTGACAGGCGCTACATTAACGTTGACGAAAAGATCCCGGAGATCGGACCAATTAAAGGCCGCTTAAAACCATTGGAACGGTCAGCACACCATCATCAAATAAACATTGAAGACTTGCGGGCAAAAATAGCAAAGCTGACCGCCATCGTTGAGACTCTAGCTCAAACTCTCAGATCGGAAATCAATGCAAAAGACATTACTATAAGAACAGCGATTAATAAAAAGCGAGACATCCTTGATTCCTATTCACAAGCAGAGACTGATGCCTTATTTACCGCTTGGAGAACAACCATTAATCAAAATGTTGCAAAAATAAAAAAGATAGAAAGAGATGTTGCCACGCATACGCTCTATCTGGATAGAATTTATAACAAGTGGGGGAAAACTTTGAGACGAATTAGTCGCCTGGAACGACAGCACAATCTCCCTGACATTGACATTGAAGACGCCCGATCGTAAAATAGAAAAAAATTTTTTACCTATAAAAAATGGCCGAAAATGATTCTCTGTATGACCCACAACCAAATATAGCACCTAGTGCGCCAAATCTCTATCCAACAATCAAAACTTTTACCTGCAACTCTCAACAGTTCCGACTTGTAGAGATTCAGAAAATGCGAATGGATATTGAAACCGCCCTTATGAAAAACTCTAACAAACTGAAACGCTTCAACAGGCAGTGTCAAGCTTTCGAGTATATTAATATGGTTCTCGGGTCAGTGTCAATTCTAAGCGGATCTGCAGCTGCTGTTTCTACACTTCCCATCATCACCGCACCAGTCGCTGTTCCACTTGGAATTATTGGGGCCTCGTGTGGTCTCATTTCAGCGGTTACAGGAGCTCTAACTCGAAACAGACGCCAGAAGCTAAAGCATCTGCAGGAAATGCAAGCAAAACAGAAAAGCATCCAGTCGGCAGTCACCGGGTACATTTCAAAAGCAATAGAAGACAAGTTCATTTCAGAGGATGAGTTTCAAAGCATTCAAAGACTTTATGAGCAGCTTAGTGAGCAACAAAATTTGAATAGCATTGATGACATGAGCCAATTAAGAAATGATATTGAAACTGTCTTCAAAAACTATGCAAAAACTAAACATTTAAACTTAAAATGATTTCCCTGTAGCTTTTTCGAGTCTTAGTCATTGCATATAAAACTGTCATACACAGCTCACCGCAGATATCACTGCTAAGCCCCTGCAGAATAAAGTCTGAGCGGTAGATTTTTATTTTCCCGAGTGTCGCTCGCGACCGAGCTTGTATATATTCCCTTAGCTCATCAGGAACAGCCGTCCCATAGCTATCAAAGTAGTAGTACCTATGCTTTCTGTTTGGATCAATCACCCAGCAAACCCAGTGAGACCCTGGTTTCTCGGCAGTGTCAAAGTTCATGATGCCACATTCTTTCAATGTGTGGGATTCAGGTAATGTATCCTTCATAAAGACGCCTCTAAAGTTTGGGATTTTTAGTTCTTTGGCCAACTGTTCCAGAAAAATATTTGTCGTCATTATTTTTTGTCATTTTTTTTTAAATTCAGCCTACGCTTTTTAGCCTCCAGTGCCCAAATGGAAGACTCGTAATATTGTCGAGGTAAAATCTCTTATTATCTGCGCCTGACAGGCCTATTTTTTTCTGGGTTATTGTAAAAACATCATGGTTCTTAGACTGAAACTTCACAAACTCATGTGTAGTTTTCTTATTATGTAACAGGGCATCTCTGTAGGCTTCTTCATGTAGAGAGTTCTTAACTACATGTTTCGGAATTCCCTTGGACTTCTTAATTACACCGCTTTCACCACACTTTACAAAATAGGATTTGGATCTCAAACCGATGAACTCAGAGATGATGTCACCTGCCTTTTCATCTTTCATTTTACCAATTACTTTTTTATTGGATGGGTCAATCACTTGATCACCTTTCAAAGTTTTAAATGATTCTGGATACTCTGACAAATCATAAGGGTTTTGGGGGCCCCGGTTTTGTTCAAGCATGTCCTGATAGATGTCCTCAGTCTGAATGTTTAGAATTAGGGAGTCAGTGTCAGTGTAAAGAAGTTTTACGCGAGTGTCGCCTGAGCTCCGATCCCCATATTGTCGTTTCATGTCATAGAAGAAACTGTACATAAGACGCTTCGATTCATCAAGTACAGTAACCCCTGTAAATATAGGTTTGCAGAGTGTTGCTTTCGTTTTATAAAAGAGTATGGCCCCTAGGTTATCGTTAAAGATGTGAAGTTGTTTAAATGTCGGTTTAGAAATATTTCTCTGAATAATGTCACGCTCATGAACGGTGACGAGTTTTAGATTCGTGCGGTTGCGCTCATTTTCAAGAGTCTTGCCGTATACAGAGTTGTTTGCCAGCTTGAACAGATCCTTGTCAAAGTTGTTGGTTGCTTTGGCTCTGAACTGGGTGTTCTTTTCTATGTAGGATTTCATCCAGGCCTCTTCAGTGAATTTGAGTGCCCTATGTATGTGTGTGACTTTACAGCCTAAGGATATGAAATATTGTAGCAGCTTATAATGAATTTTGTAGCGAGTCTTGTTGTGTAGGTTTTGGGTGAGTTTAGTGGTGTGTTCATTTTCTGTAGACAGGCTCCAAGTGCCATCCATGTGTTCGATAATTTTCGGACAGTTAATATTCTCAGGGAATGGCGCAAAGTCAGAAAAATGATCATGGAGTTCATCGGGAATTGTAACGTCAACTTCATAGAAGGCGGGAGTAGAAAAGTCGGGTTCGAATTGTTGAGTCCACTTGAAATCTCTTATGGGTAAGTCTTGACTCATTGCCCATCCATAGAGATTGTTGGCGTCTAAATAAACGATATAATTTGACGGCTGATTTTTGTCATAAGATTCGAGATACGGATTGTTGGCTTTTGCATGTCTGTTCACGCAGATTGATATGCCGCCTCTTTTCGCTGTGTCTATAAAATTGTACATGTCAATGTCGGTTAGTAATTCGATATACCAGTCTGGGTTTTCATCCCATTTCATTTTAAGTAGCGATTCCCAGCTGGTAGCAGGCAAACTTACAAAATGCGCAGGATCAAGACCATATGCTGTGTACCAGGTGTTTCTGAAGGTTTGAAATACATCAGCCAAAAGAAAAACATCAGTGTAAAGATATATTAAGTGGTAATCAAAGAAGTTTTTGCAGTTAAAGTGTTTGTAGACTGCTTGCGCGTGCTCATATTTTTCGTCGGTGAGTTCAGTCATTTTTAAATGTGAGTAGAACTTCTCTTTTGGTGGAAGTTCGCCTTTAAAAACAGGATTTTCAGCGGTGGGCGACCCCGTCACATATTCATAAGGGTAGTAACCTTTCTTTCTGAGTAGTTTGAAAGACTCGGGATCTGAATCTTCTTTACCTAAGATTTTCGCCAGTTTTTTTGTATAGACGCATTGGTCATCTGTTAAATTTTTTGCGAGATCTTCTAGGGATAATTGAAGAAATTGATAAGTATCCTTGATTTTTACAGCGCCACTTGTGGACGTTCCATTTTCTTTAATATTGAGGCATTTAAACTTTTCCTTGTTCTCTGCTATGCAGTCAAGGTTAATGCCCTCTATTTCACCTATTCTTTCAACAATTAGGTGCAGGTCGTAATTGCGCGCATTATGTATAAAAACATTTAAGTCGTGGACATTATTTTTTAACTTTAGGTTGCAGGTGTTGTGTGCGGCACCGCGGAAATGGCCGTCAAAGTGCGAGTGGTCTCTAACTTTTGGATTCTTTAGGTTGTCATCAAATGGCTTTTTGCATATGTAACACCGGGTTGCCGATTGGTAATTGAGTTCATCTTGAGTTGACATATTTATTGGCGCAGGAGTGACTGAGCTTAATGTTTTACGCAGCTCTAACATTCTGAATATAAATTTTTTAATGCAGTCTTCACCGAAGAAATGGTTATACTCTATAATACCGGTATTTCCAAGATAATCAATATTTCCAATGCAAACGTACGCTGCTGAATTTGGGATGTGTTTGTTATTAATGAATGAGCATTCAAAGTCGGCAAATACAATAAAGGGAAGTTTTTCCATCTTGTGGTAATTTTTAAACCGTAAATACTTCTGGTTGCCCATCGGTAGAGAGCAGTTAGTTGGATGGTCCTCACAGGTAAGCTCATGCTCGGCGAGCTTAGCTTCTCGATTTTCTTTATTCCCGCGATAATACTTAAGACACAGTCTGCAGATGGAAACGGCTTCGTTGTGGCTTGTCATTTGCTTGTGGAGTAGCCTGGAAAGATCTTTTATCCAAACATAATGGGCTAAAAATTGTAAGTTCCCAATTATTAGAAGATCGATATTGGTGCTGGCGGCTGGATTTTTCTTGCTACTCCTAACAATTTCAACTTTCTCTTTGCTTTCATTCCACTCGAAGACGGTGATTCTGATTTTGTTAGCAAACACTTCTTCTAGTTTTGGGATTTGAGAGACTGATAAACCACCTTTCTCAAACAATATTCCTTTACTGAGACACTTGATAAAATATCGGTCAAAATATGTTTTATAATGTGAAGTTCTTTCAGGATGTGACCGATCTTTATCGTAAAATAATGCTGATAAAACCGCCCACAAAGCACAGCAGTTATCATAGTTCTTTACGTTGACACAAGCCTTTTTACTGGCGAGCTTTGTTGGTAACTCCAGGTAAGAGGAAGCTTTAAGAGGATCAAATTTATAAATCATGACTGAGACTTTTTGAATCCCAGTAACAACCCAGCCAGAACCTCTTGATGTAAAGGCGTCAATCTTTTTAGTAATTTCTTGTAGAAAAGGGTCTGGTGAATCGGTTGGACTAAAGGGTGAAGCCTTAGTTGTCATGTAATAATCAAGATATTCGGTGGGCCTTGTAGGCATATAAAACTGTATTAAAAACGATAGTTGAAGCTTGAATGTTTTACGTGTTTTAAGCACGTGATCGATAACTGATTGAATGTCATCTCTAAAGCCATTTATGTTGTTGGTGTTGGGTTTTACAGGAATAGCATATTCTATATAGTGATCAGTAAAAGTTCTCTTTGCAAATGGAATATCTTCTTGGTTCATCTCCGATTCAATTTGGTTAACAATTCTTTCAAGTTCATCCTGTTCCTGCTTATTCTGTGGGTATTTAGACACATTTAGTCCTGTGAGAGTTTGGTACTTTTTAACTAGGGTGCGGCTTTTCTGTTGGTGCTCAGCTGCTGGGTTTTTTACTGGGATATACTGATCTGATGACTCCAGCTGTTTTATTACTTCCAATTGTTTCTCATAGCTGCCAAGATAGCCAGGATCCAAACCGAATTTTTCCCTAGTGAGTTCTTGAAGCCGTTTGCTTTTAGCTTGAAATGAAAGATTTTGAAGCTGCGGAAAATTTTCGGAAAAATATTTGTCCACAGAATTTTTTGCAAAATTTGCTTTTGGCATGTTTTTTTTATAAAAAAATAAAAAAATATGTTTTAGGGTGATCACCCTTCGTGTTGCTTGAACTTCTCTGGATTAATAAATTTTGATTAATTTGAGTATTATTAATCAGATCCTGATTGTTGGTTTTTCACATCCGGAGTATTGTAAATCCCGCTTTGTGCAATGTCATAATGGCTTTAATAATGTCGGATTTTGAAATGCTTTCGGTTACCGAGGGATTAGGTTCCAAAGGGCATCCTTCACCCGCCTTAATTGTGACTCCCTTTTCTTGGGCAATTTTCTGCATCTCTAACTGGTGAGCTCTGTCATTGCCCGCTTTCACAGCCGTCGCAACCCCCCCGGCAACGCCACCGGCAGCACCAACTGCACCCGCAATGATTGGAATCAGTGCAGCGAGGGGCAGAATTCCACCTGTCTTTTCATCTGTAATGCTGCGGGGGTTGTGGGTGTGGTTATTGCAATCTTTACAATGGATTTGCTGCTGTAACGGATCGACTTTCACTTTCATACCCTTAATAGTTACAAAACCTGGTTGTTTGGAGTCGATGATTTTGCTAATTTTATTAACTGTTCTGGTTTCGATCATTTTTTTTGTACATTTTTATTTTTCAATTTATTTCTGTGTCACTTGGAATGACGAGAAGTTCTGCTCTGGCAAATGATCTTGTAGGGGATTTAGGATTAAAGGCTTGAGACAGAAAATAGTAGTCACCCGTTGCTGTTGTAAAATGTCTGTCTATTTTATGTACATCTAAACTGAAATAGGGGTCAGTTGCTCGTCTCTTGGTGTCCTTTTCTAATTCTCCCGGCAGGTAAAGGAATCGAACAAACTCAGAATTTGTGAGAATTTCCGGAGAATAAACTCCTGGGAGCTTTGGATAATTTTTCTGTTGTGGATTGGGAGATTTAAGCTGAACTTTGTCTTGTTTAATTGCAATTGAAGGTTTTAGGCCTGTCATGCGAGAAACTTCATTGTTAAGCTGACTGATTACTACTGGGAGTTGGTCTTTCCATTTGGTGTAGTATTGTCCGCTCTTCAGTTTGAGCTCCTCTGCTGTCTGCTTAGTAAATAGTCGCTTGGCTAAAGTTAGATTAAATCTTTCTACGAAGGCTTGATCTCTGTGAAGCTCGGTTCTACCGTAACGAATTTTTGTATTATTTTTTTGCATTAGAGTTTTAACTCGACCCATGAATTCTTTACCCGGATCGGTCATGAGGAGGTCTGGGTAGGTTAAGGGTGAATTTTCGTATATGTCTTGCAGAGCGTCTGCTACAGCTTGAGACTGTTTTGTCTTCAGTGGCCTTGCTTCTTTATAACGCGAAGCTACATCAATGACAGTGAGAGCGTACTTATACCCAGAATCGTTTGGGAGAAACAGAAGATCGGCTTGGTGCGCCTCGTTAGGCTTATAGATGTTGAAGTGGGGTCTTGTAAATTTAACAGGTGGGAAATAGACTTGATAAACAGCCTGTTTAGACAGCCATTTTTCTACTATTTGTTTTGGTTCTTTACTGAGTTCTGTTAATTTGGAGACGGCATTTTTACCAACAAAATAACCATTGTCACGGTAATAGATTGCTTGTAATTTGTTCTCAGTCATTATTTTTTAATTTAATTTTTAATAAAAAATAAATTAAAATGCCCGACATTCACGGAATAATTGAAAAGCTTCCGAAGCCAAACAGAGGGTGGACAATCCCTGGATATAAGTATTGTGGACCTTTGAACCCTCTTGAAATTCAGTTAGATTCCAACAATGTGCCTAATCCGGGTCATGAGCCTGTAGATGAGCTTGATGAGGTATGTATGGAACATGATATTAAGTACCGCGACTTTCCAAATGAAAAACACCGATGGGACAAGGAAATGCTTAGAAGTCTAGACAGTATGGGGGCATCGAGCGGGTTTAGAGAAAGTATTGCGCGTAAGTTAGTTAAAGGAGTTATAGCTGGAAAGACTAAGTTAGGGCTGGGGGTTGGCGGGTGCATGGGAAAAGAGAGATTCGCGGGGGTAGGGTTTATACTACACGCGCCAAATAAGGAAATGGGAAGGCTACTGAAAGAGCTTGGGCTAGAGGATGCGTTTTAATCTCCCCGTCTTCTTCCAAGCAGAAAATAAAGCAGTAAATGATTCACGAGGAACTGGGACAGGCTTGGGGGTGGTGGGTGAAATAATTGTGCCTAATGCTTAACTAATTTTTATTGAGAGATTTTGAGTGTCGAAAAATGAACAAAACTTTCCAGCAGCAGTTAGTTTCCCGATTCGGTACTCACACGGGCTGCCACGCGAAGGCCACTGCTTTAGCCCGCACACCTTTAAAATAAAACTCTGCTAGTGTTCGCATGTTTTATTTTAAAGATGGATGAAATGTTGAAAGAGAATAAAAGTTTACTTTATTGCTATGCTCGCACAGTAATAAAGCATCGTTTAATCTCGGCGAAACGGTGAACGAAGACGGTGAAAAAAGATGGTGGACGAAGGCGGCGAATAAATAACAATTTTAGGCAACGCCGTGGCCGATCCAGTATTTTTTAAATTCTAATGAATAAAAGAGCATATCTTCTATGTCTCTTTTTAATGAATATAACTCTTCAAACGTGATACTAAGCCTAAAAAATTTTGGGTAGTCATATAAAGTTTTTGTAAGTGATAGCATCTTTCTGATAGTGCTATCAGAAAACTTTATACCATGTGATTGAAAATATTCTTGCAATTTGTCTTTATATGAGCTTATTGGCTTTAAATCTATTCCTGGATTTAGTATTCTCTCTTTAGAGTGATGGAAATGTAACCAGGCACAGCAGATATAGGTGGCATTTAGCATTTTACTGCTACAGCTTTTCAAGAATTTTCCAGCCATATTCAATTGATCTTCACTGACCTGCCTTAAATCAGGAATATTTAGTTCGAATGGGTGAGCAACATGCTCAGATTCATCTATCTGTAATTCCTTTTCTTTTAAATAGTTATGAAGTTCCTCACCAGTCCGTCTTGGTTTGGACTTGCCAGTTTTTAGCTTCTTTCTCGGTGGTTGGCTTTGGTCATCCATCTCCATAGGTTCTTCCTCTGTGAGTCTTTTATGTCTATTACTTAAATCAACATGACTATTCATATACGGTGGTGATGGACAGTCTACCTGTAGTTTTAAGATTAATATTTCTTCTTCAGATAATTTAATTTCTGGCTTAGCGACCACGGCGAGCTCATTGAGGGCAAGAATTTTTGAGAAGAGAGACATTTCATAACCTGGGCGCAAATAGTATTGCTATTGCTAAATACCAGTGGGCGCATAGTGCTGAATCACGCTTTCTCTCCGCCCTTCTCAGGATTGCAATCCTATTTTTTCCTTCCCCCTTGCCAGTTCGCATGCGGGTGTACAGAAGAGTTCTTATCCCCCGCATGCACACTGATTTTGGCAGGGAAAGAGACGAAAAAAACATCGGGAGCCTGGTGTACGCTGTATGGAAGAAAGCTGCGTGGACCACGTAGACTATGCGTGCGAGCTTGTGGTAGGGGGGAAAGGGAGAGAGCTTTTCTACTGCTCTTTCCCTAAAGCCTGTAATCTCGGCTCACATTTCTCGCCCTTTCCTGTACGCAGTTACTCTCATTGATTTGTTCGGCTGCGGAACATTTGTTCGGCTGCGGAACATTTGTTCGGCTGCGGAACAGCTATGCATTACAGTTGCTTGATAATTTCTGCAAAGTTATAGTAGCTGTCATAATCTTTAATAGTTACTCCATGCAAATAATGCCAGTGAATCTTAACCGCTTGATTAAGATTCGGAATAGTTAGTGGGACATTAGGCCAATATTTTTTCATATAAAATTCACATTCCCATTTGCAACGATACCGAGACTTGAACTGAGGGTGAGATTTTTCGTAGTAAGATCCTGGAGAAACGGTCGGAAACATTTTTTTTATTGAAAATTAAAAAAAATTTTCGGGGTGAGTACCCCGATCAGCGCATAAATAGGGTGGATAACCAGGGTTTTAATCCCAGTGTCCTAGAAGCCCCATTAATAAAAATGTCAAAAACATCTCGAGGATATGAAAAATAGCAATTTTTTTTCTGTCCCAGAAACCCCATTTGCTAATTGCCTGGAATAATAAATTTAGGCTAAATTTTATGTCCTGGGGGGAAAAGCATTTTAAGAGGAGGCCCCCCTCTTTTTTCAAGTAGTCGAGGATATGTTAGTTATTGGTAGGCATATATGTAAAATGTCGAATTTTTTGTCCCAGAAGCCCCCTCTTGCCTTCTACTCTTCGCGACTACGGCCTGATGTCCTACGCCAGCCGCGCCCTGTTCGAGCACCTGCAACCGCGCCTGCACAGCCTGGCCGGCTGCTGCGGCGTCTACAATCTGCCAGCCTACACTAGACGGTTCTTTGAGAATCGGCGCAACCTACTAAAAGTAGTGCTGCACAATCAACAGCTGGGATTTGAGTGTACGGCCGATTATTGGTCAGATTTGGCCGCCAGATTTGCAGCAGCCGAGCCAGGTAGGGACGAGCCGCAGCTCCTATCGGATCCTATCGATTTTCTTAGCTCGGAGGCCGTCTGCAGTAGCACTGAGAATCGTCTGTTTAAACCGGATCAGCATATCCTCATTGCCAAAGAGTCGCTTATTTTTTCTAAAGGAAACTTGCTCATCTGGGACAAGCATTTAAAACAGGTTTGTAGCCAGTCAGCCTAACTGACTTCTGCAATTGTGATAAACTGGACAGACATACAGACAGACAGACACAAACAGACAGACAGGCAGACAGACAGACACATACAGACAGACAGACTGACACACACACAGACAGACAGACAGACAGACACAGACAGACAGACAGACAGACAGACAGACATACTGACAGACACAGACAGACAGACAAACAGACACATACAGACAGACAGACAGACACACAGACAGACAGACAGACAGACAGACAGACAGACAGATAGACAGACAGACAGACAGACAGACAGACAGACAGACAGATAGACAGACAGACGGACACACAGACACAGACAGACAGACAGACACACACACAGACAGACAGACAGACGGACACACAGACACAGACAGACAGACACAAACACAGACAGACAGACAGACACGGACACACAGACTTATTATTATATTATATTAGGATAGGTGATGCGGCCCCTCCAGCCCGTCAGATAGCTGTACACAGCTCGCAGATATGTGGGCTGTATATCTTGGAAAATTTTCTGATATCTAAATTTTTCCTTTGTTTGTTTAATCAAGCGCTAAAAAGCCTTGTCATAATTGCCAATTCATCCCGAATCGTCCTGGAACAGGTGATGGCCAGCCACTCTGAGCCCGGCCCGCCGCCAGCCGGCGAAGTGACCGGCGTCAGCATCGCCAACTGGACCTCCGTGCCAGTCGGCGGGCTGCACCTGGTGCTGAACATCTACTGCCGCACAGAGTCGGACGCTGTGGCCCATCTGGCTGGCCAGCTTCGGTCGGCTGTTCAACGACTTCGTCTGGCTGATCCGCGTCGGCACCGCCTGTTCATCAGCGCGTTCGTGGCGTCGCATCTGCTGTTCAACGAGACCCTGTCCGGAGTGCGGCTGCACCCACTGCTTAAGGATCTGCCGCATTCGCTGTGTCCGAAATTGGCGTGCGATGTGCGCATTGGAGCTTGGGCTTCAAGTGCCAACGTCTGAGCCGCGTTTTTTTCAGGTTACTTTATGCGTAAATTTTATCTTGTAATTTCTTTCGCGCCTTTTTACTTCAGGTTTTTAAATTGCTTTAGATCTGGCGCTTTAAATATTGATTTTGTTGATTCATCACTCTACTGTATTGGATCCAATAGGTAGATTAAACCTGCAAAACTGACTTCTTCTATATCTTTGTACTGAACCTGAATGTACATGGAAATGACCTCAATCACATCCTAGATCCAACCTCTCCCCCAATGTACATTCAATCCATGTCAATTCCTTACCCTCAATGCACACATAGCCTAGACCCAACCTCTCGCCCAATGTACATTCAATCCATGTCAATTCCTTACCCTCAATGCACACATAGCCTAGACCCAACCTCTCGCCCAATGTACATTAAATCCATGTCAATTCCTTACCCTCAATGCACACACACCCTAGACCCAACCTCTCGCCCAATGTACATTTAATTCCTTACCCTCAATGAACATGCAACCTAATACCCTAGACCCAACCTCTGCCCCAATGTACATTCAATCCGTCTCAATTCCTTACCCTCAATGCACTCACGCCCTAGATCCATGAACCTTTCCACCAATATACATTTAATTCCTTACCCTCAATCAACAGGCACCCTAATACCCTGGATCCGACCCTTCCCCTTAATTTACATCCAATCCTGGGTCAAATCCTTGCACTCAATGTTTGTACACACTCGCTTTTCAATCAAACTCTTCCTTAATGTATCTTTTACAGAGACTGCCTTTTCAATTTTTCCCTATTGATAAATGCACGCACCCGAAAGCAACTAAGTTTCAAATGTTAAGATTGAGCATTGCAGTCGGTTTTGCGCTATGTACGATCGAGTTTCGCTCGTATGTTGTTTTTTTCTGAATTTTACATTTTTATAGTCTATTTTAATTGATGTACTTTTACCAGAATAAGAGGCTACCTTTTTAATGATTATTTCATGCTTGAATTGTTTCGTAAAATAAAATAATTGAAAATTATTTTGAACGCCTGAGTATTTCGAGTCTAAAATCAGTTTTTATGGCGCTTTAATTTATTTTAATTTTATTCTAGATAATTTTAGATTAGTCTTCAAAGCACTCTCTTAGCGCTCAAGTTGCTCTAATGGTAATTAGTGACTAAATTTTTGTCAAATCCATATTGGAATATCTTCAAGGTTCTACAAATCTTAATTAATTACTTACCTACC